>CABFOW010000317.1:43668-137952 GCA_902141385.1 Timema californicum | reverse complement strand
ATATATATATATATATATATATAATACAGCTAGAACTAGTCGTCCATTATGATGCTGCTTCTTCTACAGGGCTGATTAGGCTTAACATATTCACAATGAAAGCTTATTGGAGTTGCAAAATTAACTGTGAGAAGATGTCTCGATACTTTAGTTCGAGGCGTGACTATACCAATAAAGGCATCTGTACACATGAACAAAAACAAACAAACAAACAAACAAATAGAGCTATAAATAGCCGTGTTGATGTGGTTCGTTGAATAACCGTTAAGTTGACCATGATCCTGCCACTAGGCCTATTTCACACTAGGATGTCATGGCAGCTCTGCTGGCATTTGTGGTGTCTGCCACCCTGACCTCACTCCGTGTATTCCTATGACAGTACTGCCACTAGTGCAGTGTCTCGTCACCTGGACTGGCATCTCTGCCCGACTGGCAGCGATGCCAGGTGTATGATCCCCCATTGGTTTCTTTGTTTTGTAACTAGCAGTACTGCCAGATTTGCCCTGGCATCCTAGTGGGGTATAGGCTTTTAAGAGGCTGAATACCTTCTAGAGACGCCAGGGATGATTTATCCACATGCACTTTTTACTATGACTTAGGTCATAAAAATTCGGGTGCATTTCTTATATATCTTCCTCATCCTTACTCCTTGGATTAAGTCAACACTAAGGAGGGATGGAGGGATGTTATTTTCACACTGATTTTAGTAACACTAATTAAGGTGCATTTCTAAGTGGCCTTCCTTCATCCCTATTCCTTGAATAAGGCCATTAATAGCCATTATAATAGACCTAGACTATTGATTAACCTGCTATTTATAATTCACACTCGTGGTCTTTGGTGACCCTCTTCAATTGGACAAATATATTAGCTGAGAAACTTTTGCCATCGCCGATAGATATAGTGTGTTAGTTTCAATCTCCATTCGATCATCTATCTGGGAATAATTTTTTAAATATTATTTTTCAGCAGTTTGAGTAAAAGGTATTCATTAATTACGCTAATTGGATAGGAATGAGTAGGTTAAAATTTCAGAAGAAATGTACTCTTATTTGCCTGGAGAGACAGTGATAATTGATAAATCATTTATAAAAATCAATTCTAGGTACATCCAACTGGGTTCGAACCCCTATCTCCAGGTCGGCAGTCCAGTCTAACACGAGAAGTATGTGTGTTGCTACGCAATCACTTATAAGAGTGTTTAATAATCACAAGTATAAATGTATCAAATGTAGCTAAGTGTTGACTGAAATTAGGCTGTACTAGGTGCATATAAAGTCTTATTTTAGATAAGAAGAAACCTTTCCGACAGTTAAAAACAATTATTTAAATTTATTTGAGATACTTTCTGAACAGACTTATTATATCAATACATGATTTAAAACTAACTTAAATATATAACAGACACAACACACAGCCCTCCAGCTATTAACTCATCACTGTGAGATGGGAAACCCATATTTCACCCTTAATAAATTTTTGGCCATGCCGGGAACCAAAGCCAGGGAGGATACTTGGCTACCAACTGAGCTAAGGTGTTAGAAATCTACTTAAATAATTTTTGTATGTTTATATATAAAATCATGTAGTCTGAAACCGTCAATTTAATATTTTATAAATACTTATGAACTAACACTATTAATAAGGTAAACTATTACTAATGTTGCCCGAAAAAAAAAGTATTTATATTTCTTAAAAGGTGTTTTATACCATATTCCTACTATAGCTTTATGTTGCTAAGCGCAAGGAAAAAAATTAAGCTAAAATTGTATTCTAGTTAGGGGGCCCCCCCAAAAAATCCACTTTTCAAAACACTGGTTCCTTCATCTTTTATTTTCCTCGTAAATAAATTATAATCTAAACTATACTTTACACACATAAGATTAAATCAGTTCATAACCTATCAACTAACTTAGCCTAAAACATCAAACCTATATACAGCATCTGAACCTAGCAGAAGGAATTCCAATAGACGAGTACGATGTCAACATATACGTAGACTATCGGACTAACACTTATATTCTCGTTTGCAAGGAGCGGTAAACTTCAGGTTTGAATCTCCGCTTGGTTGTATTTCTAAGTGGCTTCCTCCCTTTCCTCCAACGCAAATGTGGGTGTACATTTCCTATAAATTAAGGGTGTGCAAGTAGGCACTTTTCACTTCGAGTCGAGTTCGAATAGAATTTGGTCGGAATTTTTGAGCTAAAATCGAAGATTCAGAGTATTCAAGCTTTTCAATTTTTTTTAATTTTTAAGTTGAGTTCGAACAACAACTAAAACTTACCTGCTTGAGTGGCCACGTGGTCTAACGTCCTACTATCGTGTTGGACTAGACTGCCGAAGAAGGGGAGATCAAGGTTCGATTCCGGTTGGGTTCACTGAGGGTGGGTTTTCCTAGATGGTTTTCTACTCTCCCTACAAGCAAATGAGGGTGATTTTCCTCAAATTAAATTTTCATAATGCCTAAATCATTAGCGTAATTAGTACATAAGGGTGTAACCTGAATGGGTGGTAAGACGTGGTGCTAAAAAAAACTTGTCTAGAAATCGAAATTTTGAGTACTAGCACAGCTTTAATATAAACAGTAACTTCCTCATCCTATCTATAGATGAAAATTTTCCAGTTTTTTCAATTATCCAGTGGCAGCTTGTGGTTGAGGGGTTAAATTGTTGATATGACACTTTGGGCCTATTTTACTTCGAAATATAGTGTGTTAGGAGACAAGTGAGTTATAAAAAGGGGGGAAGGAGATGGATGATGGTGGAGAGATAGATAGGAAGCTTGGAGGATAGGAGTGGTAAGACAAATGTCGGGCCAACCTTAAAATTATTTTGATTAACTTATTGATGACCAAAAATTGAAGTGTGATTTATGAACATAACGTGTCTACAAAGGCTCACATTCATTTGTTTCTTTACTACATTTTTTAGCGCCACGTCTTACTATCCGTTCGGCTTATACGCTTATGTAGACTACTAATGACACCAATGTGTTAGGGATGAGGAAGGTTGAGTTTAGAGGAATTGCACGCATATTTGCATGAATTAATAGTGGAAAACCCGTTAGGAAAAACCGGCCTCAGTGCAATCGACCGGGATAGAAATCCAATCTCCTTGTCATTGGCAGTCTAATCTATTGCGTGAGTAGTGCGTTAGGCCATACGTCCTCTGAAGCAGGTGTTTCTTTACTAATACTACTACTATCACCACCACTTATTATTATTACTGTTATTATTATTAAGTATCCATTTAATCAGTTGAAATTATTTTACATAAATAATAGTTGAAAGTTTAGTACTTTGGAAAATTTCCTGAAAAAGTATAGAAAAGATTTTCCGTCTCCCATCTCTCTCCATACACCACTAAGTTCGATCTCGTGACTACCGGAAAACTATATCTTTCGGAGGGTAAGGCTATCGACCAGATTAAAGCTATAGGCCACTCTAATATTTTAAGCGTATTATGAACTGGGTTTATCTGCCGGATAGCTATCGGTAGGTTAAATATATTTTCATGCAGACTATGCGAGGTGTCTTGACATCATTCTTTGACCTTTCAACGAGCTAATATGGCAGAATATATTTTATATATAGGCCTACACTGTTTTATCATCACTTATTACTACCCATTTGGTTTATATGCCTATTTACTAATTACACTAAATGATTAGGGACTAGGAAGGCTTAATTTAGAAGAAGTGCATCCATATTTGCGTGGAGTAAGAGTGTAAAATTATTTATTTAGGAAAACCCAGCCACAGTGCACCTGATCAAGGTCGAATCCCGATCTCCTCGTCTTCAGCAGTCTAGTCCAACACGAGATTAGCGCATCATACCACGCGGCCACCGAAGCGGGTGCGGAATATTTCCCTGTACCATTGCGTGAATTTGACAAAAAAGTGGAAATTATTAATGCAATTGAAGAAATAAAACACTAAGAAAAACTCGTCTTACAAATATATATCCGGGATTCTCTTACTTTGTACAGGGATAAGGAATTTAAGCTTAGCTAACGTGTTTTTAGAAGCAAACTTTGTCAGAAGTATTGTACCCTCTCACTCAACTTAAAGAAATATTGAAAAATTGCATTTGTCATCAATAACCACCATAGTTCAGTCGGTAGCATGGGATTTTAAGAGACTAGATCACAGGTTCAAATAAAATTCACAAGTAGATTTTTTTTTGTAATCTTATTGAAAATATTAACTTTTCAAATCATAAATTGAGCCAATTTGACCTGTTTTTTATTCATAAATGTTTATAAAAAAAAAGACTTGGTAGTTGAGTGTACCGAATATTCTTATTTAAAATAAGTAACAAGGTAAATTAAAAGCTGTACATTAACTTTAAGTATGTTGTATGTAGGTAATTATTTAAACAAAATATTGATAGCTTCATAACATAAAAAATATTTTTATTTTAAAAAGGGCTAAGTAAGCTAATAATGATTATTGTTAGACTAATGGAAAAACTTAAAATATTTCTTTTAATATTGAAAAATGAATCTATATTGATGCTATAATTGACAAGTATTTCTTGCTCAGAATGTTTTTTAAAGTGTTCGAGGATTTATTTTGAAATCTCAGACACGCTCTCACTTAAGCTACAGTAGCCTGAGTTTGAATAACATTTAGTAAGCACCTCTATAATTTCCGCAATTTGTGAAACACTCATCTTGGTAGCACAAATAAAACTAATGAAAGCTACTAAATTGTTTTTTCACGATGCACTCAATGTATCGAAAGCGTTTTCTTTTGTTTACATATCTTATAGAATGGCACGTTTAGGCAGCATTAGGCGTGTTTTTGCGATTGATTTGATTTCGCTGCTGTTCCCGACCCCTCTGCCAACTCTGGCAAGAGCATGGACCCAGTCCAACGAGATCAATCATGGCCGACGACCGGAGAAAGATTACCAGAACGTCAGACGCACGCAACACCATTTCCTATACTTGCAAAACAAAACAACAACAAAAAGTTAGAGTTATGTTGGTTGGGCTTCTTGTTAGTGTGGCAGGTCTGCTTCGTGTCGACAAGTTAGTGTTGCCGGATATTATGACGTCATCGAGAAGAATGTTACCAAGCAGGGAAGATACGCCCTCTTCTCGTGTAGCTCTTTACCATCAGATAGACTAGATGTAAGTTTACTATTTTATTTCAATGAAGAAATTGCGAGAAATTTTGACATATTAGCAAGTAGGTGGAACCATCACCGCTTACACAAATAAATGGTACGATGCACCAACAAACTTTCTCACTCTTATATCATAAAATAGATTAAAAATTTAAAAAACCCACATCTTACTACTCGTTCGGGTTATACGCTATAAAAATAGTAATTTATTAAAAATTCATAATATTAGTGAAACGAAATAATAGGTATATACAATGTTGTAGAAACACTACATCAAAGATCATAAATGAAATAATATACACTGTTACTTACTCTATGGCATTAGGAACTAGGATCACTGTTACAGAAAAGGTGAGAAAAAAGAAACATCTTTGTCCACCAAAGAGAATAAGAATCAAATTCATTTTTAAAAACCTGAATTAAAAAGTATATATATCTGTTTATAGCTCAGAAATTGTTGGGTTTATAAAAATATGTTTCAAATAAAAAAAAAATTGTCTTTAATAGTACCATACCTTTACAATGATAAATTATTTCGTATCTCAAATAGTTGCGGAGAAATTATGCAAATAGTAAAATTTAGCTCATGTAAGATACCCTCAAAGTAATATTCACGATAAAATGAGAATTGACAGGGGTAAGAAGAAAGACCTATTAAACAAATAATACTGAGTTAGGTATATAATTAAGTAAGTGTCTAAATTTAACTGTGCCAAACTATCTTCGTTTTTTCCTGATTTTACCAAAAAAAACTGTTTACAACGTAATATAAACTGGGGAGAAATCCCTGAAAACTATTTTTTTCAAAATAGCTTGGTTTTTTATCTACCGGGACAAGAAATTATTAGTCTGGTTTGAAAACGAAGACTAAAACACAATACAAAAAGGATGTAGGTCCTATAAATTTGGATGATTTAATAATAATAAAAGTTAAATTTTAGTGTATGTATCTTAGAGTCTAAATAAAAGGTATTCCACTCACACTCACAAGATATGTTGTTACCCATTCTTACGTGCTACGTATATATATTAATTACGATGTGGCGGGTATTAGGGAGGTAAAAGTACCTATATTTGCGTGCAAGGAGAGTGGAAATCAATTCTGAAAAGTACAGTCCCAATTCACCCGGCCTAGATACTAATTCTGACCTCCACGTCACTGACACTTGATGAGCCTGACACTTAGACCCCGTGCACACTGGTGTGGACTCAACCCTAATATTATGTTGACAGTTTTAAAATAAAACCATCTTGAACTTTTTTTTGTACACTCTACCCGACCAACGAAAGTAACTTCTTTTTTCATTGTAAAACATTTATTTTACAATTTAGTCATACATTTATAATTTGATTACGTGGTTTCGCTAGTTTTATTACCAATGTTTTTCCTCACATAAAGAGAGTACTGTAATCTTTAAAGTTTTTATCTCGATATTATGATGAATCTTAACTTTTTTTGTGCAACCAAACCAATAAAAGTGGATTATTCTGTCTGTTTCTGGACATGTATTTGAAAGGGTTTGATGGATATTGTTCAAACTTGATATTTAGATGTTAAAGGGCTTAAAATATTATTTTTCATCCAGTCTCTCAGATTAAATATAGTTTACTTATGAGTGATATTTTTGGATTCCAAATATTCAAAAATGGCTCTAACTATTTTGATTTAAAGTGGATATCTAGATAATGTTTGACCCGAAAAAACACTCTATAATCTGTATTTTTAGGTAAAAATAATTTAGAGGTAGAGACATTTTTCAAAAATATCTTTGTTTAAAATGAAGATCTGGGTAGGGATTGACATGACAGATAAAACAGTATACTTGTTTTTGGGGGTAAATTTATGTAAAAGTAACTTGTCGATTTTTTTTTTAAATTGTTTTAGTGGTTTGGTTCAAAATGGGTATTTAGTAAGTTTTTACATAATAAATGATTATATTTGTATTATTTCTTTAAAAAAATCATTTAATGGTAGTTTACTGATTACTTTTTTTTAAACTGACATATTTTGCTAATAGCTCGAAAGATTTGGTTCAAAATTTGTATTTGGAGACTATTTTATATAAAAAAATAATCATATCTGTTGATTTTTATATAGTAAATCAATCTAAGTTAAAAAAATGTGTCTGAAATGACTTATAAGATTTAGTTAAGATGAATATCTGGGAATTGTTTTACATGATAAATATTAATATGTGTTTATTTATATAAATATAAATTAATTTAGATTTGTTTATAGCTAATTGATTCTTGAAAAATTGATTATTTTATTTTTTATTGAATAATTCAAGAATTTGTTTTTCTGAGAAAAACTTACATAAAGCTAGTTAACTGAAAATATTTTTATTTTGTCACGAACTATAGTAGGCCTACACTATACAAAAACGTTTATAGTATTGTGTCGTATCATTTAATTAAAGTATAATACACACCACACAGCACCACAAAGTGACGCCTGTTTCAATCTGTATTATCTAGCTTAGATTTTTTCTGTGGGTTAAAAACAATTTTTTTTAGCACTCCGTTTTATTACCCGTTCGGGTCATACTCTTATGTACTAATTATGCTAATGATTTTAGAGATGAGGAAGCTTATATTTATAGGAAGTATTTCCGAATTTGCTTCGAGGGAGAATGAAAAACTAGTTTGTAAAAACCACCCTCAGTACACCCTACCAAGATTCGAACCTTGATCTCCCCGTCATCGGCAGTCTAGTATACTGAGAGAGGGACCCTTAGACCATTTGACCACCGAAGTGGGTAACCGGGTATTAACTGTCATACTTGAAATTGGCTGGGAATGCTTATTAGTTGAAACCATGATTTTTCTTGGAGGGTATTTTTGTTACATTTTCCTCGTGTCTGTAATGTTTGCTGTCCTGTGTGATCATTACAGTATAGAAGAATGTTTCATCTGGTTCCAGAGTCCACCTGGCCACAAGGGTCATTCTCGTATTCTAACCCTGACTTGGTCGGCCTGGCAATTTGAGAGAGTTCCTAACGAGGTTAGGGATCAACATCAGCGTTTTTTACGTGCCTCGTGTCTTACTGCCCTACTAGGCTATTCAAACATCTACCTTGAGAAGTCAGGGACTAGGGAGGCAGAAATTAGAGGAAGTATATCTGTATTTTCGTAGAGGCGGAATGGTAAATTATTTTAAGGGAATAAACAAACACCTCACAACCAGCCTCAACAAACCAGACAAGACGAGACAGATGCTTTTGTCCGTGTACCTGCTGGTATTAATTGTACCGATGAGGATATGATTTAAGACTCCAAACTAGCAAGAGATTTATTTGTCTAGGTCAAGGCTCGAATCATGAACAGGTGGACTGGGGTGGTTTTACGAATGTGATTTATCACGGCGGTTTTCCCTTATTCTCTTCTAGAAAATGCGGGCTCATTTCTTCTAGCTTACCCTCTCAACTATTACCCCTTATCTTATATTAATTCGTATTTTTGAACCGTGTCTTAGTACCCGTTTAGGCTATGCGCATATATTAATTACGTTTAATGGAAAAGGGATGAGGAAGGTAGAAGCTTAGAGGAAATGCGCTAGAGTTTGCGTGAAGGGAGATTGGAAAACGATTATTTAGGTGAACTACCTGAGTAGTATTTGAGCCTTGATCTCTTTATCACCCGAAATACAGTCTAATAAAAATGTTACACGCTAAAAAATGCAAGCAGTGATGCAAGTGTGAGAGACTATTGATTCGTAGGGATGTGTTCCCAGGCTCCTAATAGCCCTTATCTTGTACAGAGCTCAGAACAGAAAAAAAATTTGTCATATATATAAAATTCTGTTTATTGACCTCAGTGGTCCTGGGGTTAAGTGCTCATGGGTTCAAACGAAACCAAGGTCGACGGATTTGTTTTGAGTTATAAAAACACGTAGCACAACTTACTTTGGAAGGGAAGTAAAGCCATCGATCCCATGTCGATTGCGGCATGTAAAAGAACCCTGGAAAAAATGTGGAAGTACCTTTACGGAATAGTTTGTATGCTCTTTCTCCCTTGCTCGTAGAAATTCATGGGGTGTATGGGCTGATAACCCACTCCCTCTGAAACTAGCCTATCACAGAAATTGTAGCTGGAGTAGTAAAGCTTTGCTGTACCCCTATGTTCCACATGGGGGGGGTTAAAGGAGTTAATAATACTAATAATAAAAATATTAATAGTTTTTGGTGTACTTTGATATGATTAACAGCTAGTTTTGAAGAGGAAATGGGCCAGTAACTTCTTTTCTGCTAAGAAGAGCACCTGATTCTAGGATTGTCACTAAACCTTGTTTCAGAGATAGATGTCATATTCTCCCTTTCTCCTCCTTATATCGCTAATTAGGAATATACTACTATTATGTTTGAAATATTTCAAAATGTGTAGTTAAAAAATAAAAGGAAAAGCTTAATTTTGGTTTTGGAAAAACGAAGGCACTTTGAACAACACCAAGATAGTTTGATATTTCAATATTTCTCTCGACAATCGGACGACCTCGGACTAAAGAGTTTAGTCCTACTCGCTTGTGGTTCAACTTCAACACTGTAGAGCAGAGATAATTTGTTACATGACATTTATTAAAGACAAGCATTATAGGTTGTCTGACTATGGTATTATGGTTTGCGTTATTCACTAGAATAATATGTTTAAAATAGAAATAAAAACCTGATTTTAAGATAATCTTTTTTGTTGAGAGCCCAAAAAGCTGTTATCCTAATTACGCCACTGCCTGGTTCAATTTCATGCCTAGGCAGATTATCCAGATATAATTTAGGCTGGAAAATTCTGCAGATCATTCATATTTCTGGTATATTTTATCACCTTTTCACCCTTGTGGCCTATCTGTTATCGATCCTGCTAAGGGTGTTAGTTTCATTTCCCTTGCACCACGATAACAATTTTGCTATTTTTTTCTACCAAGCTTGAATATATAAACCTCAGTCTTTAAAAGTTAAAAATAGATCTATCTTGGGTTTTTTTTCTCTCACACAGAGAAAGCATTTGTGTAGTAAAAACTTTCTACATTGAGATTATAATAGATATTAATGTTTAATGTGACCGTGGATTAAAAAAAAGTTGGTAGTTTTTTTATATGGAGCTAAAAGGAAAGCGGCTGAATGATTTTGCTCAAACATAATACTTTGGTCTTATAGTGACTTAAATTTTATCTCTAAAATTAAGTTTAGTCAACTAAACACCAAGTTTTAAAAATTGAAAATAATTCCAAAATTACTCTCATGATTTTGTTCAAAATGGTCATCTTGTGATTATTTTACATGAAAAATAACATTTTATGTCGTTTTTCAAATAAAAACTGATTTTAAATTAAATTACAAATTATTGATTTGTATAGTTGTATGAGAAAGTATTTACGATTGTGTCAAAACATTATTTTTTTTTAGCACCGCGTCCTATTTTCCGTTCGGTCTACATACCTATGTACAGTAAAATTTATTTACATCTGTTACTGTTTCCATCCTGTGGCTCGGGTCAGTTTTTTTATTCGCCACTATTTCCCACTACTGGCTTGCTAGGCCTGTCGTAGCTTAATATTCCTTATAATTTAACTTAAAAACTAGCACAAGCACAACATTCAGTCCCGGTCGTTAATTTATCACTTTGAAAGGGTGAACCCACATTTCAACAATAATGAACTTTTCGGCCGTGCCGGGAATCGAACCCGGGACTCTTAGCTCAATAGGCAAACACGCTACCAACTGAACTAAGGTATCGGATTCACTTATGTACTAATTACTCTAATGTTCTAGGAATAATGAAGGTTAAATATGCAGGAAGTGTACCCGTATTTGCGAGGAGGCAGAATGAAAACCCATCTAGGAGAGTGTAATGACCATTTACTTAACCACACATTGTAACGATAGTTTATCAACGGTTTATTTCATCAGAGAAGAATAGATGATCAGTAATATGAGCTACATAATGATTAAATGGAAACACTCATTACTACTTGTCGAGATTGAACCTTGGCCTTCCGACAAAGCCAAGTCCATTATTTATGCACCCGAGAATATTGGTAAGACTTTTAAGAATTGATGTTAAACAGTTTTAACATATTTTTAAAAAAAGTCAACAAAACGTAAAAATCGCTAAATCGATTCCAACTCCACTGTTGTCAAATAAATAATGCAGAAAACTACACTTAAGTTTGTGATGTATGGACCGCGAGAAAAGTTGTGTTTTTGCAGTTTTTATAGCAAATAAATTTGTTGGTCAAAATAAATAAAATATTGCTACAGTACAATCATAGGGTTTAATTTTATTCATATGGTGATATCAACATTCCTTCAATATTTGTAATGAACATAATGCATTAGATGACAAACTTTTTAAAGGAAGATAAAAAGTTGTTATCAAATTCCAGGACACTCATGACAGATATTTAAAAACTGTTAAAGTCACTAAGTAAAGAAAATTAAACTTAATGTTTGTAGGGATACAATATTTTATTTATTTTAACTAAAAATAATTTTGCTATAAAAATTGCAAAATCACTTAACTTTTGTCGCAACCCCTATATTCCCACTTTAAATGCAATTTCTGGTTTAGCTATAGTTATATAGCTAATTATTTTCCGGTTAATAGGGCATGAGATGGGTTTTTAACCGCCATTTTGTTACGGACTATATATAAAGATAACAAACCAATTATTATATAACGTGGTATTTTTAGATGTCTGCTTCAGGTTTAATTTGGTACCAATTTAATAACACAAATTATTTGATAATGGCATTAATTATACAAGTCATTTGAAAATATAATCTTTGATTCATCACTCAAAAATTAGTTTCTCAATTTTTCAGAAGAAACACACAACGGTTTCTTCAAAAGTTACAAAAGTGTCCCATTAAAACAGATTATTGAGGATTGCGTGGGTCCTTCTTTTCTCCCTGATGACGACACCTGTTGACTAAACTTATTATTATTATTATTATTATTAATAATAATATTTAGCACCGCGTCTTACTACCCGTTCGGGTTATACGCTTTAAGTACTAATTACTCTAATGGATTAAGAATTGGGAAGGTTGAAATAGAGGAAGTGAACCCGCCTTTTCGGGGAGGGAGAGTGGAAAACCATTTAGGAAAAACCACCCACAGTTCACCCGACTGAGATTCGAACCTCGATCTCCCCGTCCTCAGCATTAGAGCTCAACACGACAAGCGCGTTAGCCAACTACGCCACCGAGGCGGGTCTAAACATATTAAATCAATGTATATAAACAAGAAAACTACATGATCAGCTACAATGCAAAATAGTTTGTTCAAATTGTTACTAGCATCGATCCCTTGAAATAATTGTAAACGCACCAAGTGGGCTTGTTAATTTCCACACTGTCTACTGTGTTCCGTTTATTTATTCAACACGTCACGATTGTTCCAGATTCAAGCGCCACATCGGTCGGACACCTGTCACTATGTTGGGAGAACAAAGAATGGCCCCGATCCAACCTCCCTCTCCTATACTTACACAAAATGGGACAAACTAAAATAATCTAACATATTGCTTTTTTTCTGAAATGTTTAAAATAAGATTCAATTTTTAGGATAACTATCATTCTTTTTTTCTAAACGCGTATTTTTCATCAAACTACACAGCATAACATAATTGTTTGCTGCCAACATTGACAACATGTAAATAACTACAGTTGAACTGGGATAGTTTGAACGTACATAATTCGAACTCGTGTTTAATTTGAACGTTTCCCCTGGACCCTTGAACCTTCTATTAAAACAATGTTAAAATAGGTCACAATGTAATTCGAACAAATTTTGTTTAATTTGAAGTAAAACTACCTCGAAGATGACGAAAAAAAGTTTGAAACCTCACGTAGGCAACACGTTTACTACTTTACTGATGCTGCGCAGTTAGAATAAGGCTCTCTGCATGCAGGGATACTAAAATTGACAAACAAAACCGAACAATCGTATTGTTTGTTAACAACTGCACCACATACACCATTATTCTGAGGGAAAATGTTAAGGTGTGATCCCCACTCCCCACACGCACATCAAATATGACGTCATAAATCCAGCCTATGGATCAAGGTATAATTAAAACTTTCAAACACTTCTACCGACACCTTGTGGTCAAGAACATTCTCTTGAATGCTTACATTGCTAATAATGGTAAGGGTAAAATTGAAATTCCCCAAGCTTCCTGAATGCTTCAAAGCGCGTGGGACCAAGTGACACCAAACACTATCGCCAACTGCTTTCGAAGAGGAGGTTTCTGACCCAACGTTGGTGAAGAGCAAAATGAAGCTGTCGAGGAGGTCGTACCTACTGTGGACAACTGTGAATTTGTTGGACATAATACTGGTGTTCCTTATTAGGATTTTGTGAAGTTATATCTGAACTTTGCAATTTGTGGTGAACTGACAGATGCAGAAATTTTGGAAGATGCCATGAACAATAGAAATGAGCGTGGATCTTCAGATGAAGCGGACGGAACTTCCGGAGAAGCCGATCCCAACATCTACACAGGCCATATAAAATATCGAAGAGTTGAGACGGTTTGTTGACGGGCAGCATAATGTAAGCCCCTCTATTCTGCATGCGTTGAATAAACTAGACGTGTTTACAACTCAGTATTACTACAAATAACGATCAAAAGTTACTAAATTTTTTAAAAAAAACTGTAAATACAGTATTTTGTAACTTGAATGCAAGTGTGATTATTTTAAAGATAGTTAAATTTAGTAGTATTATATCATGTATTTACAAATCTTTAAAATTAATTCATAAGTATTCTAATCAATTAAACTAACTTAAATGCAAGTATGATTATTTTAAAGGTAGTGAATTAAATTAATGTATTTATATTTAAAAAACTTTAAAATTAATTTGTAAGAATATTGCTATGGAAAATCTAAGAATAAAGATGATACGTATTTGCTACTGTGTTTTACTTTACTAAATTGATGTTTAAAGTTATTTTTCTAGCCCAAATAAAAACTTGCCTAATCCGAAATTTTGGTTGTTCAAATTTTTTTAGTGTTCTTTTCAACTTCGAACTATGCAGGCTTAACTGTATAGCATAGTTATCATTTAATCAGCAGTGATAATATATGTCAGGTGCAGATCAGATAAGATCACATAGTTTGAAAAATGAATAAATTAGGACTTATACCGGTGAGTACATGGATTGAAGTATAGTAGGGTCTGGTTTTACAGTGATGGGAAGGTCGGGGTTTGGATCTTGTATGAGTGTGTTTATTCTATATAGTTTCCCACTCTACCTCTCGACACAAATGAGAGTACATTTTCTATAAATTCTACCTTCCTCATCCTTACCCCACTGGTGTAAATAGGAAGGTGCCTGGATGGACTCAGTAATATATATTTATAAATTAGAGAAAATGTACCTCACATACTATAATATATGTGTATATCCTAGATTTAACCAGTTGCAATATGATTGCTAAACGATGTAAGGGTTTGAAAAGTAGTTACAGTTGTATTTTTATATAAATATATATTAATATATTTATAAATATTTACATATGCAATATGTTTTGCTACAATAGCCATTGGCCACAGTCAAAACCTTTACATATAGTGGCAATCATGTTGCAACCTGTTAAATCTAGGATAGAATCTCTACCTAAATAGTTGATACTGGATAATATTTAAATAAAATAAAGTAGCTGCAATGTCAGTGACTAAAGATTTGTTATCACCACGTATTATCTACTATCTATTCAAGTATCCTATATATGATAATTATTCTAATCGGCTAGTGATGATGAAGGAAGCATTTTAGAGGTAATCAACCCTCATTTCCGTGGGAAGATATGGGAATACAATTTAGGAAAAAGCACCCTCAATAGACTCGACCGGGATTCAAACCGATCTCACTGTCTTTAGCGGGCCAATCTAACATGATAGGGACACCTTAGCCCATTCTTCCTCTGGAGCGGGTGACTAAATACTTAAAATAAGCATGGTAAGGTTACTGCTAAGTTGGAAAATGTAAAACTACTGTAATGATGACTTGAACTGAACTGTAGATAGGCCCGCTTCGGTGGCAGCATGGTCCAAGGTATCACTATTGCGATAGACTGAACCTCTGATGACGGGGAGATCGTGGATCGATCCCATTCGGGTGTACTGAGGGGGGTTTATCCTGAAATATTTCCCCACTCTACCTCCACACGGGTACACCTCCTTTAAGTTCAGCCCTACTCATCACTATCGTAACTATTTCTTAGGCATACAACTCAAACGGGTAATAAGACGCGATACTAGAAAAAAAAACACTCGATCACTGGTCGCATTTTCTAACGCGTCACTCTATCAATAGACTGGCTGAACGATAATATCAAGGTTCGGAACCCACTCGATGATACTAAGGGTATTTTTTATCCTAAATGCTTTTCTACCTTATCACAAACACTGGTACATTTCCTCTATGTTCCTCCTTCCTCATCCTTCTCCCATCATTGTAAATATGCATATAGCCCGAACGGTCACACAATATTTTTTAAATAAAGCTACCATAATAACGGTGATTTCCTTGAAACACATTCTAATCTTGATAAATAAGTTATAATATAAGTCACTCAGGGAATTAGAACCATTTAAAATCGATATCTAGACAACGGTCAGATATGTTGTTTAACAACCATTCATGAATCTCAGTTTCAGATTATATTTGATTCATTATCTGACTGGGTTGTTTCTTTTTTTTTGAAAAAATCTTCTTTTATTTCATTCATTTATTTATTTGAGGTATTTTACGTGCACTTTATGAACCGATTGGTTATATCAGCACACGAGAATTTCTATGAGCGAGAGTGAAAGGGCCTACCATTTTTTTCCGTTAAAGGTATTTTTACATACTTTCAAGGGTTATTTTACATTTCACAATCTACAATGGACCAGAGGCTTTAGTTCCCTCTAAGAGAAGTTGTGCAACGAATTTGTATCGCTAAATAAATATCCGTTGACTCCGGCTGGGTTTAAACCCACGAGCATCGGGCCCTAAGGTTAGAACTTTACCCCAAGACCACCGAGCTTGACTTGACATTATCACGTGATTGGTTGCTTCCTTGTCCTACCTCGGAAGCTATCTAATCGTGGTTTGTGATGCAGCGTGGGTGATGATGCCTGAGGTGGGGGTGGGCTGCGCGGGGGTGCGTTAGGTGGGATATGGTGACCTTTTTACACATAAATTGCTCCCATCATGAGTAATGGTCATTTCAACTGATTTACAGCCTTTTTATTTATTCGATGTTACTTCCTTTTAACGATACCATTTCCAAGAGAACACGCTTCAAATCTATTTTAAAATAAAAAAATTAATGGGTAGTTATTATAACCATTTTTTAAAAACTTCACGCGTTTATTTTTGACATAAAAAGGTATTTTTAAATAATAGTTTCAACATTATATTTAATTTTATTAAAGTACCAATCTTATTTTATTTCATTTGAATTGAATTAAATATGACTAAAATACTAAAATAAGATAATAATTAAACTTGTAAACCAGCTATAAAAAGAACCTAAGAAAAACATCACTTTTCAAGCAAAGTCTTTTTATAAGGAAGAATTTATCCCATTAAAATATTGTATTACAATGTTACTGTAAATATTCGAAGAATTTACCAGTATAAAATAACATTAGCAATATCGGGCGGTTAAAGTCCAAAATATCTTATAAAATATTTACATCTTGAGATTTCACCAGCTCTCATTGGTAAATCCTAGCATTTACTGACATTTATTTGTAAAAGTAATTAAAAGTATTATTTTAATTCCAATAGTTAAGGTTAGGTTATTGCTCCTGAGTCATTGCAACAAGCTAACAAAGAGTGTGGCTCAGGAACAAGTTGGAACCTGCAGATATCCCTCGTTCAAGCTTCGACCCGCTCTCAACGGTAAGCCAATAACATTACATAGCCTAACCTGACCTGACCTGACCTGATATAACCTCACCTAACATAACTTATTGAAATTAATGTGCTTGGCTGTAAAACAAAAATAGACAGCTTAATTAAATTAATTAAAATAATAATTATGATTACTTTTACCAAGAAATGTTGGTAGATGCTAGACTTGACTGACCTGGTAAAATTTCAAAATGTAAACATTTTACAAGATTCTAATGCCTGTTTTTAATTTCCCGTACATAGACGAAAACACGCTGCTTATTAGGTACAGTAGCCCTATGACTTCTTTGATGCTGACTGATAGCTCACAGATGACTTCCGAGAGTCAACATTTAGGTGTATCGGTGACATCTTGCTCCTTCAATATTTGAAGTCGAGTCTCCAGAGGAGGATGAAGATGAGGAAGACGATCGCTCGACAGTTATAATAACACCGCCTTCCACACCATGTCAAGAAATCAAGGTCTCATCCACCATGAACGATTAGTCAAGCTATTTAAAATATAACTTTCCAACCTTTCCTGCTCTATTTTTTATTACAAACGTTAATAATTTAAGCGTAAGACATTTAAATGTTATAGCTGTCATTAAAAGAGGGTTGATAAATAAATAATTTATTAATGTAATTATTTAACTTGAACCTTCACATCTACTTCGTTTCCATCTTAAAAAAATCTTTTCTAAAAATACGACCTATAATTTATGATGGAATATACAATTGAGGTATTTCATAAGCTGATATAAATCATAAATGTTTTAAGACTCATCGTATCTCTACTTCAAACATAGCATTAAGTCAGTTGTGTGCTGATGAAATAGTTAAATCTTTTCTTGTAATGTAACTTGAAGCTTTGATTCAAAATATTTTTGATGATGAATACATTTTCAGAAATAGTTTCAAAGATTTATCTTTCTTATAATCATTGGTGAGAGAACAAACTAAAGATATATCATATTTTTATAAATTTACGTATATCAACAAAGAAAGTTTATCATATCTACTTTTTGTATACCGTTGACTGTCACGAATGAAGATAAAAATAATAAAACAGGGATTCTTTAAATAAACATCTTTAACTAATCTCTCAAATTTTCTACTAAATCTTCATCCTTGTTAGGTGTGTGAGTTCAATATTATTCTTAAAGTCTATTCATTTTTATCAAGTTTTCAAATGTTGAAAAAACAATTATTTAACCATTTAGACTAAGCTCCATCTTTACCTTTTCTCGAAGAAATATATATTTAAAATAATAGATGTCTCTCTCCACTACTGAACCAAGCAGCATCATCACCATTATCGACTGGAAAAGGTAATTATTAACTCTCATTCTTGTCTTAAACATTTTCCACATTAAAAATATTTGGTGTTCCATAGTTAAACAATTCAAGGAGAGCTTCTATGATTAGTATAAAGTATATTTTTTCAGCCTTAAACATTTTACACATTTAAAATTCCATAGCAAATAAATAAAATAAGTAAATAAGAATAACCTAATTTTTTTACAAATACCAAATAATTTAGGATAATTTACAAATAATTTATTTTTGAAAATTTAAATATTGATAAATATATTAGAATAATTTGGTGTAAAGTTTATATTTACAGAGTGATTATTGTGATCAACAAAATGATTTGTTGGTTTTTATGAAGAAAACATAGTACTTATTAATTGATTATATGTTTCAATCAGAAATATTATTATAGAATCCTAACAAACTTTGTCTTTGTAAAATAGCATTCATTTCATACTGTTTTGTTACATGTTACAAATAGTTAGCGTATAGCCCGAACGGGTAGTAAGACGCGGTGCTAAATATTATTATTACAATTAGTTTGTCTCATTAAAAAATACTAATTATAATTTACATTATTATTATTTAACTGGAGATCCTCAAGCAGGTAAACTAAAAATGAATATATATTATAAATATTTACATGAATAATATTTAAAACAATGTTTACATGTCTTTATTAGTAGCATTTACTCCAACAGAGTTTGCAACATTTTAATACATAGATTTAATACCTATCCGTTTAATAAGTAATCCGAGAGGATTAATGTATTTATAACCTTTTCCAGACGAATGGTGGCACCTTTCTCCCACCCCACTGAAATTCACTACTCTTTATGGTCTACAAATATTTTTTTGTTTAATAGGATAAGTCTGTTAATCTACATACAAGCACAAACGATCCGTGTTGAGCTAGACCACCGAGGACAGGGGGGAGCTCGAAGTTCGAATCTGTATCGGGTGAACTGGGGGTAGTTTATTCACTCTCCCTCTACACAAATGCGGGTTCAAGCTTCCCAATTGCTGATCCATTATCGTAATTAATACTTAGGCGCATAACCCGAATGGTTAGTAAGACGCGGTGCTAAAATGTGTTGAGTTGGTGTGATCTTTAATAATATGTTTGCCAGATCACCAGGTAATTACGTTTGAGTTTCCGTTTAAGATACAGGTTAAGGGTGAGGTTGGGCTTTGATCCCACAGCGAGTTATTTTTGGGGGTAAATTTTCATAAATCGTTTTCCACTTCCAACTCTAGAAAATTGAAATACAATCCTTTAGTAAATCTAATTTATTTAGCCTTATTTCTTTCTTGTGATAAATTTTAGACATGTAGAACGATGGGAGGCTGTGTGTGTGTGTGTGTGTGTGTGTAAACGGGAGATATAAGTTTTAATAAATATTCACGGTAAACTAAACAAATCCATGCCATAGTACGCAATATTATAGATTCATTCATCAGCGTCAAAATTCAAACTTACCAATTATCAATCCGTTAGTGTAATAAGTACTTAAGGAGTTTAAGGTTTGAATCTTTGTCGGGTAACCTAGGAGCGTTTTCCACTCTCCTGCCTACGTTAATGTGAGCTCAAACCTCCCAATTATCAATCCATTAGCGAATTTAGTACTTAATCGTGTAACCCGAACAGGGTAGTAAGACGTGGTGCTAAAATGTGTTGAGTTCACGTGTGTGTGGTTGTGTGACACCTTATCTTAAACCAAGTTTAGTTAAAATTATAAACAAATATTTAAGGAGTGAGATAATGATAGTATAGATAACGATAGTATACTTATTCCTCCTTTCTGTTCATATATTATACTTGCTAAAATATATTAACCACACGTGTGTAAGCAATAAAGTTAAATATTTAACGGTCTGTGCTCTTTACTATTTATTCCGGCAAAGTTGTATATAGCCATCGCCTTTCTGTCACAACATATTCTAGGGACTGAACTGGTGCTCCCAGTTTGAAACGTCATATTCTTCTCCCGGGTTTGACAATTAGAGGGCATGAAGCACCCGGTGAAATATATCAGGGTTCGAATCTGTGTTGGCCGAGGTTGGGGGATTTGAATACCTACCGAGGTGTACTGTTTGTAGTTCCCACTAAATGGTTTCCCACTCTTCCTCCACGTAAACGCTGGAACAATTCCTTACTCCCCCTCCACGCAAATGTGGATTCAACCTTCCCAATTCAGAATCCAGCTGGACTCGCTTATCTGCTTCTTCTTATAATCTGTTGTAATATTAGGTTTTGTTGAAATATACATAGAAAAGAGACAGCTTCGTAAAGATTGCTAACTCTCTAAAATGAGGACATAGTGATAGATACCCCTTTCAGTGGCATCGTTGTCTAAAGCACTACTCAAGCCGTAGATTATATTGCCCATGACGGGGAGATTGAGGTTCAAATCTTGGTCAGATGTACTGAGTTTTTTCGAAATTGTTTTCTACTCTCCCTCTACGCGTGAATGTGGATGCAACCTTTCCAATTCCTTGTCCATTAGCATAAATAGTACTTAAGCGTATTATAACCCGAATGGTTAGTAAGACGCAGTGCTAGAAAGAGTAAAAGATAGCAAAATCATGTTAATCTGCACGGCCGTGGTTTAGGAGGGTGGGTCACTGATCGACCCCATCTCTCCCCCTCACCCCACAACCTCCGTGGTTATATCGCATGGGGGCGGCTTTAATTTAGGTTGATGCCCAGGGTCATTAAGGGACTCTAGTTTGAGCCCATGCCGGCACTTGGAAGGTTTGGTTTTGACTATTTTGTTTATGATGTCACCCTCTCATAGTTAAATAAGTACAGTAACACCGTGGGCTACAGGTCATCAGTCTCGCGCCGAGGTGGTAATAAGTGTAGTAAAGCCCGAACCAGAAGTAAAACACGCTGTGGAAAAACAACTGTTTATATGTAGCTTCCAATTTTTATTCAATTTATAGACTTTTAGAAAATACAAACTTTCTTCAGCCAAAATTTATAAAATAATACTAAAGTATCAGTGATAATTTATAGGTATTAAAATTATATCAAAATAGGATGCTGCAGATCCCTTGTCTTGACGTATGAATACGTGAAATTAGATCTAGTGGCTTTTATAGTTGTTCCTATGAAAATAGGACTGTAGTTCGGTGAGACAGTGCTCAGCTCTCATGTTCATCTCTAGGATTCGGTTCGAATCTCGTTGGTGTGCAGTGGGAATAAATCTCGATATTGAGATTTTTGATCTTGTTTTCTATCTTGCGTGCCGGACCGCCCATCTAGGCTATCCGCATATTTTTATTAATGGAACAGGAATCTATAATAAAAAAAGGAACTGTCTATTTGTTTGTGTGCGATGCCCAGACAAAACTACGGCACGCAGAGATCTGAAATTTTTAACTTATGTATACGTAAGCGGGTCCAAATGCACCTTTAAGCAGAATTTTTAAATTTTTAGCTAAGCTATCTTTTAACACAATACCACATTGGGTCATGGGCAACGCTATCTGGGATTGATAGTTATGAATAATTTAAAAGGTAGATGTGCCATCATTTGCGTGAAGATAGATAAAGAAACCATAAATTCAGCAGACCATATTTGAACCCCATCACTGGCAAAAAAAATATTAGGTATTTGGGTAGCAATCTAACGTCACAATGCATTTTATACTTGCATCAATGGTCACATGGTCAATGGCGTCACTAGACGGTCGATAACCGAGTGGCCAATGTTTGGAGAAAATGAGGGTACACATTCTACCTGGTCTATAAAATCTAGTCTACGTGCAAAAAACCCTTCAAAAGTGGTGGTAGTGGAGGAAGTACGACCGTTCTAAAGATATCGAGGTTCGAATCGCTGTGTGCACGCCATCTAAATGTCAGGCTCATCTAATTCTGGCGGGTCGGAAATCAAATCCCCTGCGTGTAAACTGTAGGTGTATCTTCCACCGGGACATTTTTTTATTCATCATTACTACAAGTTTTGACAGAAAGGGTACGTGTCACATATAACTATGGCGGGCAGGTCATGGGCTCAAATCTCGCTCGGGTGATTTAGGGTGATTTTCTACTCTCCCTCACTCCACGTAAACGCTAAAACATTTCTACCTTACTCCTCGGATCCATGACAGATACCTACATCCACGTATGTCGACGGAAGATACCAAACAATCAATTTTAGTATGCTTTTGGGGAGGCGGATAGCGACCCCAACTGAGAATTATAAATATCCGTAAGGCTGCCAAGGCCCCGAGGCCTCAGAGCTGTGTCAATGCTTTCTAGTTCCGACATCACCGTAAAGACCCATTACCACATTAGGTGTTTGCGACATTGCAATGACTAGTTGCAACATCACCGGAAAGAACCCATTGTCGAGAGGATGGTTTCCAGAGTCAATGACCTAGCTCATGGTTTCAAGATCACGATCTATTCCTGTCTTGTCGAGCCACCAATCTGGCACCTGTCATAAGGGAAACCTCATTATCACTTATGGGTTGCGACACATGCCTTGAAGGAAGGGGGTAGTGAATGGAAGTGAAAGAGGTCTCAAGGCAGGAGAACAATTTATCACACTCTACCACAAACTGTCATCAGGAGAGATTCGCGCTGTTTGTTCCGGGAAGTGAAAGGCAATCCAACAGAGCGATGTAGCAATCGGTGTAACTTAGTTCATTCTGTGCCGTGGCGATGTAAGGAGAGTGGGGAGTGAAGAAAAAGTGAAAGGAGCCTTACGGCCGTGATACGCTGTCCACTGCTCGGTGGTCACACTCTTCGCTGCGCTCCCGTCAGGAGAGCTATGTGCTCCATGTTCCCTCTGATAACAAGGGAGGAACTTCCGACGTCGTGGACTGCACACCAATAAATAAATAAAAAACTCCAACGTCCCATCCCAATCATACCCAGATATATAATTAACCAATGAACACAGATAAAAAAGCTATGATAATACATAATTAACCATTGAGCACAAATAAAAAAGCAATGAGCATACATAAAAAACAAATAAAACCAGAAAATACAAGTACCAACAGGTTTGGCACAAGAACCAACATATCTGGAACCCTGGAAAAGGGGTCAGGGGTGGGTAGGGGGGTCAAGGGTGGGTAGGGGGGTCAGGAGGAGAGGGTGTGCAAAACCAACAGCCAATCAGACAGCGAGAGGGCGTGGTCACGTGACCAAATTCAACCAATCAGCTAGCTGCGATAGCTGGGCGTGCTAGCTACTTATGTGTCTCTCTAGAGCAGTGGTACTCAAAGCTTTTTTGTTTTTTTGTAAGTTGGCAACACTGTGGGAGGCTCGACCAGAGGGACTTCTATCAGTTGAACAGGAAATACATATAATATGTCCCCTATTCAACCACGAACTGAACTTTTGTGTAAGAAACGACAAGAAGCGTATAACCCGAACGGGTAGTAAGACGCGGTGCTAAAATATTATTAACGACAAGACTTTTATTAATTACTCAACTTATTGATTGAAAGCCATTATAGAAAAGAAAATTAATTAAACCTTTCGAACAGTTCTATCTTATTTATTTAAAAATTTAATATTGAATGGAACCACATTTAGCTAAACAAAATTTTATCAACAATAAGATAGGGTGACCTGGCGGTCTAGGGGTAAGGTGTCAGACTTCTATGCTGGCGGCCGGGGTTCAATCCTCGGTCCCGGCATAGATTTATCTGATTACCAAACCCTTCCCTCAACCTCTGACAAGACATATTGTGAATGTGGGGAATGCCAGGCCTCCACCGTGGTTCGGATTCCACGTTAAACTGTAGGTCCTCCATTTCATCTCACAATCACCCTACCATTACACATTAGCGTAAATGCGTATAACCCGAACGGATAGTAAGACGCGGTGCTAATAATAATAATAATAATAATAATAATAATAATAATAATAATAATAATAATAATAATAATAATATAGCGTAGAGAATTTCGTGATCCACCTAGTGTATTTCTCCGCACCCTTGTGTGGTACGGCACACCCTTCAATAATCACTGATTTACATTTTAGAAAATAGCTAGATGATGTTTCTATAGTAACTATAATAGTTTTAATATCTTAAAATAAATCGATATTTTACGAAGATAGCAATATGTTTGTACACATAATTTCAACAAATAGGTCAATAACTTATGTAAAATACTTCTCTTTAAACCTTTGGGTAATCATGTTATCCCATAAATTGGATGGATACAGATTACATAGCAATTGACATTTGGGTGAGTTCTCATTATTATATATATAATGGGGCAAGAATACTAGAGTTTTTGAGAACTCACCCAAATGTCAATTGTTATGTAATCTTTATCCATCCAATTTATGGGATAACATGATTACCCAAAGGTTTAAAGAGAAGTATTTTTACATAAGTTATTGACCTATATGTTGTAGTATTCTTGCCCCATTTTATACATATATATAATGGGGCAAGAATACTAGAGTTTTTTAGAACTCCATATATATGGATTGGTACAATGTATAAATAAATAATTCCACTTTTCCTGTGAGATTGTACATATTACTCGAAATTTGAGTTGGTACATTGTACCCTTGTACGCCCCTTTCCTACCCCGTAGTAGAAATTAGTACTTTTTTTCTCTTCAAAGTGTTTCCTTCAGTTTTATATGTATGAGAATTAAGAACTGCATCTAGCAGGATTTTTTTCACTGCCTATAGCCAAATAATAATTTTCAAATGTAGTTTGTAATAAAAATAATTTGTAAATTGGATGAAAAGCAT
This sequence comes from Timema californicum, assembly GCA_902141385.1. Classification (NCBI taxonomy): domain Eukaryota; kingdom Metazoa; phylum Arthropoda; class Insecta; order Phasmatodea; family Timematidae; genus Timema; species Timema californicum. The sequence continues at coordinate 112,880 of CABFOW010000317.1, read as the reverse complement.
ATAAAAATGAGTTTATATAATTAAAAATACAAGGAACGTTTAAGGGATTGAAAAAGCTGTTATTTGCTAGATCCTATATATGAGAATTTAAGTTTTTACATAGATTACTTTGTATCTTCTAAACCTCACGTCCGTATAGTCCTAAATAATATTTGAGATGCAAGGTTAAAAAAATTGCAAAAACTTGAAAATACAATCTTTTAAAAATAAATTTAAATCTAAATTCTCAGAAATATTTTACTGCTTATTATTACTATAAAAAAAATAGAACCTAAAACTTAACTGAACCTAGATTCAGATTATATTTTTAAAATATTAACATTTAGAGACTATTTATATTTTCTAAAGTAGCCTAGCATCTATTAATGTGGACAAAATCAGAGTTAATTGAAAAAATGTAATAGCTTAAGCTTATCACATTTTCCAAGATTCAGATCTTAGGGTCAAATTCAAAATAAGATAATTTAATCCACCGCTAATATAATATATTCTTATGTATTCAGCACATACCAATACGTCAATGAGTTGCCCAAAAAAGAACCATGAGAGGTATTTATTTTCCTGAATCAATAATGAAACATCTAAGAACCATAATGAGATACATATTGGGATCATAGTACCATAAAACGCAAACCATATTGGGGAACATTCCAAGCCATTTAATTTTCCTTTAAGTGCGATGATTGTGTTTTCTCATAAGTTTACAGCAATTTAGTTGGTCCTTTTCCAGCCAAGATTTAAATAGTTTAATTATAATGGAGAAAGCAACGTCATACAAGTAAGTATATATGAAAGTCGAAGATTTCGGGTTGAATAATTATAATTACGGAGATAATCTGTAACTAAGTAATATTCAAATAGATGTGGTTAAAAAAAGAGTGAAAATATTATTAAAGATTATTAAAAAAGGAAAAAAATTGCTTTGTATGATTTAGGAATAATATCTTAACATTAATTGATTTTGATATTAACGGCCATTTCAGAGAATGTGTTTTTTTAAATGTCTTTGGATAAATAGTTTTTTAAACCAAATTTAAAAAAAACTGACTTCTCAGAAATGTTTGGAAAAGTGCTATCAATAATTAAATACAATAAATTGCAAAAAGGGAATATAAATAAAAAACATATGAAAAATTTTGCTTTCAAAACAAAAATTAACTCCTGCTCTCGATTGTTATTTTAAGACAGGGATAATGTAATTATGTCAACCTCACAAACAGTATTAAAGTTAATGTTAGAGTATTTAAATAGATCACAAATTATTATTATTATTATTATTATTATTATTATTATTATTATCACCGCGTCTTACTACCGGTTCGGGTTATACGCACTTACGCTACAAATGAATGTTTAGTATCATAAAATGTGAAAATGAAATTTATTTTCTGAAATGCGTTCTTATATAGGTGAATTAGTTAATATATTATTATTATTATTATTATTACTAAACGTAGTGTAAATATACAATTCTTATATCTTAGAAAGGTGTGTTTATATAGTTTCAACATGTTATTGTTGTTGGTAAACAATTTTTATAACGTTGGTTATCTAACTTTTTGTTTTAAGATAATTACTGTATACATTGTTGTAAAAAACACTCATTTGTTTTTATTGAAGTTAATTCAAGCTAATATGTATATAATTGGGGAATGCCAGGCCTCCACCGTGATTCGGATTCCACGTTAAACTGTAGGTCCTCCATTTCATCTCACAATCACCCTACCATAGCGTAAGTGCGTATAACCCGAACGGGTAGTAAGACGCGGTGCTAATAATAATAATAATAATAATAATAATAATATATCTATTAATAATGTGTGTGTTTGTGTGTCATGAGCGTCGCACATTATATATAAAATATGAAACCTGAAATTTAAAAATGAATAGCGCCTATGCACGAACATCTGCACCTTAAGGCCAGAATTTTAAAATTTTTACTCGATTTTTTTAATTAATTAAAAGTTTGGTCGGAAGAAATAAAATGAAGAGATTTTTTCTGCTTGTTTGAAGCAAAGAAAATCGTTTCCATATTAACCCCGGGTACTTCTGCTAACTAACCAATAAACCGTTAAAACTTTAATAAAATCAATATTATAGTATTTTTTTATAGCAATGAACGTATTATAGAAGATCCCCGACAATGTTAATTTTAGAAAAAAGTTTATTGAATAATAGATTACAAATGGTTACTCCCACCCCTCGCCTCCCGACCCCCGCAAAAAGAAAAACATAAATTAAAAGCTTGCTTGAACACTATTAAGGCGATCTTCCCGATCTTACCTTTCTCGTGGTTGATTGCGAGATCCACGCGAGAGCTCTCCCTCTGAACGCGCCAATCAGCTTACTGTGCTACGGAAAGGACGCGATGCGAAGAACTGAGCGTCGACTGCTCGACGCTGGAAAGAATAGCGCGTCGAGACGCCACCGGCCCATCGGGCGCGTGCGCACGACGCGCAGCATCTTTGTCTGCTCTGGACCACACCGTTCATCGTGTGCGGTGTCTCACTGACCTACTCCTACCTGCCCTAACGCCGCACTGCGCGTTTTGGTCGGAGCCTGAGAACAGGAGAGGGTGGGCGAGTTCGAAAGGGGAAAGAGGAGGGAGGGAAAACGCGGCAAGTTGTGAACTGAGTAGTTTAATTTATAACGGTCTGACGCATTTTTGTTTACGTGTTTAACACCTGTTTGTGAGAGAACAGAAACCAGACCTTATAGAGGAAGGGAATAAAGTTAATTTCAATGTGTTTCACTTTATAGCACTTGCTGTAATTAAAATCCAATTCTAATAAATTGGTAGTAAGACGCTCCACTAACTGATTCAAGATGTTGATAGAGACTTATATTATTGCGAGTACAGTAGAAGACCTATTATCCGGATACAGATAGAGTGAATTTCTAACTAACTGAATCCCTGCAATCAAGACCTGAGCCTCCTTTCATTCACAGAGTCAGTCCACGTGCTCATTATTCCTGTCAGCTCCTATACGATTTATAATTACATCTATTCATATTTCATGTTTCATCTCTTTTAGCAGTTATTTAGTTATTATTATTTTACTCCCACGTCTTACCGCCCATTTGGACTATATGCCTATGAACTATTTATACGCTTATGTTTTAGAGATGAGTAAGGTTGAAATTATAGGAAGTTTATCCGCATTTGCGTGGAAGAAGAGTGTAAAACCATTTGGAAAAACCACCCTTGGTATACCAGACCGAGATTAGAACCCCGGCCTTTCATCATCGGTAGACCAGTCTATTGCGAGAGTAACGCCTGAGACCATTCGATGGCCAATACGGGCATTCTTCTGCTATTATAATTATACCTAATATTATTCATTGGGATGGTGTAATAATAGTGTGGGTTTTTTTAAAATTATTTTAGTGGGAGCACCTTTTTTTAAATGAGAATTTATTTATTGAATAGCGTGGTATTTCTGGACGACTGTAATATATTTGTATGTATATATAGGCTATATATGTTTAGTTTTCTATACCATCTACGCGTACCTCTTAGTACCTTAATTAGAGTATCATAATTGTAGAAATGTGTGTAATGCATCGTTGAAAATGAGCTAATTTAACATTTTCACATTTCGCATTTACATTTAAACATTTTTAATTTATTCGGCTAATATATAATACCGTTTATGGTATCTTTCAACTTAATTTCAACATCATAATAATGAAGAAGAAAAACTATTCTTTTTTAAAATATTGCGAAACAGCTGAATGTCTGCGATGCGTTCCAGTGCTCCAAAAGCGGGTCCCGTTTATTCGCAACAATAGCTACTTCTTCAGATCCAGTTTTACAAATCACATGCGTCACAATTATAGATTTCACAAAACAAATGTTTAGTTATAGGTTTTCCATAAAATAAAGTATACATACATAGATACGACATATTTTACCCTTCTATCTACAAATGTTTTCAGCAAATTTATTACAGAAAAAGAGATAACCCGATTTTGATGAGTTTTTTTTTTTGCACTGCGTTTTACTCACGATTGAGTTATACTCCCACGTACTAATTACGCTAACATTTTAGGCATTTGGGAGACTTAATCGAAAGGAGGTGCATCCACATTTGCGTGAAGGCGGAGTGGAAAACCGTTTAGGAAAACCACCCTCATTGCAGCCAACTGGGATTTAAATCCTGTCCCCCCGTGTTCGGCCGTCTAATTTATTGCGATAGTAGTGCCTTAAACTATGCGGCCACCAAAGCGGGTATGATCTTTTGTCTATTTACATTTACTCTGCCATCTAGTGGTGCGTACACAATAAAAACAGTTTTAAATACAGTATATAGGCTATATATATATATATATATATATATATATATATATATATATATATATATAAGAGAGAGAGAGAGAGGAAACGTATTGTAATAAATTAGTTTTATGGGTGAGGTAAATTAATAGTTATGTTAATCGTACAAATTTTGTTTAAAAAAACAACAAAATATAATAGAGCAGATTCCTGATAATATCATGAGCCCTTTTAATTGCATATTACAGTGGTTTTAAAACTATCAGATGTACGAGAGAAGAAAGGGATGTTTCTACTTTTCAGGGTAAACGGCATGAACACAGAAAATAATATTTATAATTTTTAGAGCACCAACATTGCTTGAATTGTCGTCCAAGCTTAATTTGATGACAACTGCTTTTGGAAATAAAAAGTGTGACACATTCTTATGGTATTCACTTGGTTAAAATTTTAAATACGTGGATATATTTAAATTTGGATAGCTTCTTAATCCGTTTGAACGGTAACCTTTACAATGTATGGTATAACAAATGCTTTCCCGCGAGCAAGCAAACATTCTTTCTTAATTTGTAAAATTATATTTGTTGGAAACGTTATTTTTCGCTTTTGCCGTGACTAGAATGTAATACCGTTCAAGGTACAGTACTCGGTTGAAAATGCGAGCGAGCGTGTTTCCCTTCCAGAAGGAAATACTCTTCACCGTGATAAATTGGTCTGCAAAACAAGCTTACACATATCACTAATTATAATTATTAGTATTGTTATTATTATTATTATTATTATTATTATTATTATTAGCACCGCGTCTTACTACCCGTTCGGGTTATACGCACTTATTGTGTAATGGTAGGGTGATTGTGAGATGAAATGGAGGACCTACAGTTTAACGTGGAATCCAAACCACGGTGGAGGCCTGGCAATCACCACATTCACAAGTTGGGATTAATACACCATATCACTAAACATTGTAATTTTGAGCAAAAGCATTTTAAATAAACTATAATTCTATGTATGGCTAAAGGGTAATTTTAGGGAGATTTACTTTCTTCGATGGGCACGCTGTCTAAATGTCAGTCCCATTTAGTCTGGTTTGCCGTAGATGGAGAGTAAGGGGTTTGAATCCCGACATAGTGAAATGGGGGTGCTTACACTCTATGGTTTGTCACTTTCCCTCCACACAAATGTGGGTATATTTAATTTAAATTCTACCTTCCTTATGTCTACCACATTACTGTTCAGTCTGATTTATAGAGGAAGAAAATGCGTTCACAGTTATAAAAGCTATTTAAATAATTCTCATACATACATACGCTAAGTGAGTCATACGCCAAGTCATTTTTCATAGCTAATTTCGATAACTTTACACTAATTCTTTTTAGTACCGTGTCTTACTACCTGTTCAGGTTATATTCTACACGTATGCAGATCTACTAGTTACGTTAATGTGTTAGGGATGAGTAAGGTTGTCTTTAGAGGAATTGTACTCATATTTGCTTGAAGTTATAAGAGAAAATCATCTAAGAAAATCACTCTCGGTACACCCGACCGGGATTCGAATCAAAATCTTCCTGTCATCGGCAGTCTAGTATACTGTGAGTGATGCCTTAGACCATGCGACCATTCAAGCAGAAGTTATACTGATAATTAATTAAAATGTTATCCATTTTAACAGAAAAAAATGTTTGTTTTTTCTAAAAGTTACTTCTTACCATGATATTAATATAATTATATATTTTATATATAAATTATATAGTCTATTTAAAAAAAATTATGCGTGTAGCTCGACCTGGTAGTGAGAGGGAGTGAACAGGAAAATATTCCAGACAATTTAAATAAATAAAATATTATTAAAAACTATGCTATATTTTAGAGAGGTTGTAGAGGCACTAATACGTATTTTAAAATTAAAGGGGGTAGGGGGTGTTGGGCCTCTGTAAATCAATGTTTGGAGCCACTTGCATTAATAAAAGGCATAAAAGGGACTAGCTTGGTGACAAAAATGCAGTTATTCAAAAGGTGCTGTCCTAATTTCTTTAAATTAACATGAGAACTATTTTTACTTTCTCGCTATCTTACAGGTAGAGAAAGTATTGCGATCGTAAAAAAGTCGGACTTGAGCGTTTGATGATTATCGACGTTTCATGACCCCCCAAATCCGAAAAAGTGTTTTTTGAATTTCCGTCTCTCTATACGTCGAACTAGAACCTAAATTATTTTACCGATTAGGCTGAAGCTTGGTGTCTAGGGTTTTCATAGGGTTACCCCGAAGAATTTTTGGAATTGTATATCCAACCCTAAAATTAAGGGTATTTACTGAAGAGCAAAAAGATAAAAGGTTTATTTTCTCAAAATCGGCTCAAACTCTTTGATTAAATTTAATTTCTAAACATTTATGAATATTATAAACAAAATGGCTATTCTCAATATTTCGGCAAAATGACTTTAAGGGCTCCGGTTTGTGAGCTTTAGTTGTAAAGAGATACTACTTAAGTTTTAACGCAATAATAATTCTCCAATGGCAAAGAGTAATTAAATATAAGTAGGTCTCTAAAAGTTTATGTTGTTTTTCCTTAAACCTCTTAGGAGAAATGTTTGTTCAACAATGATCTATCTCCATTTTAGACTCACTAGCCAATATTTAAATTTTTTATTGGTCAAAATTTATAAATGAGGAATTTATTAGCAATACATTGACCTGAAGATGTGAAACACCTAATAAAATGTCGACATTTTTAACCGGAATTGGTGATTTTAATACGAAGTGTTGACCCTTGTAGACCCAACATTGATCTTTTTTATCGGTCCAAACATACAAATGAGGACATTAATTCTTTAAAAATAATTTTTTTAATTTTAAAACCGTGACTAAAAAGGTTTTACGCTAGTATAGTGCAATTAATGCTTGGGTTTGCTAGTGTATATTATTTAGTTTCACATATATTGCAATTTTGAGTAAATACATCCATTTTTAAACAATGGAGCGATAAAGTCCGTGTGGAGTTTAGTACTATTTATTTTTTACATGTTTTAGTACAAGTTATTACCTTTGTATTAACCACCAGAGACTTATTTCAGGTAATTTAAGAGAACAAGAAAAGGGGGTTAAGGAAAGGTATATTTACCAGCACGTTAACATAAAAATATTCTGCTTTAATATATTATCATATAAATAATAATTTTGTAGATATATATGATGACTATGGTCTGTTTAATTAATTCAGAAATATTAATAAAATGTGATTTTGTAATATATTTAAAAAAAATCCAGTTGTAAAGTTACATATCGAGTGTATAATGTTGATTGAATGAGATTTTTCCAAATATAAATTAATTATATTCTCTAGCTAGAGCACATTGTTCGTCCACTACATAAAAACTAATTATAGTGTGATTGTCACTTGATGGTAGGTAGTTGACAGCAAACGCTACTATAACTATTGTAATATATTTGTACGTCAAATTATATGTTCTGGAAATGTCCTTTTCACAGACAGGCATTATCAATTAATATTTAATGAAAATAAAGTGGCATTTTGTCAATACTCACAGAGAGAGAAAAAATTCTTGGTCTACTAACACACTAGCTATATAATCGCACTATTTATACAATCAATGGTTTTTACGGTAACACTTTGCAACAAATATGAATATAATATAATACGTGCTTTTATGCGGGTAAATAATGTTGAAATATTATACTAGCCTCTTATTTTGCATTATTTTAAAAGCAAATATTATTGTAAAGAGTAATATAGTATAGTTATGATTATTTACGAGATCTAAATTAATGTTGAACATTGACAACTACCCAGGCAATTTATTAAAGCCCCTGAAAATACCAAGTATTTAAAATAGTAGACAACATTCGATGAAAATAAACTGTCAAATGCATATTTGTGTCTGAAGGACTTAGTTTGAACAGAGTTTGATCTAATGGTTCACGTTAATCTACATATTCATAGTAAGTTTATGTGTAGGCCCTATGCTCATGCGTGAACATTGTAATGAAGGCACAGCCAATAAATGAAATAGAAATATACCTTAGAACAATAATATTTCTCCAACTAGTTTGGCGTTTAGCAAGTCCTCAGTGGCTTAATTTAATCAAAGGAAGCTCATCGAAACTTACCTTGATATTATAATAGCGTTGATAGACAGAATCGTAGGACTAGGAGTGAGGAGGGGTTTACATAGGTTAATTTTATAAAATGTTCAACCACTTCCCCTTTTCACCTCTCTAGTGTCCCAAAACACTGTTCATGAAAAACCTTCCCACGGTGTCATGCTTATAATTTTATTTGTTTTTCAGAATTTTTAGACTCTTTTGTTGCCTGTTCGAAGTCGGGAGCCCAACCAGCAGTGATTTGTTGTTGTTACTTCCTGTTAGTCATTACTTACACTAATTAATAGAAGTACAAAGCATGAAAGGGGTGATATTTAGATAAAATAGTAAATTTAAAATCATTAATAAAAGAACTGCATGTCCTACTTCCTCCCGGTTTGGAGCGATAAATGCACAGTTGAGTCTTCGAGTTATACAAACTCGAGCTCTATGGATTTCGTGGCACTTTGACTAAAGACTAGCAACGTCATTTATCAATCCCCCCCTTACCCGCTTCAATGGCCGCATGGTCTAAGGCATCACTTTTGTGCTATAATATATTGCTGATAACAGGGAGATCGGGGTTCGAATCCCAGTTGGGTGTATTGAGGGTGGTCTTTCCAAAACAGTTTTCCACTCTCCCTCCACGCAAATGTGGGCCCACTTCCTCTAAATCCAACCTTTCTCATTCCTAGCTCATTAGTGTAATTAGTACATATAAGTAGCCTATAAACTGTACAAGTAGCAAGACGGGGTGCTAAAAGCAATCCCCCCTTGAATATAACATGTTTATTTCTACCTTAGTACAAATTGTATCTTATTAATTTTTTTAACCTATGTAGTGCAATTGTAAACAATGTAAAAGCCTAAATATCCCTGACAAATGTAGCAATAATAAGATGTACATAATTATTCATAGTGTTATAAAAAGGTTCATTATAACAATTCCATGCACCATTCAAATTACGTGGTTTTTCATTTTGCGTAAAAACCTTAGGAACTAACTAATCACCCGAGCTGAGAATTTAATTTATACTCCTATTCATCCTCACTCTACACGTTGTATACATGTTCCATTGTTTAGAGCAATGTCTTGGTAATTGAACTGTGTACAACCAACTAAACTATTTTAGTTCTGCAAACATACAGGTGTGAATTAAACAAATTTAGTGTGGATAGCAATATAACTTTGTTTCTACTCATCCAGTTAACAAACTCACACATGTGGGCACGTGAACAAGGGCGTAAGTCTCTTCTCTGATTGGCCAATGATAAAGAGGTCAGGGTTCAAATCACGTGGTAGCGTGGGACATGCGTCCGTGTGATTTGTGATCAGGCCTTTTTCTGTGGGATTTGCGTCCAGCCTTAATACTACGGTTGGATTAGCGGCCGCACTTTATGCATTTCGTTTATATGTAGAGAGTTTGTTTACATAAAAGTGACGCTCCGCTAGCTTTAATGTCTTGTCTTTTCACGAGAGTCCAATCTCCTGGATTTTCCGTTATAGGCTATTATAATGTCAAATTGTATGGCTTAGGTTAGGTTAGGTTAGTGGGAAAGAAAACATAAAAATGAAACATTTTTATCAACGTTCCAAAGTATAATCTGTATTAAAACGTGGCTAATTTTACAAATTTAAATGCCGTAGACGAAAATCTCACTACATTATTTTTGGCAGCCACAAATCCCATCGATCGTAAGTCCCCCGGCTGGAAGTCCCACTTAGTAAATCACGCCCGGGCGTACTAGATATTTGTACCTAAGTGGGTTCTACTCTCCCTACACTTTAATTTGAGTACAATTTATTTAAATGTAGCAAAATTAAGCTTATCCCATCCGCCTCGGCGGCGTAGTTGGCTTGTCGTGTTGAAGCTCGACTGCTGAGGACGTGGAGATCGAGGTTCGAATCTCGGTCGGGTGAACTGGGGGTGGTTTTTCCTAAATTGTTTTCCACTCTCCCTCCACGCAAATGCGGGTTCACTTCCTATAATTCAACCTTACCAATTCCTAATCCATTAGAGTAATTAGTACTTAAAGCGTATAACCCGAACGGGTAGTAAGACGCGGTGCTAAAAAAAAAATATTATCCCATTATGGAAGGAAGCAAATGCTTGTACAATTAATTGTACATGGATAGCGAAACTTGTGAGATCAAAATTATCTTTGGATAACGAATATAGCCGTATCAAGTATAATATTCGTAAAGTGATAAATTATTACAACTGGACACAGGTTCGATGCTCGTGCCCAGGTGTACATTTTTCACTCTACGAATATCTACCCCTTTAGTTTAGAAATGTGGCCTGCCTGGGTGGGTGGGTAGTAAGATATATAACGAAAAACATTCAGAGATACTTATCAATAGTATACTTATTGTGTTAATCCAACATAATTATCTAATCGACATTGAGGACGATATCATTAAGCTTTTAATACATTTTACCAAAAAAAAAATCCTAATCGACGGGAGTAGAGAATTGTTGGTAGATATCAATCAATTTTATGACACTACTACGTTGAACAAACCTTTTTTTAAAGTAAGTCTTTGTTCTATTATTTTATTAGTATGTTTTATAGGAACCATTTTGAGGTTATGTGTCTATATATGGAGCTCTAAGCTTTTGAAGTAGTTAAAAGTTGTATGTATTACCTGGCTTATGAATGAACTAATGAAAGTAATTGATACTGTGGTGAAATATTAAATCTCCATCCTACAGACACACTAAAAACTGAAAAAGACAGTTCAATCACTGCCCTGTACTAAAACAAACACGATATAAACAATTAAACATGGCTTGGTGTTTAGCTTGGTAAACAATAATCCTGTTGTTACTTTTGTTATAGCTGTACAGTGTTGCTAACTGTGGTACAGAAAATAACTAATAATTCAGTCAATTATAAGCCCAGCCTTTTGTGTATACATAATTTATAGAAAAAAATACTCCAATGTCAGCCCGAAACTGAGCCATCCTGTACGAGAGGCCGCCATCTGTTGGTATGTATGCCAATTTCTGCGGATAGAGGGTGTCAAGTGATCAGCATAATGAACCATCCGGCCTCTAATCTCTTTTTTATAGGTTTAACCTGCTACTTTTTCATCCAAATAGCTCCTCATTTGTCCTCACGAGGCTGAGTTCGACCCCATTCCATACCCCAGCAGCCTCGTAGAAAAATTCTGGAGGCACTGGGGATTCAACCACAGGAACTGTGACCACTAGACTACAGAGGCTGTCATTAAATATAATATGGCAATACCAATTAAAACAATTGTGAGAATTTTAGTTAATTGTTTTTGAACAGATTTGCTGATATCACTTAATATTGATCGAAAAGCGAATGTGAATCAAATGTTTTAAATTCAAAATAGCTAAGTTCCAATAACATCAGCGCATAAATGTTATATATAAATGTTAAACAGACATTGCTGAGTCAGCATAAAATATATTTTCTTATTTTATTTAATCTTGTTGGAGTGTCTCCTTAAAAATTACATAGAATAATATGACCTTGATGCATACTTTACTGTATCTCTTTAGATGCGTCTCTGTCTATCTCTTATGACCTTCTTTACCATTCACAAACTATTATTTTTAAATGTGGGAAATTCGCTTTGGTGGCCGCGTGGTCTAACGCGCAACTCTCGCAATAGACTAGACGGCCGATGACGGGGAGATGGATGTTCGAATCTCGGTTGGGTATACTGAGGGTGGTTTTTCTAAAATGGTTTTCCACCCTGCATACACGCAAATACGAGTACACTTACTCTAAATATAACCTTCATATCCCTAAAACTATTAGAGTAATTAGCATATAAGTCTATAACCCATAGGTCATACGTGGTGCTAGAAAAAAGTGGGATGATGGCTAATAATTGTCTCACCATATTCAGTGCGTTGTCGGAAGACACGGTCACTTACTTCAGCACCACCAAGTGCCATATAGGACTAAAAGAAACTGAAGCATGAAACTAGAACACGAGGGATACACACTATTAGGAGCTATGGCTACTTTAATAATGTGACATGGAAAACTGGGACTCTTGAGATTAAGTAGGTATATTGTAAATGTGTATTTTGTGTCATAAACGAAAATTAACACGTATTATACTATGTCAACGCCTATGACGACAACTACAACAAACCTTTAACACGATTCCCGAACATGAAATACTGTACAACAAATTTTACAACATCCTATTACAAACTACAAACAGGTTTTTCAATGAAATAGCATGTATGACTTAAGGTACATCATAAAGACGAATAATAACAGCTTGTTTACGAATAAATTAACACAAAGATTAGTTATTACAAAAAATGTATAGTTTAATATGATAAGGAAATTAAAAAATACATCTCCTTGTGTGTGAATGTTAGTGATTAAATTTCTTTGAGTTGCATGGAAAAAAAAGTGTATGTTAGATAAACAGATGTACTTCTTGTTTTTCAATATGGCTATATGGATGACGCGTAAGTAATTAACAACATAGTAGCCTCTTTATTTTACCAACCTCATTTTGTATACTGACAATAAATATATCTAAAGGCTGAGTCAGTTCTTAACAGAGATGGACTGGACCGCGGGGAAACCAGGAAAATAAATGAATTGAAAAATAAATTTTAAATGATAATAAGCTGTCCGGTGAGAATGTAAAAAAAATTCACTATTTTATTAATCACACGCAGGTAATTATTTTTGTCAAAACCACGTCATTCTAAAACCAACTCTGAATAATGTATTGACGTTTAACTGGCTGAGTAGCAAATACTAATATTGAATTACTTTACTGTTCAAGTAAATTAATTGTATTTTAAAATGTACAAACATTTTTTGTAAATTTGGGGCTCCTTTTACTATGTATGTAACAGGCCCTCCACTAGCTTAATCCGGCACTGCAAATAGTGAGTGCAAGATCATTTTAAAAACCTAAATATTTCAGAGATAGATGTCAAGGGATTGTCTAACAATTCTGAAACTTTTTTCCTTACACTAGTAGAAAGTAGGCTTACAAGATAGAGTTTTAATTGGACAAAATAGAAACATATCAAATAATAATGTAGCTACCCGTTTCGGTGCCGCGCGATCTAACGCTACTCTCACAGTAGACTAGACTGGGATAGCGAGGATCGAATCTCGGTCGGGTGTATTGAGGCTGGTTTTTCCTAGATGTTTCTCCACTCACCCTCCACGCACATGCGGGTAGACATCCTCTAAAATATAGCCTCCCTAATCCTTAAAACTATTAAACAAGCGTATAACCTCAACAGGTAATAAGTAAGACGTGGTGCTTACAAAAATAAGGATAATTTAACATATTACAATCAGGATTAGATTTACTAATAAACAATATAAATACTCCACCTCATCATTGTTCATCTTACACTGTAGCTTGAGTGGTATTTATTAATGTCTGCCAGTCTACGTCTACTTCTGAAGTATATAAAAATGTTTACGAAAGTTGTTTTTCCACTTAGAAACAAATGTAAGAAAATAGCACCCCAACTGTGTCGGTTAAGTCTTTCAAAAACTAGGTTTGGGCTGGCGAAAATTGCAATAGTGGGTGGAAATTATTCACTTACCACTATATATTGAATTTAGGTAAAATACCCTGCTGGTAGACCTTAATAACTGATTTTGATTAAGTTTCCCACTGGTATTGAGATGTTATGGAAAGGTACGAGCGAAAATGATAGTATTTTTTATAGTTTTAATGGAAAAACTTTGTTTGGCCAAAATAAATTTAAAAAAATGCTCCAGTACAAACATAGAGTTTAATTTTATTCACATGTTAACATCAACAATTCCTGAATATCTGTCATGAGCATGGTGGCATTATTTAACAAACCTTTTAATGAAGAGAAAAAGTCATAAATTAAAGAAAACCCTTGGCAGATATTTAAAAAATTCTGAGGTCGTCATATGAATAAAATTAGATTCTATGTTTGTATTGGAGCAATATTTTACTAATTTTGTCCAAAAAACCTACAAAAAAAAGTGTTTTTTACTCACGTCACCTTCGATTACTCCTTAAGACTTATCATTAATTCTATGGTTATGCCAGATTTTATATCAATTTTGTAAACACCCTAATATTTAAACACACTGCTAAAAATTGTGAATACAAGAAGCCCTCGAATTGCATTATGAGCCGTCTCTACCAATTGGTTCACCCAGTCCGATTATGGTATTTGATATTATATTAACAACAACAAAAATATACTAATTTAGACACATATAATCCAAAACGGTTTTAAGACAATAATAAAAAGTAGTCATATACAATCTATTCATTCATCAACGAGATATATTGCAAGAAAAACTCAATGTCAACAAAACTGATCTAAGATAACGTTGAGTTTGTTGCATAATCCGAGGTTTCACTTCACATTTCCCTCCTCTATGCATATCGAAAAAACATCTAATCGACTATCCCGATCTTACACGAAACTTCCCGAAGCTAAGTTCGTACCAGATTATTGACATAATTAAGTTAGATTAGTAACTAAAATAATTAAACCCAATGTAACGTGTTAAATGACTGGTTAACACTTACACTTAAAATACCATATATATGGTTAACACTATAAATACAAGAACTAATAAATTCTAATAATGTGTGGCATATATATACTCACTGTGAAATCGTGTTGCTAGAAACGCCCAAACTTGAGGAAATTTCCCTAGATGATGGTTCTACACTGCTTAGATGAACTACAACCAACGAACATCTTACACCTTGGCCGGACGTAGACAAAATGAGGAGTATGCCCAAAAAGCATAGTTTTGAATGTTAGAGTTCTTGCACTATTTTTCTATGTCTATAAGACATAGTCGTAGATACCTGAGCTATACCAAGACGCCCTATATTGTATGGCCATTCTTCGGATAACTTAATGCTTAGAACCATAAAATGGTGGAAATCATTTATCTATCTCTTTGTTCCATGACCTAGCTGGGTCTTTGACTGAATCCAGTCTCTATTATTTCTAATGCTGCACCTTTCAACGGTGTCAACCTTTGGGTGTGCTACTAGTCTAGAGTAGTGGCCTGAGGTGTATAGTTCATTTGGTTCGGCCCCCTTCAGGCATCGTTTGTATTTGTTAATGTTTAACTGTTTGCACTTGATATAGTGTGTCCAGACAAGGATAGAATGTTAAATATACTTCTGAATGACCAGGCAGTACTAATGAGGAATAGACCGGCCATAATATCTTAACAGCCTAGATGCCTAGTAGCTCGCCATTAATTATTTGTAAACTTTAAAGTTCCTCTTCTAAGAGGGTAGCCTTTGTATCTCGTAATTCACTATGAAGTTAACTCATGATAGCTAGCTCATTTAACTACCAACTTTGTTACTCCTTAAACTAGGACTTTATAGTGTTATAAACTATCAACTGTAATTTTATATACTTTGTAGGTTAAAGTTCCACAACCATCAGGCTGGAGTGGAGTTATGTAAGGAATCATTTCCTTAGATTAATAATAGCTTCCCATTTAAATTGCCGTTCTGTTGAGGCACGCGCTCCTTCGTATCGGGCTGTGTGTTAGCTCTACTTTAACGAGTTACAACCATTCGTAATATAGACTCTACCTTACGTGTGTTGATTTCAGGTGTTTCACTCCAAATATCTCCTATTGGGATAACTATGTCGATAGTAACTGATTTAATTTCTCTTAATAAACAAAGAACTGTCTTGTGTGAGATTTCGTAAAACCATATGTAATTCTATCAACTTATTTAAATCAACTGATTTGTTAAACTTGTATATCTATCTTTTATGCTTGTTCCTTTCCTTCCTTGTTATACATATTTTGTTAATGTATTCGTCACTTCTATCAAATAGGAGAAGCGGCGATACACCAAAACATCTAAACCTTGAGTCATTATTATGGTAAGCATGTAAGAAGGATGGTAACAAACCTTTTAATGTTAAAGCATAACAATAACTACAGTAGCCCTATGGCTTATTTGGTTCTGACTGACAGCTAACGGCTTTGAAAAGTTACCAGACCAAATTATGTATCCCTACGCCAAGCCATATGATCTGCAAAAACATGTGTTTAGCAGCTGTCACTTTTGACGGTCAAAATTGAGGTATATGCTTAAATGTTGACAGTCGGAAGTCAGCTGTGAGCTGTCAGTCAGCACCAAAGAAGCCATGGGGTCTGTAGCTCCCCGAGCTAGAAGGGCGCGTGGTGGCCTCTCTAGGAGCTTTCATGTTCTTCTGGATAATGGCGGCCCCCTGAGGGTAGTCTTTGTAGATCGTCAAGAATTGGACTATCCAAAAATGAGGTAAATGGAAATATACTTTTATCTAATCAAATCTTGTTTGAGAGGATGCGATGACATCTTGTTAATCGTAATTTGATCCCGTAAATATTGTCACATTGCGAAATGTGTAGGCCTAAATTACTTTTGGCTGTTTAGTTACACAGTAATTCAATAAGAGTATTTCTATTGTTGTGGATTATGATAGGGAAACCCTTTGTTCAACTATTGTCAAGGCGACAAATAGATATTCTTGGGAATAATTTCCTTTAATGGGTCAGAGTAAGCCCATGGTAGCCTCATAGCTTCATTGTTGATATCAAATATACTGTCTAAATACTCTTAGATTATTGTGGTGTTAATGTTTGCTACAATACACATTTTAGCCTCTAAACATGTGTTTTATAACAATAAACAATGCGTGAAGTTCTTAAATAATATGCTACTATAAATTAGTGGCATATCCATAAATTGACTTCTGTGAAAAGAGGGGTTGGGAAATTAAATATAATGTACTGAGGCCATTATTTTTACTCTTTTTTTCCCCATTGGGAATTTTAGGGAAACTTTTATATATTAGTCTGATTTTAAAATATTTTTTTAAGTCTTAGTCTTAATTTAAATTAAGTTTTTAAAGTTTTTATTAAAATTATTTGCGATCTTAATGGTGTAGGGATTACCTCTCCCCTTAGCAACCCACTTAGACGTGACACTGCTCTAAATCTTGCTTCTATTCACTAATGAATAATTTTCTTATAACCCCCATGACAACTTATAAAAAAACATATTTTTTATATTCTTTAATTGAAAAAACATATTTTTATATTCTTTAATTGAATACAATTTATTGAATGATTACGCGTTTTTTTTAAACACATGTTCTCAGATTTTGTTAATTTTGTTACATTTGTTACGTATGATAATTCGATAAAAACAACATATAATAAAAACTTATCCTTCAATATGCTTTCTGACACAGGTATTATTATTATTATTATTATTAGATTATCAAGATAAGATATTTTATTTTCAGGGGATTGGCCACATCTATGATAAAGTTGATAAGGCCGTAAGTCTAATTTGGTCCTCTTTGCCGGTAACAGGGAAGCGTTTCTTCCTAAATGTATTTTCACTATCGTTCTAGTAAAATGCAGAAATAAATTTTCTAAATTCTGCCCTCCTCATCCCAATCATATTAGTGTAAACTTGGGGGTAAAACGTCACTAAGCATGGTATTTAGGGGTGTGTTTACAATCATTGTATTGATTCTAAGATTAATTTCCCAAAACTAATTTAAATCAAGTGGTATATGTTATTTTTATATTTAAAAAAAAACTAAAATTTCCAAATGTCTGACTCACATAGGATATTGCATTTACTGTGAACCGTATTAATAAGCGTAATATCCCATTAACTATTTTCAATTACTTTTGAAAAATCAAACAAGTATAATAGAAATAGAGCCTATCAATAATGCAACAATTTCATAGATTATAATTTGATTTTATGATTATATAGAGAGAACATTTTGTTTATTTTAGTAACAAGACCTTTTTAAATTTAAATTAATAAATAGTTTGAAGCAAAACAATTATTCGTTCACAGCACAACAAATACCTTTGATAGACGCATTGTATTTGTATCTACTTCCTATTATTGTTGTGGTTGTCAAATAAGGCAACAAAGGATTGAAATAAAGTTTTAATAATTACTGGTTTCTGACACAGTTGAGGTGATAATAATATTTTGAAAATAATTTTTAGAGCATTTGTTAATTTATTTGGGTTAATAATATTTTAATACTAATCTTGAATATATCATCTTCGGGAATTGCAAGGCCTTAGGCGTCACTTTCACCATAAACTGGACATCCGATTATGGTGATATCAGAGTCTAAGTCCCGGTTCAGTGAACTGAAGGGTTTTTTCCTGATTAATTTTCCATTCTACCTTCATGAAAATGGAGGTAAACTACCTCTAAATTCAATATTTTTCATATCTAACACATTAGTGCAGCTATTTTATATGCGTGTAATAATATGCGTTATAAAAATACATTATCTTGAATATTTTATTTTTATTTTATATATATATTTTTGCTATTCTTTTTTCTATAACTATAGAACTATCCATCAGCTTAGCTTTAAATTAATATGAACTATAAATTAAAACAATTGCAGATATTTTTGTATCTATTGTCAACAACGTTTTACACAATATACAAGGTGCTTAGAAAGATATTTGGTCCTAAAAGGGTTGAGGATACTGGGGAATGGAGGAGGTTACAAAATTATGAGTTACATACACTGTATTCATCAATAAATATTGATAGTAAAATCAAATCTCATAGATTACGGTGGGCAGGACATGCGACGCGAATGGAAGAATCTATAATCATTAACAAAGTGTTGGCTGGTAAACCTGATGGGGAGAGACCAATGGGAGGACCTGGACAAATAAGGAGATTAGAATGGACCTGAAGGAGAAAGGATGTAATATGGTGGACTGGATAGAACTAGCTCAATCTAAGGATAGGGGGCATACTTTTGTAAGTGCGGCAAACGGGTTTGTTGATCACTATATATATATTAATATATATACATCTACATAGTGAATCTACAAAACCATATATTACATATTATACATACTTGTACATATAATATATAGGTTGGTCCTGATATGTGTCCCATCCATATAAAGAAGCGTGCACACTCAGTCCTCCAGCTAGTTAGTGTCACACGCCCACTCCATCTGGGAGAAAGCACATTTACTAGGAAAGTATTGACGTGCGATAGTTTACTGTTATTTTCCACACAAAATTCTACGAGCGAGGTATAAAGAACCTACTATTCATTCATGAAAAATATATATTCAATACCCTCCAGGAATCTTTTACGTATCACAATATACATGAGAATAAGTGATTTCCCCTTCCAAGGGAATTTGTAATACATATTTTAATCCTTCGATATAATTATATCACCTTCAACGTTTGAACCCACAAACTTCAGGTCCTGAGGCAAACACATCCCAAGGCCACCGAGGACAGTTTATCTATTTAATGGGTGACCTGGAGGTCTACGGGTAAGGTATCAGACTTCTGTTCTTGGGACACGGGGTTCAAACCTCTGTCCTGGCACAGATTTTTCTTATTGCCAACCCCTTCCTTCACCTCTGACAAGACATCTTGTGAATGTGAGGAATGCCAGGCCTCCGCCATGGTTCGGATTCCACGTTAAACTGTAGGTCCTCCATTTCATCTCACAATCAGCCTACCATTACACATTAGCGTAAGTGCGTATAAACCGAACGGGTAGTAAGACGCGGTGCTAATAATAATAATAATAATAATAATAATAATAATAATAATGGTATCCATTTATGTGTATATGTGTGTCGTATATTAATTACACTGATGAGATGAGCAGGAATATGGTGATAGGGTAGGATGGGGCTATTTAAATCAGGGGACTACTCAGGTCAAGATGAGAATTTGAGCTACTGCACCACTACTCAACGCATATTCGTTCAAATTGAATGCTTATAACTATTGACTGAACTAGTAGCTCATTAAATATGTAAAACAAAATTAAAAATTTTAATTAGTAAGCCTTTAACACTGAAAAATTGTTTCAGAGAGACCAAATTAAGAGGGATTGACTTAATTTTCCTATTGATGTAATCGTATTTGACTATTGAGATTTACGACCTATTAAGTTTTAGTCGTGGGATTCTGTTTTATTTTAGTTATGTGTAGTTCACCAAAATAGAATGATGGCATTCTGTTAGTAAATAATAGAGCAATTTTATGTTAAGAAAATAGTTTGCTCCAGGGGCTATTGGAATCACTTTTCAAGGGGATTTATTTACGCTTTGATTTTAACAAATCAGTCATTTACTCATTGTTTAATA
The DNA here is from genome assembly GCA_902141385.1 of Timema californicum. NCBI lineage: Eukaryota > Metazoa > Arthropoda > Insecta > Phasmatodea > Timematidae > Timema > Timema californicum. The sequence goes on along the minus strand of CABFOW010000317.1, from coordinate 92,322 downwards.
AAACCTTTTAAATGAACCTATAGAATGCAGAAGACAGGCTATTGACCATGTTTGATTTAAAAATTATTACTTTAGAGTAAAATTTCAAATAATCAAACCAATAGAAAATAAATTATAACATTTTATTTCTTAGCATAGTTCTAATAATTGTATTTTACTTATAGAATGTATTTACATATGATTAGTCCAGATGGAGGATAAGTTAAGTAGTACTGTAATTTGGACACCCTTTTTAATACTATCTTAAGTTGTCCACCCCATGAAATATTCTGCCCAGAAGAAGGGATACAGAAATTTCTCAGTCCATTCTATACAGTCAAGTGATATCGTAGTGAATTGGTCGGAGGTTAGAATTAATCTGCATTTTACCTGTAAACAGCAATAAAGTGCCTAGAAAAAAATTTCTTTTTCCACAAATCTCAACCCTATAATTCTATATAATAACAGGAATCTCACTCACTTCAGTGGTCGAAAGTTCTAATCACTCTTGAAACAGAATGGATTGCCGATGACGGGAAGGAGGATATTGGGGATCAAATCCCGGTCGGGTGTACTAAAGAGGGGTTTCCCAAATTATTTTCCACTCTCCTTCCACTTGAATGTAAGTATATTTCTTCTAAATTCAACCCTCCTCATTCTTATCACATTAGCCTAATTAGTTAATATGCGTGTAATTCAAACGATCAGTAAAATGCATTAACAAAAAAACCAAGAATCTTCATGTGGAACTGTAAATACACACATTGATACCACCGCAGTTCTTGGATAATAAAACAAGAATTTCTAAGGTAATAAGAATATCTGTCAAAGCTGGACAAAAAACCAATATAATAGGCTAATGCTATAGAAAAATATTAGCAAAGTAAAAATTAAATTAATTTTACAGTTTGAGAAGGAAAATTTTAACGCAAGAGTGTGCATCTCTTAAATTATGAGAAATGTTTTATCGTTATCATCCACCCCCAAAACATAAGATGAAGATTTTTTATTCGAAAAGTTAACTCACAATAAAGAAAAAGACCAATCTTTATCTTTAAATAAAGTCATAAAAATATGATATTATGAAGAACTGTCTTCTGCACGACGTCTTAGAAGAAAATATTTAGGGGAAAAGGAGCTTATGAAGCAGGAGGATTCAAACATTGGATGATTAAAAGAAAAAAGAAAATTCTGGAAGCCGAAGGAAGAGGAGCATTGGTGGTCTAAGTACACTGACAAAAGGAATGTAACTGTCACTATACAAACACCTAATAATAATAATTACACAAAGAGGGGATGTGGGAAGCCATTTACGAAAAAATAAACTCAATACTTCCCAGATGGTACTCGAACCCTGACCTCCTTAATACAGCAAATTAAACTAAATGAGCTTGCCCACTGCCCACGTGCCCACTGATGCGGATTTTTATTTTTTATTGTTGTTCTTGTTTTGTTTTTTTCAGGCTGAGTGAAACCTATGTGATACGGAGGAGCAATGGTTGATGGGGGAGATGAGGAGCTAGTTGAGGTTGACACTGACCTAAAAAGTCAAAATTTGATTAGATTCTAATATTTTCCAGTCTAATATCCGGGTAGTTGTTCACGTGTCATGCTCTCTTTAGTTTCCCCATATCCTTCCCAGATGGTGTGTTTCTTAGAAGATAAGGTCCTCAATAACCCCTATTTTGAACTTACCAATAAAAAAAACTTATTGTGGACTGAAGTGTCAAGCAACGTTCAAATAAAAAGCTGGACGCTTTTATAGTCCTATCGATTTGGTTTAAGACACCCCCGCTATGCGCTATTGACATTTACGACCGAAGACGCTCTTGTTATATTGGTAGGTTACGACTGTTTATTTTCAAGTCAATACCAAATTTTCAAAATGGTAAAAGCTTTCGTGACCAGATTTTTTAAAATTTATTTTAGTTTTGATCTGGTATGCTTAGAAATATAGATTAGTTTTATATTTTCGGTTATACTAACTCAAAAATGTTGTTTTTATAGTAAGCAACACGTGTTAGTGACATATGAAATATATATCCCAAATGCCATATAATTTATTAAGAAATAAAAGTTAAGCTTATGCTTTAGTTACAGAAATATATGTGTGGAGGAAAAGAGATTATTAAATTAATTTAAATTAATTGAAAAATAACATTTGGACACGGGAATCGAACCCGGGATCTTTGGCTTAACGCACCAATGGCCTAACACTGAGCTATCCAGGATTAATCTCGTGTTAAGGTTCGTTATTTACTAAGATTAAGGCGGAGTCTGTTACGGACGTGGGGTAATAATCAGTTATTTATCGGTTAACTGAATAATAATAATTATTATTATTATTAGCACCACGTCTTACTACCCATTCGGGCTACACGCACTTACGCTAATGTGTAATGGTAGGGTGATTGTTAGATGAAATGAAGGACCTACAGTTTAACGTGGAATCCGAACCACGGTGGAGCCCTGGCATTCCACACATTCACAAGATGTATTTTCAGAGGTGAAGGAGGGGTTTGGTAATCAGATAAATCTGTGCCGGGACCGAGGATTGAACCCCGGCCACCAGGACAGAAGTATGACACCTTACCTCTAGACCACCAGGTCACCTAACTGAATAATTGTAATATCCTTTAAACTGATATGCCCCTAATTACAACTATTTGCACCTTGTGGGTTGATATTTATTGAAATTAGCTTTAGTTGCAAGCTTAAACTGTTCACTTGGAAGCATAACATAATAATAATATTTAGCACCACGTCTTACTACCCGTTCGGGTTATACGCTTTTAAGTACTAATTAATCTAATGGATTAGGAATTGGGAAGGTTGAATTAGAGGAAGTGAACCCGCATTTGCGTGGAGGGAGAGTGGGAAACCATTTAGGAAAAAAACCTCCAGTTCACCCAATTGAGATTCGAACCTCGATCTCCCCGTCCTCAGCAGTAGAGCTCAACACGACAAGCGCGTTAGCCAACTACGCCACCGAGACGGGTGGAAGCATAACAGCCCTCCCGCGTTGAAGGTGGCTGTTGAATCAATAATAGCTCATGATTTCCACACGTCCTGCCTTAATCTATGTGTAAAGAATGACCTTGACACGGGATGAATTCTGAATACCTCAGTCTTAGAGCATTGATGAGCTAACATAAATGTACAGGGTCCTATTCTCTTGTCTAGGTGTCGTTTTTCAATTAATTTAAATTAATTTATTTAAGTATTCAAATGCACTATTGAATGATCTAAGATTTCAAATTGTATATAAGTGCACCACTTTAGCTGATTATGCATTTAACGTGCACTTTTTGAACTTATGATTAAGATAACGCACCCTTACTTGCGCCACAAACCACGGCGTCACTATTCATAAATCCTAGGAAGTAGGACAGACTCATAAACATTTATTTATTCACTAGGGGTAGGTCTGTATACGACAGATGCAGTTTCGGATATCGCGTGAAATTTCTTTCCTGTTGTTTTTATTGTTTTTTCAGGTTTTTCAAAACATAAGTTATAATGATTATTGTTCATGGCTCTGCCAGGTTGTCAGACTTTTTTTTTAAGTTTTGTATTTTTCTTATAAAGATGTCATGTTCCATAGGCCAAAGCTATGTAGCTCTAGCTACGTGATCTTGGAGTTGTGAATACTCCCTGGACACACGTCCATGCAGATTATTTCAGTTTTAAGAATGTTTGGGGTAACTACAGCACTTAAGTAATCAATGTGAGAAGTTTAAGATTTGGCCCTTATCGGTGAGTTTTAGAAAAACACTGGAGAGAAAAACAAACGATATCTTGGTGTGATGAATCCACCCTAAGGTCACCTTGATGAAAAATAAAATCAATTTTAAGAATTTTGCAGGTATCTTCAACCGATAAATTCATTAAATAACATATAGAAGTGTCCTGTTTGTAGTCTTGTTGAAAGTAGAGGGTGAACCGTGTGCAATATTTCAGCACAGTATCATATAAGAAAGTCTAAGAAAAACTATAAACAGACATAAATACATCTGATGGCTTTGATTATAAGTATTAAATTTATCTGATTACCAAACCCTTCCTTCACCGCTGACAAGACGTGTATTAATCACAACTTGTGAATGTGAGGAATTCCAGGCCTCCGCCGTGGTTCGGATTCCACGTTAAACTTTAGGTCCTCCATTTCATCTCACAATCACCCTACCTACCATTACACATTAGCGTAAGTGCGTATAACCCGAACGGGTAGTAAGACGCGGTGCTAATAATAATCCAAGTATTCCCGTTCCGGGATCTAATCAGGGTCCTATAAATTGGAAACCAATTAATATAACCACTTCACCACTTGGCCACCCGAGAAAAAAAGGGTGCTTAATGAAAGTAACTTATTGACAAGTGACATTTATTTAGCGACGACTTTGATGCCTGCCTCAGTGTAGTATATTTGTATTTGAAGCGAGTATACCTTAAATCAATTCCTGAAATTATCTGTTATCAATCAAAACAAGATCCTTTTCCTCGACCACTTCATTAACAACGCAGTTTGGTTTCTCCGGGTTTGAAGCGTCAAAGATCAGGGTATAATCTGAAATATCTGATCGTGCTGAGGGGCAAAGTCTAGAAAACTGGGTGTTAATAAAGGCCCTTGAGATATGTTCATTATTATCTGGTAGCAGTGTAGATATCTCCTCCAGACGGCAGTAATCAGATACAGTTCATCGCAGTAGGAATAAAAATAAATCTACCAAAGAGAGAACATTTTACACTATATAGTATCTCGGCTGTTGACTTCTAAGGGACATGATTTGTTTGTTAAAATATTACATTACGTATATTACTATCATTATTATTATTATTAGTTGGTGTTCTGTCTTAGGACGGGTCCATTCCTTTTGTCAGTGAAATTTAGACCTACTATGGGCCCTGTACTCTGCTTCCTCCTATATATATAGATATGTGTATATATATATAGATATGTGTATATATATATGTGTATATATATGTATTATATAGTACAAACATAGATATGTATATGTATACATACATAGGTATATATATGTATACGCGTAGTATGTATCGATATGTATATATACATATCAAAAATATAATTTGGTAAATGTTTGTATGTCTTTCTGCACCCTTCAGAAGCCCTATATGACCTGGAAAGCTGTACGCACTTATATTAGACCACGGAACAGAACCAAAAGGAGCTTCATTTTCCATTAACTTTTGTCCGGGCGTAGTTTAGTGAAGGGTGGAAAAGATAAAATCGATTTCTCAAACTTTGGCGATTTTGATTAAAATTCGTATCCAGGCACAGTTGATCTAAAACCTTTAGACCCATTTAAATTTACTCAAAAAGCAATTTCTACATAGGGGTTGAGAATTAATCCCTAAAAGTCCAGTCAACCCTCACTACTCCTCGTTCTGTGTTACCTCGCTTGTGAAGTAGTTTGCCTATGCAGGAACGAGTTCTTAGCCGTGAATTATTCAGGGCACCTACATAATGACCTCATTAACGCATCACTGCCTCTTTTCCAACTCTCATGTACAAAACAGGGTAGAAACGTATTTGTTTGATCTTTGTGGCCAAGTTAACTGCATTTTATGAGTTTTATATGACATGTATAAATCATTACATTTTTTTTAAACTATTATATTCAAGTTTTAGGTTATTAACGCCTTGGTAGGGTAGTTTGGAGGATGTGCCCCTGCATTATCGTGGAGAGTGGATGTAAAACCATAGTGATTAATCTCAAGGGTAAAACCACCCCTGGTATATTTAGCCAAAATTCGAATCTCATTGGCCATTAAATCTCACGAAAGTCTCTCACCTAAAACATCGTGAACACAGTTGCGACTAATTCTCGTGTTAAAAATACTAATATAAAATCTTTAACAAAAATAACAGTAGGTACGCAGATAAAGGCATTAGTCTCGTCTTGTCTAGTTCGCCAATGACCGGGAGGTTGGGGTTCAATTCCTAGCCTACGGAGTCAAGTGTTCTATTTTCCTAGATTATGTATCACTCTTCCTCCACGCAAATCCAGATACATCCTCTTTAAATTATACCTCCTCATACCAACACTATTAGTGCTTTATAAGGATATCCCAGACGGGTAGTAAGACGTGGATTACCAGGAAAAAACATAGCTATAAAAGCAATTAAAAGGACTATGTTGGATTTAAAACCTTCTACAAATTCTTTAGTAGAATGATCATTATCTGAAAATGGGCCTGTAATCTAATCGAGCAGTTTGATTGGGCACAGACACAAACAACATTGTGTTGACATCGTTTGAGATATATTACAACTTCCTGTTTATTGCAATTTAAATGTTTTTATTCTGAAGTAGTTCATTAAATTATACCTTCTTTTTTTCTGTATCTCAAAAGCTGTGTACACTCTGTTTTAATGTAACCTAGATCTATTGGAAAAAGTCGGCAAAATGTTTAGAAATAGATGTGCGCCAGAATTAATGTTTTTCTATGTGGATGGAAATAAACAAAATCAACAACATAAAATGTCAAAATATTTTTTTTTATTCCAAACAAATCATTTTGAGTATCACCTGTTAATTAGTATGATGTACAGTGTGGGGTGGAAACAGTAAGACGATCTATGCTGAGGAAATTGATGGATAATGTGTTGAGGTTTGCTCGAAGTCCAGTGGAGCTCACTTCAAACAGTGTAAAAAATGTAGTATTTAGCGTGCTTTTATTTAACAAATGAATATTTTCTTTTCAATTACAGTGTTAATTTTAAAGTTACTAATAAATCGTATAATTGTCTCGGCCACACCTGTATGCGAGAAAAAATGTCCAGTGCCCCATTCTTAAGAACCCGTCCAGGCGACTACCATTGATTGGACTGCTTCGATGGTCAAATGGTCTCGTGGTAGACTGGACATCAGATGACGGGGAGATCGTCTATAATGAGGGTGATATTTTTCCTAAACAATTTTCCAATTTCTCTCCATGCAAATGGGGGTACACTTCAATATTCAACCTTCTCCGTCCCTAACACAAAATCGCGTGTAACCCAAGCAGATAGACCTAATGAGACAAAATAGCAAAATTAAATAAACACAAAACATGAATACGAGTAGCGGGGCTCATTGAAAATGAGCCTTACATACATTTTTGTTTTAAGGATATAACTTTAAATGTAACATTGTGATACTATAGCGACATTATGATACCTTTTCCCTCCATTTTATCGAATGGCATTACTGACCGGGAGGGGCATGACATCCAGTTCGGTCGCCTGTATGTAGACTATTTGATGTTCTGGTGACACAAATCGATGCCCAGGGTACAACTTATGGAGGTTGGAGTTTATTTACACGTACCAGCGATGAGGTGATGTGATGATAGCGAATACGAAAATGCGAGCCAGTGGAAGTCTTAAACTTAACTTAAACCTAATTTACCAAACTCTGGTGATCGTTGGGATAAATCTTCTTAAGATAAAAATACACAAGGTACCAGCTGAATATCGAACCTGGGACCCCTATGTTCGTAGCCAGGTGCACTAATCACTACACCACGGGGCCGTATGCCACCTATAATGAGTTTCAGTGTTCAGACATGTGCCTACCATAAAGCGTACTTATTTTAATGAAGCATTTCATGCATATTCTTTAATAATTATTTTAATTTGTACATTTACTCCATACAGAACATGGTGAAACACACCCGACGATTAAACTTAAACTTCAGACCCCAATTGTTTCACTCAGTGAAAAGGAGCAGCCACAACAAAAAGAAGTTTACAAAACGTAAAGCAGAGCGTCCATTAGTTCGATGGAGTGAAGCGGCGTGGTGAGGCGCGGTGAGGCGCGGCGCGTAGTTTTCAAGACGAGATCCGTCCACTATGACGCAGCGCGGCGCGAGTCGGTTTTGTCTCCTCCATTCTGGTCCAGTATGCAAGTCTTTGTGTGGGGTTTTAGCAGTATTCATGGGGACAATAATGAGTAGTGACAAGGAATTGTTTTAACTTTCTCTCAACATCTCGGAGAGAAAATATTGTGATTGTAAAAAAAAAAAAAATCAAACTCGAGATTTTGATAAATGTTCAAGTTCCATGACCTCCTGAAACCAAAAAAGTTGTTTTCGCAATGCTGTCTGTCTGTGCCTAAAGCTAGAATCGAAATTATTTTGCCGATCAGGCTAAAACTTGGTATCTGGGATTTTCATTAAGTCCCCCGAGGGATTTTTGGAATAAGATATAGGGCAAAAAGAGAAAATAACTATTTTATCGAAATCCACTGTAACGATCATTCTAGTGTTATGTTGTTGCGTTGCTCCATTTTGTGTCATCCTCCCTCAATTCTTCAAACAACGTATACAAAGATCCAACCTCCTTTCTCCTTTGATTAATTGGATGAACCCAAATAAGCCAATTTTTTCTTCTCCTGTTTCTTCGACGACGGTATAGCCATAAAGCAAGAATTTGTTCTCTGTTCATTTCAAACCATACTAATTAATAAATAATTTAAAACTTAACTATTAAGTTGTAATACAATCAAAACTTAGAACGAGCATACTTCACTCCTCGATTCCAGAAATCAATTATATACTATAAACGGGTCGATAGCGTTTTTTGCTCATAACGACGGAAACCGCGATTTTACCATTGGATGTGAAAACTTGGACGATTCTTTGAGGGACGTGGTGAATTCTCCACAATGGAAAAATCCACAATGTGTGTAACCGGCCTAGCGTAAGGGTACGGCCAGACTGAGCGAGCGGGCGAGCGACTAAAATATAAAATAGAATACTAGAATACATTGGTTATAATGAGAGGTGGCCAGACTGGAGCGACCGAGCGCGTGCGCTTGAAAGATATAACTGGTTCTATTTGCAAACGCAAGTGCTCTAGCCGGTACAGTCTAGTCTACAGGTGCTAGACAATATATTTGTATGTCGGTTCACTGAGCGGTAGGAAAACTTATCAATTTGATAATTTTATTACTATCGATAGATTTAGCACAATTGCTACTAACGGCCTAATTTAATTGGTAAGATAATAAACCATATATATAACTGATATGTTAAAATACTTCAATATTATAATCAAAGTGGGCCTTTACCAATAAGACACATAAGAATCATCATTAGCGTGGAGAGAGGAGGGTAAATCCACAACAATAAATCATTTGTCAAAAACCACCCTCGGTTGCTGAGCCAAGATTCGAACCTTTGCCTCCTTGTCAACAACTATCGAGAGTTATAAGCTAATCAAGCGCTCGCTCGCTCGCTCACCAGTTTATCAGTCTGGTCGAACCCTAGGGCCCCTTTCAGACAAGCACGTGTGAGCTGGTTCACGAGAGCCGGTACCTTCAGCTCACTAGAGCCACGATGCAGCTCACGCGAGCTGTAGAAAACACAGGTGCTGGTCACCCAGACATCTACAATGCTTGAACCCGAAGAAGCTATAATGTTAACTCTTGCAGTTAAAATTATAAGGAAAAACCAAAATAGAAAACTGTGGTTGCCTCCGATATTAAGTTCAAGTTTGGAGAGTGGAGTTTTATACACTATTTAATGAATTTAGAGAAGACAATGTTAAGTTTTTCAATTATTTCCACATATGTGTTGATATGACAAATTTCCAACTAGCCTGTAGTTTTCTTGTTTCGATTACTATAATCATTACAGCTGGTGTCCCACAATGCTCGCTGTAGTCAAATCTATTCAATAAATTGCTCTGTATCTAAGACGGCTACGTTTTTTCCCATCACATTCAACTTGAAACAAGGCTATTTTTGTACTGAGCTTCAGCTCACGCGCGCTCTTGTAAAAGGTCACTTAAGATTCAATACCCTACTAGTGGTAGATAGATCCGGAAGCCGGCTCGGGAGAGCTGGCAACTGGCTCACCAGAGCCGACACCTCGCTCGTGTGAAAAGTTCCATAAGACTCAGTGCCCTGCTCCTCTCTTCGGCCCTCGTGAACCAGCTCATGCGCGCTCGTCTGAAAATGGCCTACCAGATCGCTGCGACCCGCCTCGGTATTTCCCCGTCGCATCAATGGATGACGCGGGGTGAGGATACGACACGCGGGGACGTGCTTCGAACCGAACACTGCCGTAGCTCGTATTTTATTCATTTAGTTTTCAAAGTGCCGTAAGATGGAGGGAACCAAGGAAAGTGGTTGATTGAAATTTACGAGCAAAAACCATTGTTGGGGAGTGCGAAACACCCACAGCATCCTAATAAAATTCTACGCAATTATGCGTGGACATAATTAGCAGGAAAACTTGAAAAGGATGCGTATGACTGTGTATTCTTTTCTTTATCGCACAATGTGTATAAATATATGCTGCGGAAATTACGTGTTTATCCAGAGTTATGACGTCTGTATTCCACCACTACAAACACACTATTGATGAAAATTATGGAACGCTTCAATGTTCGCGACTCAACGAGGTTCCGTTCGGCCGAAATTTTGTCTCAAACGTGTCACGCGTATCGTCAACATCTCACTAGACATGATCGTGACGACGTTACGTTACGATGTACTGTTACAAGTGTGGACCCTGCTTTATATACTAATTACACTATTGGGTTTAGGAATGAAGTAAGTTATATTTATAAGAAGTGTTTCCACATCAGCGTGGAGGTATAGTGGATTTTTTTTTAAATCACCCTCAATAGAGCCGACCTAGATTTGAACCTTGATCTTCCCATCATCAGCAATCTAGACTACTGCAAGAGTAGCGCTTTAGAGCACGTGGCCACCGAAGCGGGTCATATCACAATTAAATTAAAATAAAATATATTTATAAATTAACTGTAATATATTGCACATGCAAAACCTTGCTTCGATAACAGGTAAAGTTTTAAAACGTGTTTGACGTGTGGTGTTTACTCGTGATCTTCCTATTAACAAAACAAGTTATAATTTACAATAATCTGCTTTAATCCTTCATCGCACGATATCTCCCCTCCATCGGGACGAATATCCCGCGCAAATATAAACGAGCACGTCGCTCCGTTGATTCAGGATGTCGCAGATAATCTCGCCAGGTGGCTGGCTATAGTGTAGGTAGCGCGCGTATGGTAGACGCGTGAGAAACTCGACAAATGAACAACGATTTTGCTCTCTTGTTTCGTTACGTTGATGAGTCGCAACCACGTTCACAATGACAGGTTTTTATTTCGATTCTTTTAAAAGGTTTGGTCCACCCACTCAACTTACTTTTTTTTAACATCCCTCACGTGTTCCTTCACCAACCCCTTCCCTTTATTTTCCGTCGCCTCAGGCCGTTAAATGTAACTCATATATATATATATATATATATCCAGTAACTTTTCTAACCGTCAGATAAGATCCTTTCTATGAATACTACACAGTATATATTCTTCCGTATTCATACGTCTAATCGTGTGATCTTATGCTTTAACTCTTGATAAATGTTATAAACACCTATAAACTACCACTAATCAAACATTAAAATGTTTTTAATTTTGGGCGCAACAAAATATGCTTATTTTTTCCGAAAATACCTTCCTATGAAAATTGGACTATTAAAGTCAGTTAAATTCTACACATGAGCACAGCAGCAAATAAACAAATAACTAATCAACATATAGATTAAACAGGTCTGTCCGTTTGTGTGTGTGTGTGTGTGTGCATGTGTGTGTGTGTGGGTGTGTTAACGTCAGACCTCCAAATCCAAGAAATCTTGAAAGTTTGAACGTGGAATTCGTACTTAAGGAAATACAAAAGTGTGAACCTTGGATGTGATATTTTTAATTTTTACGTTTATTTAAAGCATGATGTTAATCCACGTGATCAGCGTTACATTTTTTTTTACATCCATCTTGGTTCCCATCATTTATATTCATAACTTGAACCCTTAGACTTCCTAACCACTCATTAAGGTTGCTCCAATAAACTTAGAGATATTAAGCCTTAAATATTGATTTAATTAAGTCTGAGGGTGTGCATCTTAAGTGTATTTTTTAATCATATACATACGTGTTCAAATTATTAGCAATTTTTATGTTGTTGGTGTTTGTTGTGATAGAATTCGAATTTGGTGTTAGTTAGCTATACTTGATCAAGCTGGAATTTGTATTTTGGGTACCTCGTAGTCTTATACATATTTCTGCCCCATTTGTGTCAGTTTGCAATCTTACTGTACCTTACATTTTTCACTTGTGTGTATTTGGAGGTAAAAATCCTCCTTGCTCCTTCCACTCGCCTTTGTTTATTGACTGCTTTGTTTTGTGCTTAGCCGTAGTTCTGGCCATTCATACCATGGCAGGAATAACAATAGGTATTGCAGGTAGTCTGGGGGTGGGGGGAGCCGGAAGTGATCTGGAGTACTGTCTTCTCAGCAGTTGTAAGGATACCTCAGTGTGATAAAGAAAGGGCAAAGCTAAAGATGTCACACCGTGAAAGAGAGCACAAATTGAAGTTCTTTTTAAACCTGGAGGTAAAACAAAAGCTCAACTTAGTCAGATGGTAGGAGTTAAGTACTAGTTATGTTATGCGATTTTCACAGAAGATGGCGGATCATAAACGTACCACATCACGATGAGGGGGCAGGTGTGGTAGAAAACGCGTGATATCACCCATTTAAAATACAATTTTGTTTCGAGAGCAGCGTAAAAAACGAAGCATGATATCAACTCAGCTTCAGGCGGTTGCTCGAAAACATGGACGAGAGGTATCTGCAAGCACTATCCGTCGTAGGCTTTCCAAAGGTGGATTAAAAGCAAGAAGAACTCGTAAAAAGCAAAAGCTTACACCTTGCATGATAAAATACGCCTTGTTTGGGAAATGTCACACAAGGACTGGATATCTGAAAACTGGGGAAAGGTAAGTAAAGTACCAAAAGTGTATTAAAAGTAAAATTGTCATTACAACAACACAAGTTTTGAAGTAATTTTCATTTTGAGTTTTCATTATTTTGCTTATTGTCAAGTGAATGACGAAAATACTTGTTTCGGGTATTGTTCAGTGACGAGACGATTATCTCTGCTGTTGAAGAAAAAACCCAGTACGTAAGAAGAGGACCAGGAGAGGCTTTCGGGTAGGAGTGTGGAGTGCAAAATGTAAAGCACCCCATTAAAGCTGTGATTTGTAGTGGGATTCCAATTTATGGGACTGGTTAAATTCATATAGTTCAGGGAAACATGAATGCTGGACAATACAGGGAGGTGGTAGAAACGTGTGTTGTACCTACGATGAATGAATGGTTCCCAACAGGTAATGGAATTTTCATGCAAGATGGTGCGCCATGTCATTGGGCATAACGTGTTACAAGCGAACTGCAATAACAGGATATCTGTGTTGGAATGGCCCAGAAACAGCCCAGATATGAGCCCTATTGAGTCTGTGTGGAGTGTTTTGAAGAAAAAATTGAAACAGAAGCCCCCTACAACCAAGGAAAGTCTAATAAAACACATTAGATCTGTGTGGCAAAATGATGATGAAATTGTACAAATGTGCATGACAGCAATAGATGGTATGCCACGTCGAATCAAAGACTTAATAAGGGCTAAAGGGTGCCATACTAAGTACTAGAAGGAGTATAGAGACTGTAAGTAAAGTAAAAGTGTATGTAGGTATAGTTTAGTAAAAGTTTATTATCTAATAAATTAATTATTTCGTTAAAATTAGAAAATTGCTAATAATTTGCACACGTTTGTACATAGTAACCAAAGCCCCTTAGACAAGTTGAGGTAACTCACAAACCAAGAAACATAGAAAGCTGAAAATGTGCAGTTTACGTGATTTATTTAAAAACAGAATTGATTCTCAACGAAAAGAAGTATATATTATATTATTCTTATACACTTTTCTAAAATACAAGTATAGCTACAACTAAGAATATCTGTGTAGACCGGAAGCAACAGGCCAGGTCTCTTACCACTGGTTGCTAAATACATCCTTAGAAGAATTATGATAGCAAACCATGAGAAACTTGCCGATAAAATGTGTGATTTGTCTTTTTACTTCTCTATTTCTTTTACACTGCGTGTGCCAGGGCTATGTGAATTGATTAACACTCTGACCCACCTCGGTGGCCTAGTTAGCTAACGCGTTTGTTTCGGGTTGAGCTAGACTACCGAGGATGGAGAGATATAGGTTAGAATCTCACTCGGGTGAACTGGGCTGGGTTTTTTTCTGAATGGTTTTACACTCTCCCTCCATGAAAGTGCGGGCTAACTTCCTCTATGTTCAACCCTCCCAATTCCTAGCCCATTAGCGTAATTTTTACTTAAGCGTATAACCCGAACGTGTAGAAAGACGTGGTGCTGAGTAAGTACGCTGGGATGTAGGAATAGGGATGTAGGAATTAGTAAGATAAAATGTAGAGGAAATGTACCGGAGTTTTTGTGAAGGGATTGTGGAAACCAACTAGGAGAAAATAATCCATGGTACACCCTGCCGGTATTCGAGTTCCAATCTCCACATCACCGATAAACCAAACAAGCCAATCCTGACATTTACAGTAGCCCCATGCCTTCTTTGGTGCTGACTGACAGCTCACATCCGACTTCTGACAGCCAACATTTAGGTATATACCTAAATTTTGACTGTCAGAAGTGACAGCTGCTAAATACATATTTTTGCAGATCATGTGGTTCGGCGTAGGGGTACATAATTTATAATTTGGTCTGGTAGCTTTTCAAAGCCGTCAGCTGTGAGCTGTCAGTCAGTACCATAGAAGCATTGGGGCTACTGTAGTCTGTGTAACAAAAGATGTAGGTATGTATAGTTATAAAATCTTGATTTAAAAGAAAATAATTTTAAAGGTTTAAATTTTATTATTTGAACACGATTTGTAAGAACTAACGCATCATGTTTAAGGTAAGCTGATGAATTTTATTCTATATCTATCATCTTCAAAAAGTATCACAGCAAGTAGATTAGTGGTAAGGGCATAAGTTATTGACAAAAAAATGGACTGTGGCCCGTTACAAGCAGATGTACTCTCTTTTAGTCCATGAATATTTCCGGACTGTGCATCCCGATCCTAGACCAACAAAAAATATGTCACATTTTCAAGTTATCAAATACATTTCTTAAAATTGAATTTTGAGATAAAAAAAAACTCAACCCGTCAGCGAGTTACAAGTTTTCAACCAATTTAAAACGTGGGTCTTACTTCCTTTTCTCGCTAATTGCTTTTTCTAAATTGGAACGTGTGGTTGGTTTCATGTAAAGCATTTCAGTGGGTTGAACTAATTTATTTATGTTGCCTTGCTGAAATATGGCTAGTAAAATTGCTTCTGGGAAAACTAATTGCACTTTTACTAGCACCAAGAATGTTTTACCGGAGTATTTGATATATATATACTTATTACCTGGTATACAAAGAATAGATAAATAATTTCGATCGTGAGTTATTATTGACCTATTAGTATTTTAGTATAGAAGCGCATTTTAGCCGTTGGCCTCATGAAACATTATAAATGATTACCCACATGTCCACACTCTTGTATTGTATAAATAGTTCAGTTGTTTCAATATTTAGTATTTATCATATATACCTACAATACAGATGTCTGTCACTCGACTATCAAAATTTCACTGCATAGTTTTAGCAAGTGTATAACTATAAGTTATAAATAGTGAATCGTTGATTTCAAATCATTACAGTTCACGAGCTTCACCTGATATTTTTTATCAAATTGAGTACCTTTATTAATTATTGTATGAGAGCTAAATTTATTATAGCTAAACATTAATTTGAGGTGTACATAATTACATATTTTGAATATTAATACAATAAATATTTCATTTTGCACGCATCATATGAATGTTTAGTTATACAAAATTTCAGCCTCATACATTAAATACTTCGACTTAACAACGGTACGGAAAAAGCATGCATATGAAGTTTGACTCCTTATAAATCGTAAACTGTAATGATTTTAAATCATTGAATACTTATTTGTAGTTTATACTTATGCACTTGTTAGCTTGTTGTGGCGCAATAAAACCGTGATTGTAAAGTTACCTTAAGGTGGGAGGAAAAGATACACGATAAAAGGTCAGGGTTTTTACAATTTTCATAGCAAACAAGTTGTTTTTTCTGTAAAATAAATTAAATCTTGCTTCAGTAGAAACATAGAGTTTAATTTTCTATACATAGTGATATAAACAGTTCTTGAATATTTTTTCTTGAGCATATAAGCATTTAATGAAAAACGTTTTAAATGAAGGAGAAAAGTCATCATTAAATTTTAGGAAACACTTAACAGATATTCAAGAACTGTTGTAATAACTATTTGAATACAATTAAACTCTTATGTTTTTACTCTATAAATATATTATTTATTTTGGTAAAAAAAAGTTTCTATAAGAACTACAAAATGACTGTCCTAAGCTCGCAATCCCTACCATTCTACATTAAAAATGATTAATCTACATTAGAGAAATGTTCATAAAAGTTCAAATCAGTTTAAATGAATTAAACTCATTTATTGAGAGAAATGTCCCAAATAATATTGCGTGTATAATATTCCCCAAATTATATTGTATTGTGTGAACATTCTCAAAATCCTCGAGCACTATGTTTTACTTCATGCGGGAAAATAAACCAATTTAATTTTGAGTAAGATTTTAATTGTTGTTTGATTGAGGTATTTGACGTGAACTTTATAAACATCCTCAATATGTCAACACATTACTTAAAGAGTTAATTAACAATGGATAATACTCCTAATAATACATTCTCAACACAAACAACTACAGATAGTTCGGTATCTAATTAAAATTAGATAGAAGGATGGATTCTAGCAAATATTAAATATAGTCGTCGTCATCGGTTTGAATGAAGATATGTTCCTCAAAACTTATTGTTGATGGTATGATTTGATAAATTATAACATAATTTAAATTATATTTTTACTTACTCTTCCATACGACAGATCTATAGTTTATCTTTAGTCAACTTATGGTTTTGAGGGGGGAAATGTTTTAAAGCTAAAAGAAATATTTTGGGTGATTGGTTTATATATTTTTTTAATAAAACATATATTTAAAATTAAAATTGGGTTGACTGTGTTCTCAGGGGAAAACTATGAACTAACAAGTAGAAAGTGATATAAAATATATGAACATTTAAGAATGAGTGTTCAAATACAATTAAAACTTTGTAGAATATATTGATGTTATCATAGTTAAGTCACGTTCTTAATACACATAACACTTCTTTAAGTATGTTGTACCTAATAGTGGTAAATAGGTCTACGATTTCACAAATTATGTACGGCATATAAAGAATAGTTACTTGTTAGGCTACGTATTAAAACTATTATTATTTGTGTTCCATATAGGCCCCCTAAAGTAGGTCAAAGTTGTGCATTTACTTTAAATCACACTTTCAGCTAAAAAAAAGAACAAAAACATCGATGATTAAATTCTTCAACGTGTATTTATATTATCAAAACTATAAATAAGCTGTAACACAAAGTAAAAGTTGAAATGGAAATATGCATATATAGCTTTTACGCCTTATATGTATAAATTAATAGTTGAAAAATTACACCTGATTATGGATATCTGATAATATAATGTATGTGGGTCAATGATAGCTCTAGGGACCAATGAATATACACGTACATCAAAGGTTTTGCCCTGAGTATGGGACAATTATTGGATAGTCCAGTGGTAGAGCATTGGCACAGCGTTGAGTTCAACGTCCCGAAGTAAATATCCCTGCCCGTGTGTGTTTTTTCAACTATATTTATAATAATAAGTATGAGCTTCAGTGCAGGATATGTGTGTATTATGTGAGCAATTGAGAACTAAGTCATATCAATGAACCTCAGCATAGCATGTTAACATGATTTTAATATACTCATATTTGTTTGACTTTTATTTTCTAGCCTAAGGTGCGCTCAAAAGTTTGTAAAATAGATAAGTAACCTGTTTTGTAGTAGGTTTTATCATTTTCCTTTCTACACTGATGTTGTGCACTTTTTATAAGCTTCTCTATGGATCCCTTGGTAATCCAAGCCATTAGTAAGTTTTTCATGCGTATCACTTGAACAGATAGCAAAACGTGGTGCTTTAAAAAAAAGAGTAGTTCTTTGTTAGACGTTCTAGCTAAATTATCTAATTTCTCAAGTTGATCATTCCCATTTAAAGATCGTAGAGAAAAAAAAATTAATTACAGTAAAACTGAAAGAAAACACAAACAATCATTTTGAATAAATTAAATTTTTAAATTTAAGCGGCCAACTTTTGTTAAGAGAAAAATATGCTTTGAAAAGAGCAGGCTTTTTCTTTCCGAATGCCGCTATGTTTAAAATGAATTAATGAAGGACTTAAATTATTGATTAATTTTAATAGTGACTTAAAATTTATTAACATACTGAACTGTAGTTTGTGTTCTACAAAGTAAATTCCACCTAGAATAAAATTATAAGTTTGTATAGTGTGGAGGGTTGCATTTTACATTATCAGGCGCTTTTAAACGGTTTCGTTGTGTCATAAGAGTTGCTTTTATCTCTCGGTCAGGCGCTCTCAATAAATAAATACATTAATTAATATTTATTGTTAAACGGTGTTTCAGACCGATCCTCACCTTTTGTAGTAAGTTATGTGGTAATATAGTCAATGTTAAATTCGCTACATGTCATATCAAACACAGATCATCTATTCATTGTCCTACTTCAACCTACTATGTTTTTTTTTGTGTGTATGTATTATATCCTACTACCTCACCATCCTCATTAATGAGTGATTCCTTTCTGAAATTGAGGACCAAATTTAATCAGTGAGATATAATTAATATATAGAGCTTGTACTGTACATTTTAATCACAGATAACTTATATTTTACCGGTGTTTGGGACCTGCTGTACTTGTCAATTTGTAAAATAAAAATAAAAATGTATATTCATATATAAGCAATGATATATTGGCTATCCTTATATGCCTTACAAAAAAACTGTCGAATATTAAATCTAATGTTTTCTGTATTGAGTCGCGTTGAAGACATAACTTTTGACTCAATCAAATCAGATGATGGCTGTTACATTAATACACTCAAAACGTTGGAAGTTTTAAATATATGCCGAGAAATCTTTTAAAATAAACTATTTAATAGGCCTACAATATTCTAGTTTGTCTGTCACATAAAACAATAACGAAGGCTGATCTAATTTCGTGATACTTTTCATTATTTTAATTCATTATTAGTAAAATTAATATAAAGATAATTTTTCTTTCAGAAATATCACATGGGGCACTTTATTAAACGAGTCAAATTACTTCTTAACAGTGATTCAAACCTGAAACTATCGATTTAATAGGTGATCACTCTACCAGCTGAGCTACTATATGACCATTTGTCGTTTTAGTATTTTAATATACAGCAGTTGTTTAGTCTTTCGATTGACTCTAAAACTAAACTTATCACGGCCAGCTGTGGGACAAAACAAAACCAGCTCAAATTAATAATGTCGTTGATGTAGTGTAAATCACCTTTGGTAGAGATAATTGAAGCAATATTGATAAGGGGATTCGTGTTCAATTAGAAATAATTGAAACGTGATATTGGTAAAGGAATTCATTCTCAAGTTAGGTAATGGTTCTGGGTTCGATTCTCTGCCCTACGTGTCATTTTCTAGAACAGGTTGTCAAAATAGAAACTATAGAAAAAACGACATTCTTTATGTGAAAAGGTGTTTGTAATCCTTTCAATAATTAGAAGATAAATAATTAAGAAACAAATATGGTAGTAAGATAACCATATGAAGCTTAACCGAACACTAGAGGAAATTTTTTTAAAAAACTTTGTATTACACTTTTAGAAAAGTATTTTTTATTAGAGTCATTGTTAGCTTTTTAGGGGAATCTTCATTCTCTCAAGAGTTTACGATTCATTAATGGATAGTATTTATCAGGTTACAAGAAACTTTTCAAGGACAGTTCAAAAGTAATGCAATCACAGAAATGTCACGAGATGAACTTTACTGGTACATTTCATAATAGAAAACTATAACACTTGGCCAAAAGCATTAAAGCTTTATGAAGCTAAAGTTGAAAACTTTCTAAATAGTAAATATAGCTATCATTCGACAAAGTAAACATTGCATGCGGAAAGAATGTCAACCGCCAATTATACAAGTCATCAGTCGTTATCTTGACGTTCTGGCTGTACACTCCGGTCAGCTTACCGAGGGGGGCGTGTAAGTTGGAGAGTTTAAGGCTTTCAGTAGTTTTGTGTAGAATGTTTTAACTCTATTTTTACCTCTTTTGACAAATATTACAGATACTTAATCAAATTTAAATACAAGGTATGTAAAGTGTTTTTAAAATGTATTCAAATAAGCGTGCTAAGCCAACTATTCAAAGTGGAGGACTTATTTCCCATTTGTCAATTGGTACTGACTGTACTAGAACGCTCTTCTCACCCCTTCGCTCTCCATACTCTAGAGCATGGGTAGCCAACCCACGGCACGCGTGCCACAGGTGGCACGTGGAAGCATTTTAAGTTGCACGCCTAAAGTCACCAAATATAACAATAACAAATTTGATGAAAAAATAAATCACCTAATTGGGCCAGGTAAATAAGTTTCTAAAATGTTAGGTCTAATAAGTTGGCCGTCTCTGTTGTATTGTGTCCCGCTACTCAAGCTTTCTATTCCCTTTCCACTACAACCCCAACCCCTTCTCCCCCTTTCGTGCTACCACGACTAGTCCAGCAGTCAAGGACACATTCCTCAGTCTGCATAACTCACATTTTTCTACTCAGTTTGTTGTTTGGTGCCGAACTGACTGGTGCGTACTGTGTTATCCTAAGCTGTAAAATATTTGTTTATATAGTGATTCACTTGCTGTTAGTATCGTTTTGTAATGGCCTTAAGACATATACTTCCAAAAGGAAGTACGAGGACGATATTGCTCTTCGGGAGTTTAATAGTGAATAGCAAGAACAGTTTTTATTTACAAAAGGAAACTCTTCTAAGCCTGTGTTTTTTATTTGTGGGGCTAGTGTTCCAGTTCCCAAAAAGTTTACTCTAAATCGGCACTTCAAATAGATGCATCCTGATATTAACATAAAATATCCAATTGGCTCAGCATTAAGAACAGAATTTGTAAATAAAAAGAAACATTCACTAACTGGGCAACAAATGCTTTTTAAAAGAAAAAGTGATCAGCTGATGACAAAGGTCAAAGTTTCTTATGAAATCGCCCTCATCATTGCTCGAAAAAAAAAAGCCATACTCCAAAGGAGAAGAGATAATAAAGCCAAGTCTAATGGCCTTCGCAAAAGCCACTGAAGATCCTAATGTCATTAAAATGGTGGATGACGTTGCACTTTCAAGAAATACAGCTATGCGGCGGATCGATGAGATGTCTAGTGACGTTTGCAAACAAGTAGTTTCTTGTATCAATACTTGTAAATACTTTTCCATCACCTTGGATGAGAGCTGCGATATAAGTGACACTGCTCAACTTTGTGTTTATGTGTGTTGTATCAACGATCAATTTGATGTCACTGAAGAGCTTCTAGACTTGCGCCAGCTAGTTTTATGTAAAGGGAAAGATATTTTGAAATAAATAAAATTAGACATTGAAAACAACAGTTTAGATTGGGATAAATTAGACAGTATTTGAACGGATGGGGCCCCGGCAATGACTGGCAAAGTAAAAGGTTTTGTAGCTTTGTTGGAAGGTTTTTTAAGCAAAATGTTTTTAAATACCAGTGCATTATCCATCAAGAAGCCCTTTATTCCAAAGACATGAAATTCTCTTCTGTGCTCGATCCAGTGGTGCGATGTTATCAACAAGATCCGAGCTAGGGCGCTGAACAGAAGGAAATTCCGTGAACTCCTTGAATCATAATCAGAAGACAAAAGCCGTGGCTAACTTCTGCTTCATTGTAGTGTCCGTTGGTTGTCACAGGGAAAGGCACTAGAGAGATTTTGGAATTTAAAGGGTAATGTTCTGAAGTTTTTGGAAGAAAATGGGTGAAAAGAGAAATGTTCAACTTTTCACGAATCCTTTTTCAATTTCTATGGAGGAAATGGTTCTCTACCCTTCTTACGTACAAATAGAAATTCTTTATATTCAGAACAACGCTGCAATTCACAGCAAGTACAAGGAAGTACTTGGGAATCCATCCAGCCAAGAATTTTTCCATCTTATGTAAATGCCTTCCCTCGTGCCAGTATCCTAAATTAAGAGACCTGGCCTTGAGATATTGTTGTAGGTTTGGTTCTACGTACATCTGTGAGCAAACATTTTCACTTATGAACTTGGTCAAAAATAAGTACCGTTCAGTTCTCACTGATAAGCATCTAAATTTTTTTTATCCTTCTTGCTTATTCCAAAACAAATCCAAATATTAATGAGCTTGTTAACGTTAAAGAGATCCAGAAACTTCACTTAAAGCTGAAATATTTATTTTTTATTATTAAAAATTGTTGTGATTTCTACTATTATTCAGTTGTCTTCTTATTGCTGTTTTTATTAACTATCATTAATGGAACATAGTCACAGAATTACAGCGTGTGAACAGTGTACAGTAGATGTGAACTATTTTTGGAATTAAAATTCTTGAAACACGCTATTTTTGATTAAAAGTTAAATATTTTATATAGGGTTTTGCTAATGTATTTTATGATGTCTTATCTGAGAAACACAGGTATAAACCAAACTCCCAATATAATTATCAATAAATAATTATATAAGTTATATTACAGTATTAAATTATCAAGTTTAAATGGGCTTTATTTATTATTGGCTATATATTTCTAAAGGTGTTGTGGGTACTGAAGTTAAGTTAGGTTTGAGATTTTGGGGTGGAGTGGCACGCCAAGGATTCTTAGCGCAAATAGTGGCACGCCAGGAATAAAGGTTGGCCACCGCTGCTCTAGACTCTAGAGCGATTACAGCGCTTGGCCACGAGATTCAATGTTTTCTTTGTCGAGTAGTAGGAAAACTATACTGAAAGGAATAATGCATACCAACCATTTTCATGCCATTGAATATAATGTTCAATTTAGCCTTGGTGAGAAGGTACTTTCTATCTCGACAATGTTAATGTCATGAAGTTTGGGTGTACATTAATAAAAAAAACTTTTACAGGTATCTAAATGAGATTTTCAGGGTATGTTTTTACAATCTTTTCCTTCGATAATAAATATCATTAATTAATTAATGTTAATAGCTATTAAAAAAATGTAAATGGCTAAAATTCAATATACTTTTTTTTTAATTGTATCAATGTCACAGCAAAATCCCTTCTTGATTTTAGTCTTCTGTGACTGGTTAATGCACACAAAAAGATTCACTCTTTTTGGATGAATAGTTTTTTTTTAAATGCACTGGATTATAGAAAAATGGAAAATCGATAAAAATTGCTATAAGTTTTATATACTAATTATTTACCTTGACACTTTGTGCCACGTTCCATCCAGCGCTATAGCCAGATCAGAATTTCCTTTATTTAGCTGAACTTCTTTAGCAGTCTCTTTCATACTGTCATTTGCCACACGTTTAGAACAATCTATTAATCATTTACTGATTTTATTGAATTTTATTGGTGACTTTAGAAGATTAATTATAGAACATAAATTATTTCCTGTGGCATGGCATTTGCCTATTCATCGCAATGCATAAACAAACCTGATGTTCACTTCATGACCATTGGAAGTTTTCTTGGAATAATCAAAACTGTTTTAGTTTCCACATTCTGAGCATACAATTACTAAAGATGAGACAAGCCCTTCTGTACGTTTAGTAATGTTTTCCAAAGTAGATCAAGAATTTTAAGACCCACAAAATTTACATTTAACATACTCACAAAATGCTTCAGACAAAAGTTCAATGTCTAAAAAAAAAAACGCCTTGGTGGCGTAGTTGGCCAACACGCTTGTCGTGTTGAGCTCTACTGCTGAGGACGGGGAGATCGAGGTTCGAATCTCGGTCGGGTGAACTGGGGGTGGTTTTTCCTAAATGGTTTTCCACTCTCACTCCACGCAAATGCGGGTTCACTTCCTCTAATTCAACCTTCCCAATTCCTAATCCATTAGAGTAATTAGTGCTTAAAAGCGTATAACCCGAACGTGTAGTAAGACGCGGTGCTAAATATTATTATTACAAAAAAAATCTTAATTTTTCATACTTACAAGTATTATTTGGTTCTTCTTCACAGACTGTTTCAAATAATTGTTTGGAACATGATAATTTTCTTTTTTGAAGAACTAAAAGGTGTTTGGACATCACTGTCATCCTGAGTAGCACACGTTCTAACCTCAACATTGCACGTGGTTTCATTATTAATTGTCGTATTAGCACTTCCGACATTTTCTGCTCGGTTTCGAGTAAAACGATTGCTTGGAAATTCCCATTCAAACCAAGGTTTAGTTAAGAAATATGTGTCCTGTGTTATTGGAGTTATGGTAAATGTTCCAAATGTTTACAAAAGGGGCGTGGCTTCAATTCATCACCACCCTTATATAAAATGCAAAGTAGGATTGAAACGTTGCTCTAAAAAAAATATTTAACTACATATTCTTTCTACATATTTCGAACTGTAATAAAAATTAACAATTCAAAAATGTAATTTTTGTCCTCAAATGAAATACCTTCTTACCTTAAATAAAATATATAAAAGGCTCATGTGCTAGAAATAATTGTTTAAATTACATGCTTTCTTTTGGGAGCTTAGAAAATAAGGGGATTAGATAAACTCAAACACTTATTTAAAGTAAACGTTTAGATTTAAACTTTAATAAGTCACTGGATTCAAGTAAAGTTGATTGATATATTGAGTAGCGTATATAGTCCTATTACAAAAAGTTTAAACAACTAATAGTTTTTTTTATCATCGTTAGCTATCATCGTTAGCTATCTTCGAGCTATTCGGAAAAAGTACTAGAAAAGCCGTTGTTAAACAAGGGCAACTTACTCTCACGGAAACAAGACTTGGACGAAAAAAAAGCTCATCGATCTATTTCGCCTTGAAAATCCCTAGTGTAGCGAGTGACCCAGTTTATAAGACGGTATTATATTTGTTCTGGTCCCTCTTACATGAACTCTAACACTCACCTGCATATTTGGGGCAAGGATATTAAATACGATTCTCAAGTTGGGTTTTCAGGCATTATAGAGCCCCCATCTCACGGCCTATTAAACGGGATACTAAACGACGCACGAATACACTCAAACCAGAAAACATAGTGAAGTAATGTTTTTTTTTTTTAAATTATTCACTTGGCAACAGCGAAGTTGGGAATCAGTTAAATACTTTATGTAGTTTTAAGATAATTATTTTGTCCCTCCCCCCCTTTCGTGGGCCTAATGTGTCAGGATGTGCTGTGTCCAAGGATAAGGGTGATGACAGGCTATATGACTGTGTGGGTTTCCATTAGGGTTTTATTGAACTAATTTGCTCTGTTACAAAATGTGATGTTGTTAATAAGTTACTAAAAAGATATAAAAAGGATTAGTAAAGACCCATTCAGGAGCTAGTGACAAAACGAAATATAGCAAGGAATGCTAAATAATGGCCTGAATGAAGCTCTAGGTGGTCCTACATGGTTATGGACCCCGGTAACTTGGGCATGGGAGTAGACCCCCCTCCCCCCTCAGCACACGTACTCAACGATCCGGCGTCCTAGCCAGCGTGGCCCCCAATTTTTTTAAATATATTTTCCATTATCTATCTGTCCCGCTTCCTAATATTTAGCTCGGGACCTAAACTATTTCTTTTCTTTAGTTCACATATCTTAGCAACTTCAGCTTTATTTACATATAATAATAGTTTGAAAAAACACCTATCCCGAGTGTGTCCTAACTANCCCCCTTCATGATCGTCCTACCACTGTCACCAGACGGTATAAGTGCCAGTGAGGATGTACATCTTCCTATTTGCCATTTGGGGAGCCCTATCAGATATTTTACTCCACCCACTATCTGCTATACCCCCACCACCTATGGACTTATAACTAACTTGACCTAAGAACACATAGTAATTACTTATTATACATTACAATTACATAAGAAAATAAACTTAATGTTAACTCAACCTAATTTGTAATTCCTTCTTGCGTGTAGGCTGCAGGGTCTTTACGTTACTATCTCCGATCCATCTAAGTACTGAGAACATCCGTACGACGGATCGGTGGATGGACCAGACGCCCGATGAATCCAGCCCAGCAACACGCACTTGTTACCGAGTGGACTGGACTCTATGAGCGAAGGAGTTATCCCGTCATTACATGTTA
Organism: Timema californicum; assembly: GCA_902141385.1. Lineage (NCBI taxonomy): Eukaryota > Metazoa > Arthropoda > Insecta > Phasmatodea > Timematidae > Timema > Timema californicum. The sequence continues at coordinate 66,147 of CABFOW010000317.1, read as the reverse complement.
CTACCCTATCTATCCCTATCTAGTATCAGGGCACTTCTGGTTCGTCAGCAGCTCTCACTACTGGAATCCAAGGGGAAAATATTCCCTCAGATAGGCCCCGGATTACCTGGAGAACCCCATCATAGTCCACCCCACAGGCCGATAGATCAGTTATCTATGTCACATTTGTTGTTTAGTCCGTGCAGTTCATCACGTATTGTCCGTATCCGTCGTTTTGCCACTGTATTCTGTCACGTCACTCCCTGTCCTGTAGTTTCGTTCTTCATCATATCATTGCGTCTTTAACGTCTTCTGTTTTTCATTTCTGTTACATACTTGTCTCGTTCATGTTTGGATACATTATCCGCGATTTCATATGGAGACTCCATCGGTCCACGTCCCACAGTATGTGATACACCGTAGTAGCTTTCAATGGAATCTGTCAATTCATTCTACTCTCCAATGACTTTGCGCACCCCGACACGACGTGTTCTGACGTCACCTCTCTTCCACAATTGCAGCTTCTTGTATCCATCAAGCATCTGCGGACCAATATGAACCATGTCCGGTAATGAATTTTACCAAGCCTGGATAAGGCTGCAGGTGTTTCATTCTCATCTTTTCTGTAACACTCGGAAATATCTGCTGTTTTCTTCTTCCTGTTGAACTACTTTCCCATTCTTCCATATATTTCTTAACTTGGGTTTTCATTGTTATACCCTTTCTCGTTAGTTGAGCCACTTTCTGCCTAAAATGGGCAGAGAGACCCCTCTAAAATATACGGTGAATTGTCAGCCCTGTTAGATTGAAAAATAGTACTATGTATACCACAACTTGGCCTGATTGCCAAACGGAATGCTGACAAGACATTCTGGCCGTCAGCACTTGTGTCCTATTGTTTACTAACTCATCAAAACACGTTGCTATAATCATTCAGTCAATTGAAATTCACAACATTACAATGTTAAAACAAACAAACACTCCAATTTAGGGCATGTCGATTACAATTTTACAGTTTTTCTCTATTTTTAAAAATATGGTAAATGGTCCTTATCAAAAAAAATCAGGAAATGATTTCCAGTTTAGTATATATGGATAATTGTTAGAGCAAGTGAATAATTTTTTGTATCTGGGCAGAATGTTCTGTAAAAATTGAAGGATGGATAATGAACTCGACAGATGGGTGGATGCATCTCGGTGAGTGGTTGTATGTATGTGGACGATTGCAAAGAATGGATTAATATCGAAACAGGCAAAGATGGCAGTATATACTAGTGTATTAACGCCAACATTGTTTTATGGATGTGAAGCGTGTGTTTGTCAGGAGAAAAACCAGATCAAGAATAATGTGGTTGGTATGAGCTATCTAATAAATGTATGTGTAAAAACTCGTATGAGCAGATTCAGTAATGAATGGGTGCTGAAGAAGTGCGGGTTTAAAGGGAATCCAATAGATCAATGTGAAAGAAGCTTCTTACTTTGGTTTGGGCATGTTGAGAGGATTAGTGTGGGTCGAGTGACGAAGCAAATATATGAAGTTAGAATGTGTGGATAGAAAGGAAGGGTTATGCCATATAAGACACTCGGTGGTATATGTGTTGTTGAATCCAAGGGAGTGTGCAAGGATAGAGAAGGGTGGAGAACGTTAGTGAGGATGGATTAAACACGAAGTTGTTTTTTTGAGTTTATAGTCACAGTTTTCTTGCCTACCCCGTAAGAGAATGGCGTGATCGTGTGTGTGTGTGTGTGTGTGTGTGTGTGCGTGTGTGTGTGGGGGGTAAATGGTTTGACCTGTCCCAATCTAATATTTTCTAATGAATACTACGGGATACCACACTAGGATTTAATGTCTAGTTTGAGCTATTATATCTACCTTAGGGATGCTGTTATCCGTGAAATTATACGGGCTCTCAACGAGCTAAGTGATCAAGCCTGTAAAGTGAAATGGACGTTAGCGGCCTTGATTCTGATTCCAGAGCCCAAGGTTCAATCCTCATGACAAGTGGCATGGAAGTAATTTTTCCTTCAGCAATACAATGTGACATTCAATCTTCACACAAGATGAACTTATTTTTTCTATACAGCGCGTCTTACTAAACATCTGGAATATGCGCAGGAATAAGGAAGATATAATTTATAGTAAATGTATCCGCATTTACGTGGAGAAAAATGAGATGACATTTAGAAAAAAAAACACTTCAATTCACTCAGATAGGATTCAAAATCCTACCTCCTGCAACCGTTAAACCAGATTAGGCAGGAGTGACACCTTTTTCCACGTTTCCACCCGTGTGGATAAAAATGGTATCTAACCATTCTTTGATAAATTTTATAAAATATAAATTTTATTAAATAATTGCTTTAAGGTTTGATACATATTTTGAAACAATTTAATATATTTTCTAAACTGAGTAGTGTGTATATCTTTACATTAAATTTAAATAAAATATCTCAATTAAAAACTTTTTTTTTTCAAAAATAAATATATCATTTTATTGGGGAGGGGAGGAGGGTTCGAGGGGGTTAAGACATCGAAATCCCTGTTCAATTTGCTAATATAAGACAACTTGTAGAGGCCTATTTCTTCTTGGCATGGCTCGTCTACAATCAGTCACAACCTCTTGTTATACCAAAGTCTCAGAATGCGTTGTGTTGTTTTTCTGGTTAAACAAGGACTGACTACATTTAAGTGTAAGGAGAAGTAGTTTCAGCTAAGACTGACTCCATCATCAACGACATATTAAAGTTTATAAATTGTTTTACATTCTTATTCTTATTAAAGAATTTGAAATACAATACATTTTATTATTTATTTTCACGAACTTAAATTCCTGGCTAAGTAATTAATTACTTTAATTGAATACAGTGCTGCACCTGTATTTGTTACTGATTATTGGATGAACGCAAGCCAACGCAACTACATAAAGCCAAGAGATGGACTTGTGCATCTCCTTCCGACAAGCGAGTCCAACCATTCCGACATGCGACGCATATTACAGACACGATTAAGAGTCCAACAAACAGGTTCGGCTGATTGCAGATGAGCCCTAAAATCTGCTATAGCTATGACAAGCGTTTTTATCAAATTACTCTCAAGTTTCCGTGATATAATTTGTTTGGTAATAATTGACTTGTACTGGATTTAGTACCGGAGCATTGACCATGTGTATGTGACATTATGGTACCTTTTGTTTTATAAAAAGGTAAACCCTTTTGGGTATCGTGTCTGCCCCTAATCTTAGCTAACCATAGGATTAGGTTTTTATAAGGATGGCCTAAGCCTGGTATCTAGAAAATCTTTTTCCACTATTTAAAAGAAAATAGCCTTATTTTATGATGAATACTTTATCTGTTTCTTACTTAAATATTGTACTTTGAATTCTATCACATACTTATAAGTTAGTATTTATCTTACTGCATAATTTAATAACTTATCCAAGGACAGCACATTAAACACTAAATGCATAACCCTACTGGCAAAAAAAAATAATTGTTTAGCATGTTAATACAAGCAATAATATTTTTATAGATTTTTAAATACTTAAAACAAGACATATAAGTATTTTACAGTTAAAAGAAAAACATCCGTTTTGAAATTAATATAACTTTATTTAAAAAAAAGTAATTTAATCCATAATAAGCTATGATAGTTATTTTTAAACTAACTTTAGTTTTAGACCCGCTCCGGTGGTGTAGTTTGCTAATGTGTTAGTTTCGTGTTGAGGTAGACTAACTATGAAGAGGAGATCAAGGTTTGAGTCCGGCTCGGGTGAACTGGGGGTTGTTTTCCTAAATGGCTTTCTACTCTCACTCCACGCAAATGCAGGCTCGCTTCATATATATTCAACCATCTTAATTCCTAACTCATTATATTAATTAGTACTTAAGCATATAAACCGAACGGTTGGTAAGACGCGGTGTTATGCATTATTATTATTATTATTAGCACCGCGTTTTACTACCCGTTCGGGTTATACGCACTTACGCTAATGTGTAATGATAGGGTGATTGTGAGATGAAATGGAGGACCTACAGTTTAACGTGGGATCCAAACCACGGTGGAGGCCTGGCATTCCTCACATTAACAAGATGTCTTGTCAGAGGTGAAGGAAGAGTTTGGAAATCAGATAAATCTTTGCCGGGACCGAGGATTGAACCCTGGCCGCCAGCATAGAAGTCTGACACATTACCCCTAGCCTGTCAGGTCACCCATTATTATTATTATTATTATTATTATTATTATTATTATTATTATTAACTTGTGTTAAATATTAGCTGAAAAACTAATAATGCTTAGATTTTATATTTCCTACTTCCTAGATAAAGTTTAAAAAGATAATGAAAACATATTTGCACTGATGGTTAAGCTATAAATAATCCTTTCAACTTTTTGCCCATATGGAGTGCAGATGTTCACTTGGTGCTGACCTTTTAATACTCCAGAGAAATAGCTCTCTCCATTACTCACCGTCTATACGAGCGATGTTTCCATACTTAATTTGGTACTGAATTAATTATACATCCACTTCGGTGGCCACATGGTCTAAGGCACTACTGTCGCAGTGGACTAGACTGACTGGTAGATTAATGTTCGAACTTATCTTGGGTGTACTAGGGGTGGTTTTCCAAAATGGTTTCCCACACTCCCTCCATGCAGATGTTGGTACATCTGCTTTAACTATAACCTACCTAATTCCTAAAATCGTTAGCATAGTTAGTACATAAGCGTATAAGCCGAACGGGTATTAAGTCATGGTACTAAAAATAAAAATAATTTTAAGTCAAATATTACCAGATGAACTGTAGACGCATATGACGACTATTAGTCAAAAAATTGTGGAAACTTGTGTGTAAAATTATGGTAACGTAGGTCATAACTTCCAGCGATATTTAAATACAAACGAACGCAAGACCATTAGCCAATAATTTCAGGGGGGAAGGGGGTGTTGGGTGGGAACATACCCCAATTACCGGAGGCTAGAAAAAATTCTAAATGATAATCAGTTCTAGAAATTATTTGAAGTGTTTTTTATGGCAACATAACACCATAACATAGCACCATAACTGCTGAAGGCTAGGAAAAACTCTAAATATTAAACAATTCTGGAAGCTCTCTGAAGTGTTTTTTTTATGGTAGCACAGCCCTTAATTTGTACTTGTACCTTAATTTTGATATTGTTTGTGTAATCCAAGCTCTAGAATTAGAGGGATTCAATACAAATAAAATAAATTTAATGTTACCAAAATTTTTAGAAAATAGGAGTGCGAAGTGTAAAACAATATTATGTTTTTGTTGTGAAATATAGCCGGGTACACAACCCATCTCCAACGCACGCCACTCACTCCTAGAAGGAGGGTAATATCACTGTTCTCCTTCAGAAATCAATTTAGTTAAAATAAGACGAGGTCGAAGGCTAAGTTAAAAAGGGCATTAAAATTATACATATCTAAACCTAAGGATAAATGGCATAACTAGAATAGTAAAAAGTTCAAGTCTTTAAGAAACTTTGCTTTTATTTCCGCCAACATCTTATTAAAGAACATATCACTTCTTTAAAGAATCTAAGCATATTCTCTTTTAATACAATATCTGTAAAAGCTGAAGTGCAATAATAACAATCTATGATTATTGTTTTTACAAGAAAACTTTCCATGAACATACGTGAATTAACTTTTAATGTCTAACATTATCAATATGGCGTATGACAACATATAATCCTTTCAATGTCTAGCATTAAAAATATGGCGTATACCACCATATAAACTTAAATTAGATTTCCCAACAATGACCTATTTTAGTGCTAGTCAAAAAATTGTAGCTAACAGCATTAAAGTTCTGTGGTTACCCCATTAATGATTAGCATACGTATGACGTCTCCACAAATAAATAACAAAAACTTATTACGGAATCCTCTCAAATTATATGTCATACTAAATAAACTTAGATATCCACTTATTAAAGTTAAGGATAATTCCTAACTTTATTATTAACTTTCCTGGCCTAAATATTATTAACACTCTGCCACATTCAATAACTAAAGTTAAATATATGAGAATAAATATCAACGTCACGCATTCTAACAACTGAATAGTTAGGACCTAATATTATAAAATAACTTCCCAATATGGATAATAAGACAACAAGCTTTGAAAACACAATTCTTAAAGTTAAATAATTGAATCAAGGTTGATAAGTACGATTTCACTAACATTAGAAAAAATTCAAAACTAACATTAAAAAAAATTCCCCACATTACTTTTGTAGTTTAAGTAAAGTCCTATTTCCCTAGAACCCATGCGTAACATAAGTGAAGTTAAACTTAATGTTTAGTAAAACGAATGAAGATTCATATAAGATATAAATAACAATATATACACGTAAAACGATCAAAAGGGAATTTAGAAAAATTACAATATTTATATTTGTGCCGAAATAGAATTTCTCCTTACATCGTATAAGTATGTCCTCGAAGCCTACGCTTCGTCAATGTCCGAGCCTAATCCAAGAGTGGTCTCTATCTTGATGAACAGTCTTTTATATGGTGCAAAACTAATCGAACACTCGAGACGGAATTACACAAGGGTGGGGATCACAGAGTTCAAACACACGGAAAGGGGGGAGATGCGCTGTACTAGACGCGTTGAGAATCTGAAATCAAAGCCTCAGCGCTTCTACTCTTTTCTAGACGTCCATGTTGTTATTGAGACAGGTGGTGGTGCATAGTGGCAAAATTCAGCACTAGGATCAGCGCTCTTAGATGTTTCACTGTTATTATCGTGTGTGGAAATTCTTTTCCGCGCGCTCGTCCTGTTGGTGAAATTGGGTAAGTGCTGTTTTGATTGACTAACCCATTTTAAGATACCTTGTAGCAATAATTGCTACATTTGAACCATAGATAAAGCCATATATATTTTGTTCATAAAATTTCAGAGGGTCAACCGGCTCCCCGACTACGGCCTTGAACGCACGCACAATTGGATACAAGTTGTTCTTCATTATCAAATTGAACAGTAATTTCCCTGTTTCCAAACCAAACTAATACGATATATTTTTGTTTTGTAAATTAGTGCGTGGTCTTGAGTGTGGAACAGATCACTACATAGTGATATCAGTAGTTGAATAAGGCAGGAATTTTTTAAGAAAGCGGTGCAAAGAGTATTAAGCAATTAAGAGGGAAAGTGGAAAAATTGCAGGATTAAATTTTGAGAGCGCAATATGAAATAGTGCTGAGTGAAAAATTATCTTTACAAGAGCATAGATGGAATGTTGAAATAAATGATAGTGATATTGAAAATGCTTGGAACAGAATAAAAGAGGATGTTGTTGAGTGTGAGAAAGACGTTTGTGGATCTGTGGTGGTGGTGGTGAACTTAAAAAGAGATGCATGGTGGAATGAACAGGTGAAAGGAGCTGTGAGAGAAAAGAAAGAAGCATACAAAAGAATGATTGCTGTGAAAAGTGGAACAGAACTTAAGAGGTAGTGGGACATATACAAATAAATGGTAGCTTTGAGGAAATTCACCACCATTATCGTGAAGAAGGGTTTGATCAACGTCCCCGTCAATTCACTCCAATACGAGCCGGGTGTCTTATAACGCGTGTCCAACAGTGTGTGCGACTACAGGGACAAGTGCTCACAATAATTATTTACGATAAACCTAATAATGCACAATGGATGAGGAGGTATCTACATTATACTGTAAAGAAAAAATAAAACCACAACATGAAAACAAAAATCTCGGGCTGGTTGGTATTGAAACCCAATCTTTAAAGACGAACTCACCGACACTCCTTAAGAGTACACATATGTTGATTCTACCTGTAGGCGTGGATTTTTTTATACCCTTTGAACTTTTTTTTACATCCATTACTGTTTCCAGTCCGGTGCCTGAGTCAATTTTTTATTCAAGTAATATATTATTTTTACCTACCGGTTTTCTAGCACTGCCGTAGTTCATATGTCTTATAAACTATCCTAATACTAGTACAGGCACAACATCCAGTCCCCGGTCGTCAATTTATCAACGCTAAAGGGTAAATCTATATTTTCTTCAATGATAAATTTTCGGACATGCCGGGAATCGAACCTGAGACTCTTAGCTCAGTAGGCAGTCAAGCTACCTGACTTAGCTAAGGTGTTGAACTCCTCTTTGAAATAGCGAACATATTTTGAGCGAAATTTGTATACTCGTCACCACGTTGGTTTGTTTTACATTTGTACGAACTCTAGTTCTTATTACATTTATTATTTTTGTGTCCTGTAAGAGTCACGTTTGACTCCCGGTAGCTTATTTAATACTTAATAATAAAACGAATAAATGTAGTTTATATCAGCTACATTAAAACATACTAGAAGAGCAATGAGGTTACTTAACTCGCAATCACTAAAATAGCTCTTTTAGCACCACCGGTTTGAGCTATACGATTATGTACTAGTCACTCATATTTTAAGGTTATGTTAAGGAAGGTTATATTTAGATAAAGTGTACCCACATTTGCGTGGAGGTAAAGTGAGGAACCGTTTTGGAAAAACTTCCTTCAGTTCACTCGACCGAGATTCGAACCTTGATTTCCCTGCAATCGGCTGTTTAGTCCAATGCGAGAGAAGGGCCTAAGACCATGCGCCCACCAAGGTGGGTAATAACTGTGTTATTTTTATCTATGAAAGTTTCAATTTAACCTTTAAACTTTTTTCGATGCGTTTTACTGTCCGTTTGAGCAATATGCTGTTTTATTAATTAAACTAATATGGTAAGTGGTTATGAACGTAAAATTTAGAAGAAATGTTCCCTCAATTGGAGGAAGAGTGTAAAACTGTTTAGTAAAAACAACCCTCAGCACACCCGGCCTTGATTCGAGCCCTGTCCTCGTCACTAGAAAACCAGACTAAATGATAGTGATATTTATACCACGTGCGAACCGCTCTAACCTTTTAATAACCTCATAATAAGTTATTTTATTACAATAGGTAATATTATTTAACACAAAAGGAGTACCAATCTTAAAGAGTTAATTAAGGAATAAGTTACTCACTTTATTTTAATTACTATTCTAGATTGTTTAGAAAGAGTTTTCATCACCCCTATGTTTTATTATTAAATACTTTATGCTATTATCTTTGACACAGTAATTGTTTGAAACTCCTTTTATCTAGTTTCAATTAACTGTGTAGTTTAATTATCTTTGTCTTATTTTATAATCTTGTCAGCGTTCACCTGTAACAGGTCTAGGTGGAAACACTTTAATAAAGTAAAAGGAAATGGAATTCTTAGTATTAGGTTCAACACGAGGGTTATGAACGGCTTAATCTAAAAGGGAAGGGGGGAATGAGGTAGGGTGTCTTAGATAAAATTAGCCCGCAATTGTTTGGAGTGAGGGTGAAAAATACACAAAGGCAATATCAGCCACAAAGCGAGCACACGGCCGAGATTCGTACCTCTACCTCCCTATCACCACTAGCCTGGTATATTTCAAGATGACTCCTTAGATCACGTAACCATTATTGCAGACTTCAGAAACTCTAACTTTTCCTTTAGAGCTACACTAAAGTATATTTATACCTACATCCATTATTGTTTCCACCTTATGGTTTGAGTCAGTTTTTTATTCAAGCCACATATTTTCCACTACCGGCTTTCTATACCTGTCTTAGCTTCATATGCCTTATAAGCTATCTTAAGAATAGGACAGGCATACCATCCCATCCCCGGCTGTTAATTTATCAATGTGAATGGGTAGACCATTATTTTAACCAATGATAACACGCTACCGACTCAGCTAATGAGTCGGATGTATACCTTAATAACAATAATAGTAATAATAATAATAATAATAATAATAATAAAAGTAATAATTCGTTTACTTTCGTAATATTTTTTTTCTAAAAAGCCTTTAGGAAAGGTTTACTTTTCCTTGCAGTCTTTGTTAAGATTTCCTTTGCTATAGGGGCTCATATCCAGTATACAAATTATGTGGAAAATTACTTTAGGCCAACTGACTTTCTAATAAGTTAATTTTTAATCCAAATTACTTCAAACTAACTGATTTTTGGTGAACGTAAAATTTGTTTTAGGCCAAATCAATTTAGACTAAATGACATAGGCCAAATGACTTTTCAAAAGCTATTTTTATGCTAAATGACAGGCAAAATTACTTTAGGCCAAACAACCATCTATTGAGCTAATTTCTAGGCTAAATAACTTTGGTGAGCTTACCAATGTCGTTTTTTAATTCGAAATTCATTTAAAACCAACTTATTTTTGAGAAAATCTAGTTCTAGGCCAAATTTATTTAGGTTAACTGACCTTTCGTTTCAATATATAGACCTAATGGCTTTTGTCCTACTGTCACGTCCCGTAGTAAATCATTAAAATCTAAAAGACTTGTTAGGCCATGCAGCTAGTGCAGGGCCTACTTGACTTTGGTCCAAAAGGTCAAGGATTTGTAGTAACCAAGTGCAGCTAGCCTGCTTTGGTGGCCACATTGTTTAAGGCAACACTTTCGTGTTAAAGTATACTGCCAATTATAGGGAGCTTGGGGTCGGATGTACTAAGGGTAGTTTTTTTCCAAAATGGTTCTACACTATCCCTTCATGCAAATGTAGGTAAAATTCATCTAAATCCAACCTTACTCATTCCTAATTCATTAACGTAATTAGTACAAATGTGTATAACCTGAAAGTTAGTAAGAAGAGGTGATAAAATATAACTGCATCTAAAAGCTATATTGTTTTTACCTAAATAATTGCTTGTAAATGTCTTCTTACTTATGGTTATACTTATAGTTTGACTCCCGGTGAATTATTTATTGAGTACTGATAAAACGAATTATTGTATTTTACAACATAAATATTAAAACACAATAGAATAGCAAAAAGGCCACTTAGCTCGCAGCCGCTAAAATACTGGCTATATCTCAAAAAGTGTGAACGTAACATTTTACCATTTTTCTTTTTTTTTCTTCCATCATAACTCGTTACCTGTTCGGATTATACGTACATACAGACCTCCAAGTAAACAATTACATAGACTGAAGACTGAAGAGGATGACAAGACAAGTATTTACACGTAATGAACTTGGGATCGTCAACACCAAATGATGACGTTACGGGACGTCAATGTTGGTAATGTATGCACACGGGTGGTAGTGAGCTGCTCCTCGTCAACACATACACACATGTGAATGGACTACATCACTCGTAGCCCAGTTTGTGGGAAGATTAGCAGGTACTTTTATAACTTTTACCAGAAAACACCTGAATGAACTAATCATACATTCTTTCAGTGAAGATTCTTTCCATGTCCCAATGAGATGAGGTGATGATGATAGTGAATATTAGGGTGAGTAAAGAGTATTTAACCTAATTTAAGCCTAACTAACCAGACACTGGTGAGCTTTGGGATATTTCCCCTTTCGGAAAAATATCCACAGTATTAGCCTGTAATCAAACCCGGGACTCCTAGGCATGTGGCCACTTGCACTGACCACTACAGCAAGGGGCTGGCTATCATCAGCACATAAAAAGCTGAGTGTGGTATAAATTGTGTCTAGTAGACAACAGGTACCCACAAGGAATGGTTGATTCTTTCAAAGATATGGTTGTTGGCCCTGTTGGCTTGCTGCATGTGTGTCCTACCCCCTAGGGGCAAACAGCACCCACTTTGACGTCTCTCAGCAGCGCCTTTTGGCGTCACCGACCCCAACTTCTTCGTGTGGCGATACTTGACTTGTCACCCCCTACTGCCTGTAAAATTATTTACCTAAATATCTTAATAACCTTGTATAGTTATTATTCTAATATGGTAGGGATGAGGATGGTGAATTCAAAGAAAATTCACCCGCATTTACATTGATGTACTTTTGATCTTCAACTATAGCCACGTGTACAAATGTGCCAGTCTCACTCTGTCAGGGTTGCTGGTGACGGTTAGGTTGGACTTCAAATCCTGGCATAGTAAACAATTGATTGATTGTCTAAATGGGATAATCCCTGTAATTGTATCACACTCTCTCTACGATAATGTGGCTGCATTTCCTCTCATATAACCCTTTTATCCTTAAACACTATATTAAGTTGTTAGTGACCGTTGATTAGAACGTACAACTAACAGTAAGTATAATATGTATCGAGAAAGTCTTCCTATCAGCTAATAGCTGGCAATTATATTATTATTATTATTATTATTATTATTATTATTANATTATTATTAGCACCGCGTCTTACTACCCGTTCGGGTTATACGCACTTACGCTAATGTGTAATGGTAGGGTGATTGTGAGATGAAATGGAGGACCTACAGTTTAACGTGGAATCCGAACCACGGTGGAGGCCTGGCATTCCCCACATTCACAATGGCAATTATAAATTGTAGGCTAATTATTGCTTGCGGCATTCAACATGCACTTTCTGAACCAATTAAGTGCATCATTCCACGACTTTTAAACTAACTTCAAAATACAAACACACCACTTAATATCTCGGCCATAAGTTCTTCACTTAGGAAGGTGAATCTCCACTTTTCCTAATTTCATATTTTGGGAGAATGCAAGGAATCAAACCTAATTCGGTACACGCGCTAACGAGTGAGCTACGTTGTTGGACCAGACAAGTGTAAAGGAGCTCTCTATATATTCTTTTAATTATTACATAAGTTTTAAAGAAAAATATACACTAGTAAAAGAATGTTTGGTTTCACAAAATTTGAAAATGAGTATACAGATATAGGAAGGGTTTTTTTTAAGCCGTGCACTTTGTAATTAAATCATATTTAGCATGGAATGAGAAAGTAAGAGCCTTGCGACACTGCAGCCAACTTTAAATCTAGGAAAATCTCTGTAGACACCAACAGGAATCACATCCAAGCACCCTTAATTATAAAGACTTTCGACACCTCTTTGAACCTATATCCTCACATTATGCATTTCTTGTGATAAAGGCATTTCTATAATTTCAAAACTACCAAAATAATCCGCCATTATTTTAACATCTTCTGTTGTGACCCTATATAAAATGTTATTTTTATGAGGAAGGCTACATCTATATTTCTAAATATTTACTTTGATTTAAGAACTGCAATATTTCACGTGTGACGTTGTTGAAAATTAGTTTTTTAAACTATAAATCTTAAAATATAAGATTTTGATGGTGATAACTTTCTGCTTTATTTTGGCGTGAGCTCTATTTTGACATAACAAATAGCGGCCCCTAAAGCGCTGAGACTCGTTGCAGGCGTTCAGCAATCTCGCGTGATTAAACGAGTGGTTAGTCATTCCAAAATATGGCTCACGCCCAAATGGAGGTGAAAGATATCAACATATTTCTGTAGGATTAAAAAGCCTGCATTATAAGTTTATTATTTAAAAAAGGATTGACCTCGATGGTCTTGGGGTAAAGTGCTCGCCTCAGGACCCAATGTTCGTAGGTTCAAAACCCGGTCGTGGTCGATGGATTTTTCTTGAGTGATAAAAAATATTCATAGCACACCTTCCTTCAGACGGAAGTAAAGCTGGCTGTCCCATATTAGTTGTATAATATAAAATAATCCTGTAAGGTATGGGAAAATACCTTTCCCAGCAAAATGTGTAGGCTCTTTCACTTCGCTCAAAGAGATTACCATGTGCTGATATAATCAGTCGATTAAGAAAGCGCACGTTTAGTAACTAAAAAATATTTATACTAGATTAATAAATATGTGACATTAGCTCATTTTTCAAGACGTTACACGCGAAATGTCGCTCTTCAAAGTAAATGCTTTGAAAATAGTTCTAACTTTCCTCAAACAAATAGCAATTTTAATGAGGTCATAACAATATGTTTTATAATATAATTGGGGATTTTTTTTTAGTGTTTTTGGTTCTCCACTGCATAGATGTTGTTAGTGGAGTAAACAGGAGGGGGGGAGACATATAACCCCAAATAATCTGCTCAAATGGAACACTATTAATACCTTAAATGAAAGAGTTAATTTCTTTATTCAGAAAATTGAAAATACAAATTTGGAGCAATGTATGAATAATTAAAATAACTCCTTTATAAGTGACTTATAAAATTAATTCATCTTTTATAGTTTTCATATTATTTATTAGCAACACATTATTTTTTTGTTCTTTAATTTAAACTTAATAACTATTGAAGTGTATAGGCTTTGGAATCACAATTCTAGTAATAAATAGGCCGACTGGATTATGGTCATCATTTCCTTCGAGTAGGTGGTGAACTTAACAAAATGTTACAAGAACAGTTTAATGTTAGAGCCAAACGTGAACCAGACTCTAAGCTCCACGAGAGAAACTTGTTAGCCTACATCAAGATTGAGACACAGAAATGTTCAGGATAAAATATGTGGTTTAGCTTCAACTAAAAATGTTTCTTGAAACTCGTAAATACTCCAAGCTAGAGTAAGCAACGTCACAGGATCCAGCCTGTGTTTGATTTTACATCACTGAGTTATTCTTTCTAGTCTAGTCTGGTGCACACGTTTACATCGTAATGGTGGTATGAGTACCGAGTGAGTCAACATTGCCTTTCTGCCTCACGTGCATGGTTGGGTGAATGGTAAGTGCGTATGCCTCATCTTGTCGAGAGCTGGTATTGGAATAAAGTGCTCATCTTAGGACCCAATGTTCGAGGGTTCAAACCCAGCCGGGGTCGATGGTTTTTCCTTGGACGATAAAAATCCCTAGCACAACTTTCTTTGAAGGGGAAGTAAAACCGTCGGTTCCATTTCAATTTTGTAATTCTAAAGAACTCTGGAAGATATGTGAAAATACTTTTTATGGAAAAATGGTAGGCTCTCGCTCATAGAAATGTTCGTGTGATGATATAATCAGTCGGTTCAAAAAGTGCACGTTAAATATTTCTAGTAAATAATAAATAAAATAAAAACTTGTCAAGAGTATGAGATTTGATTCAGACCGGCTCAACAAGGGAGGGTTTTCAACCACCTGCTGGTATGTTAGTTAAATATCACAATTTTAAATTAGGCTAAGCTATGTATTTGATAGACAGTAATGGCAGTAGAAAGTGCAAGTAAGATTATTATTATTATCATTAGCACCGCGTCTCACTACCCGTTCGGATTATACGCATTTACGCTCATGTGTAATGGTAGGGTGATTGTGAGATGAAATGAAGGACCTACAGTTTAACGTGGAATCCGAACCACGGTGGATGCCTGGCATTCCCCACATTCACAAGTTGTGATTAATACACGCCTTGTCAGAGGTGAAGGAAGGGTTTGATAATCAGATAAATGTGTGCCAGGACCAGGGATTGAACCCCGGACCCCCATCACAGAAGTCTTGACATCTTACCCCTAGAACGCCAGGTTACCGACTGCGAGTAAGAAAAACGTTTTCCGAATAACATTTTTACTATTCCTGTAAATGTACAGTATTCTTGAAGTTATGTGAGCATTCGTTAAAGTATAATTTTTCTATTTTGAAGAATATTTATCACCAAACTATGTTAGAACACGATCTACAAACTAACCTAACCTACCATTAGCACAACAACAAAATTACTCAAGGAGGAGTGAAGCTATTTTTGTTTTTTTGTTTTTTCCAATTGAGAATTTTAGGAAAACTTATATTATTATATTTTTAGTCAGTTCTTAAAATTTAGACAAAGTATTAAAATTATGTTGTGCCTTATTAACCGATTAGTGTGATTTCCTAATATAGCTGCCCCATTTAGTATTTCATTTGTCTGTTCAGATGTTTGTTCCGCGATCACAATCAAATACGTGGAACAGTTTGAACGGAAATGGGCAGGGACATTCCTTTAGCATATATCATACAATGCAAGTACATAGTTTTTTGATTTGTTTGTATGTTTCAATATGGTGACAGTTTAAAAGTTTTTTTATTTTATAGCTTTCCTCAAGTGGCTTAAATTTAAAATTCTAAGCAATCTATCAATTGACTAAGGTTTTTTTTAATTTAGACATATATTATGAGATTGACGCCTTAAACCACTTGAACAATGGTTATTCTTTATGAATATAATGTAATATTGTATAATATAGTATTCCTTTGTTTTTCATGTAGTTATATCACTATGAAAAAATATAAATTAAAATCCAAGGATAAATGTAAAGGAAATATTTCGACTTGAAATCCAAAGAAATTATTAATATCATAGTAACAATAATAATTGACACTTTAGCTCAGTCGATAGCATGTCTGTTTACTAAGCTAAGGGTCCTGAGTTCACTTCCCGGTAAGTCCAAAATTTTGTCATTGTTGAAATGTGGGTTTACCCTTTAATAGTGATAAATTAACGGCTGGGGACTGAATGTTGTGCCTGTCCTCGTATAATATAGATTATGAGACGTATGAATCTATGACAGTCCTAGAAGCCGCTAGCGGAAAATATATGGCTTGAATAAAAAGTGACCTGTACCATAGGCTGGAAACGGTAATGTATGTAAAGTAAAGTAACAAAAATAATATGACATAATTATCAAAATAATCTACTTAGAATTCTTTGAATATAGCAATCTAAGTTTACTGTTCACAGAACTACTAATGGTTTTACTTGATATATTTTTTGCATTTATACAAATATTTGTGATCTCGGGTGAGAGATAGGGCAAATGCATTGCATCTTTCCCCGTGCGTGCCTACCTAATCAAGGACCAAAATATTAATTAAGCAGGAAATAGCAAGGTTGATCAACCTATAGACTCGAATTGAATCGTGAGCAAATTTTATTGTCACTTGATGTTCACTGATGTCCAAAGTTTTATTTTATTTAACCAAGTAAAATAAAAATATTTTTTTTAAATGTCATTCATAGATAATATTGTTATCTTATGATTGTCAAAAAATCATTTATTTTGTCTCTTTAAAAACTTTCTAATTTGTAGCAATCAATTCAGAAACCTCTCCTAAATAGGTTTCCTGTATGTACAGTACCTGTATACGTTCGTTTATAACTAGAGAAAGAATGAATGGATTTGGGTGCGTTATTTTTAAATTTTTATCGGGAAGGTTTTATGCCAGCCATCAAACTAATTAAATCAAATGGAGTTGATGTTTTTCAAAGACTTTGTCTTAAAACGTGTGATCAATGATTCTTCTATTGACTTATATTTAATGTTTAAATTGAGCACTAAATCCAAAGAGAAATTACAAAATAGATTTCAATAATAAATCCAAAGAGAAAGCATATTCAGTATGGTGTGTTGTTTTAAATTATAATGAAAAAATAAATAAAGCAGGACTGTTTGTTCTCGCTGACGGCGAGGAATGGCTGATCTACGATGATGATGATAATACTTATTGAAAATTTCCTCTACAGCCGGATGGTCGTATATATATCTAAAAATATTTATATTATCTGGGGATCAATGAATGTATTTTCGCTATCTTAAAATTATTAAATTTAATACCGGGCGTCTAATTAAGTTGGCAGTTTTGAGGCATGGCAAAGTGTTGAGAAAGGAAAACACCTTGATCTTGTGCTGGATTTCTATTTAGATTGTAGTAGCTATAGGTATCTGCACTGTTGGCCATGTGTTATTAATTATAGCACCACGTCTTACTACCCGTTCGGGTTATACGCTTAAGTACTAATTACACTAATGGGCTAGGAATTGGGAAGGTTGAATTTAGAGAAAGTGAATACACATTTGAGTGGAGGAAGAGTGGAAAACCATTTAGGAAAAACAACCCCCAGTTCACCCGACCGAGATTAGAACCTCGATCTTCCCATCATCGGCAGTCTAGATCAACACGAAACTAGCACGTTAGCTAACTACGCCACCAAGACGGGTTTGATCACATACTCTAAGACATTAGGTTTTAATAAGATAAGATTGGCAGCAACTTCCCGTTGGATGAATACATTAGGCGGTGATTTTAAATATGCTATTTCTTTCTATCACTATCCTTCCAATATTGGTCTATTAGATTACGTTGTTAATATGCCTTCTGTTAAAAGGTACTAGTGATTAAAAATAATTAGAAATTTTAAATATGTGCCAATAAATTATGATTTAGCCAAAAACCAGTAAAATGAAAATTAAGTCTTTTCAAGGATACAATGTTATGGTGTAAAAATAGTAACATAACCGATAATTGTGAGACTTAAATTCATATAACATGCGATCTCAACACACAATATACAATCATAAAGAGAAGAATAGTTTTATAATATTATTTTGTAATTTGTTTAGTTGACTTTCTTAGAGTGTTTTCTACCGCAACAAAACACACTCAAAAGAGAATCCATAAAACTACCCTTATTTTTTTATTAGGAAAAAAAAATCATGTCATCTCAGCCTTTCCCCCCCCTTACTCGTCATTCAAGCACGTTTTCTATTAGAGGGAACGCTCAAGAACGCTATTTCAACTTTCAATATTTATTGATATAATAACTTCCCTTCAGTTTACACTCTCAAAATTTAAAATAATATAAAAATTAGGGAAATGAGGTGAATGTGTTATCGGTTCTGATTCTAGTTTCCTCCTCTTTTTTCTATTTTTTTGTTATCCTTCTGGTCTATCCACATTTAATTAAACTAACGATTTAGGGATAAGAGGGGTAAAATTTATAGGAAATACACCTGCATACGCGTGAAGTAATACCACCCTCGAGACACCCGACTGGGATTCCAACCCCAGCCACCCGTCACTGGCAAACCAGACTAGATGAGCTTAACTTTTAGTCCGCGTGCCCACCGACGCGGGTTGGTCCTAGCTATCAAATATGTAGTTTAATAAGTCCTATTCTATTGGTTTCCTGGATAAAAGGTATCTTTATCATCTAATTTAATTTTTAGGCCAAGGTTCAAATCCCGTTAGGTGATTACTTTCCAAAAAAAATTCACAATTTTCCTCCACGCAAATGTGGATATATTTCCTCTAAATCCTGCCTTCCTATTGTGTACTGATTCAAAGTGAGTATTCTAATAACACAGATATTTTGATTTTTTTCTCTTTGAAGTATGTTCTTGTAACTTATTAAAACTTTTATAAATATTTTGGTGAATTCGGAAAACTGACTGCGTTTTCTAAATATTTTTTAAATTCATGCTAAGTTTATAGAGATATAAAAAGATGATTTTTTTCTATAAAACCTTTCACATTTCGTAAATAAATGTGTAAATTACTTTAATGATTATTTATAATTACTTAACTAGAATCTGAGTCATGGTGCATTCGTGATTTACTGATTTACTGAAATTGGATTTGTAAATAATTTATAGAAAATTTGAGATATTCTAAAAGATATAACTTTCAACTCACCCATTCAGCCTTTATTGACTAGATTTTTAATATATTTTTTCTAAAAATATTTGTTTATAAAAAATCATTAATTGGAAGTAACCGAGAAGTAATCTAATTACTCTACAGGTTACGGTTCTGGCTTTTAATATAGCTTTTGGGGCGTTCTGTTTCCGGTTCTTCAAAAATATTAGCTCCAAATGGTTAAGTTGTCTGACTCGCTTAGGTTGCTGCGTGGTTTAAGCTGCTACCATCGCAGTAGAATAGACTGCCGATGATGGGAATATCGAGGTTCGAATCTTGTTTGGGTGTATTGAGGGTGGTTTTACAAAAATGAGGTGGCGTAGTTGGCTAACTCGCTAGTCGTGTTGAGCTCAACCACCGAGGACGGGGAGAACGAGGGTCGAATCTCGGTCGGGTGAACTGGGGTGGTTTTTCCTAAATGGTTTTTCACTCCCCCTCCACGCAAATGCGGGTTCACTTCCTCTAATTCATCCTTCCCAATTTTTAATCCATTAGCGTAATTAGTACTTAAAGCGTATAACCCGAACGTGTAGTAAGACGCGGTGCTAAGAAAAATGTTGTCTAGTTCAAATTCTTCAAAATAGTTTACAATAGGCCTAAATAGACTATTACCAACAGTATTTATAATAACATGGAAAATAAATACTGGCACAAAGGATTATCTTTAAACGTGGGTCCCTACGAGTAATATTTATTAAAGCAATCAAATTATGCCATATTTTTATATTGTGTATCCACCCAACTAAGATACAATTTGATCGAATAGAAAATAGTTTGACGTCCTATCAAAAGCTTTTTGTTGGTACATAAAGTGCCCCTTGTAGGGCATGAAAATAAACGAGGCAAGATAAGGCGAAATCTAATAGTTTGAGGAGACTGCGCGATGTGTATTCTTCAAGTGCATGCTGGAGAAGGATAACATAAAAAATAATATCCTTACTAACAGCTATATTAAAGATGATAGCCACACCAGTAGAATTGGAAGACTATCAGTCAACCAAACTAGATTTCAAAATATCACTTTTATCCGCCCCAAAGTTGTCTATATTCGGGGGCTTTGATTTTATTATTATTATTATTATTATTATTATTATTATTATTATTATTAGCACCGCGTCTTATTACCCGTTCGGGTTATACGCACTTAATGGTAGGGTGATTGTGAGATGAAATGGAGGACCTACAGTTTAACGTGGAATCCGAACCACGGTGGAGGCCTAGCATTCCCGACATTCACAATATGTCTTTTCAGAGGTGAAGGAAGGGTTTGGTAATCAGATAAATCTGTCCGGGACCGAGGATTGAGCCCCGGCCGCCATAATAGAAGTCTGACACCTTACCCCTAGACCGCCAGGTCTCCGGAGGCTTTGATATATAACACTGGTGTGTTAATATAAATTTTACCCAATTTGACGTCTTTTAGCGGCAAAGACTTAGCACAGGATATGTTGTCAATTTTCGGGGATATATGATGACTTTATGATATTATTATTTATGTAAACGCTATTTTCAAACACTTTGGGATATTTTAAATCCTTTTTTGTGAGTGTGTGCAGTGCGTGTGCGTGTGCTCGTGATTGCACCACACCTTACTACCCATCCAGGCTATCAGCACAGTTACACTAATCTTGTAGTGATGAGGAAGGTGGAATTTAAATAAACTATATCAATATTTTCATGCAGGGAGAACGGAAAATCTTGTAGAAAAAAATCACTCTTAGTACACCCAACCAGGACTTGAAGCCCTATCCCTTACCAATGCGGGTAGCAAGTAGTTTTATATATAAACATTTTATCTACGCAAACAAACTACTAAACTTCCTGGATGTGGACGTACACAATGAAAATAAGTCGTTATATAATTATCAAACATCCGTCTCGATGGCGTAGTTAGCTAACGCGTTAGTTTTGTGTTGAGCTAGACTTCCGAGGACGGGAAGATCGAGGTTTGAATCTTGGTCGGGTGAACTGGGGTGGCTTTTCCTAAATGGCTTTCCACTTTCCCTCCACGCAAATGCGGGTTCACTTACTTTAAATTCAACCTTCTCAATTCCTAACCCATTAGCGTAATTAGTACCTAAGTGTATAGCCCAACGTGGTGCTAAATCAATTAATTAACAAACGATTGCAGTTATTTCTATCACAGACACATATAAATCTAATGACTATTGACTTACTTGATTGATGAAAAGGAACAAACACATTTCACGATGGTAAATATTTCACTTAGATTGGAAAATAGTCTGGAACCCCTGAGATCAGTACATAGGCATGTTAATAAATGAGGTAAGATACAACCTTCTACCCTTTCCTGCAAG
The DNA here is from genome assembly GCA_902141385.1 of Timema californicum. NCBI lineage: Eukaryota > Metazoa > Arthropoda > Insecta > Phasmatodea > Timematidae > Timema > Timema californicum. Next base: position 44,595 of record CABFOW010000317.1, on the reverse strand, counting down.
CAACGATGGCTGAGAGGTCTAAGGCGTTAGACTAATGTTGCACTTGGTCACCACTGATACCTCATCGGGAGCACTGATGATAGATTTCAAATTGTGGCTTACCAGTGTGGTTTTACCATCCTCTCTCAACGCTAATGGAAATGTGTTTTTTTTTTTAATACTCATAGCACTAACTCATAAATATATTCGTTATAACCCTGTTGTTAAACGCAAAAATATTTACTGAAATAATGTGGGCATTGTGTAACCACCTTTGCAGCCTTTTCATAGCCAGGGAGGAGTTTCTTAGTCCTAATAGAGGGATAAATTAGTTGATGTATGAGTGAGTCAGTTTTCTTACTACCTGTTCGGGCTAAACGCATATGTACTAATTACGCTAATGAACTAGGTGAGCGGAAGGTTAAATTTATAGGACGTTTACTCCCATGTGCGTGGAGGGAGAATATAAAATCATTTAAGGAAAACTATCCTCACTGCACCTTACCGGGATTCGAACCTCAATCTCCCTGCCATCGGCAGTCTAATCTATTGAGAGAGTGACTCCTTAGACAATGCGACCATTGATGTATGTGAGTCAGAATTAGTTATAAAAAGTTTCCGTGGGACTTCCAGGTATTGGTCTTATGGCTAGGACTTTTTACGTGGGACTTAACAGCCACTGGTGTTGGCAGCCATCATAAATATTGGGGTGTGTGTGACCTAACCTAGCTTAGCCTAACCTAATCTAGTCCACAAAACCTAGTCACTCACATGTAATGGGCGGGGAAGGCTTTGGGTAATACCCACAATAAAATCTCCATCGGCCGCAAAATATCACGCTACCCCGTAAATGCTGCCCCGATGATCAGGCAAAGCGGTCAAGGTGGGGGTGTAAGGGGCGTGAGAAAAGGGCAGTGTTTTTACTGTTTTTGTATAACTTTTTTTTTT
>CABFOW010000317.1:0-43543 GCA_902141385.1 Timema californicum | reverse complement strand
TGTATATATATCATAGGTGTCCTGGAATTTAGTGAAAACTTTTTCTACTTATTTAAAAAGTTTCTCTTCTAATGTCACCATACTCATGACAAATATTCAATAACTGTTTATTATAATCACCATGGGAAAGAAAAAAATATATTTTCTTAGCTCCGCGTCTTACTACCTGTTTGAATTATACGCTTACGTGTTAATTTATATAAATTTTAATGATTTTGGCGAATAGGAAGGTTATATCAAGATGAGGTGTACCCCCAGTTGAGTGTGGAGAGAATGGAAAACCATTATGTAACACACACACACCTCAGTAAATCCGACATATATTTTAACCTCAATTTCCCCGTCATCGGCGGTCTAGTCCACTGTGGGAGTAGCACCTTAGACCATGCGGCCACCGATACGATTGGGAAGAAAATTAAACTCTATGTTTGTACTTAAAAATATATTTTTTTATTTTAGCCAAAAAAGAATAATACGTTTTGCTATAAAACCTGTGGGCAGGCGGAATAAATTTCATACTCGTCTAGAATGGTTTGCTAAGGACAGTTAGGTTGGGATCAAATGATCTCTCTCCGCGCAAATTGCGGGTAAAAAAATCCACCATTATCGTAACTGAACGTGGATAGCTTTGGTGGGTAAATAAGACATGATGAAAAACAAACAAAGAAAAAACATAAAGATCTTACAAGTTAACCCCTTATCTTTTGAACGTATTTTCATAGATAGATATTTCTTTGTCTAATGTAGGCCTATAGGGGCCTTCAAGTATTGCGTAATCGCCTCGGCGGGCTAAGGGGGATTTTATCTTTGCTTAGTTTTGCTGTCAAGCGGAGAGGGGGGTCAAAACAATACTTGCGTAATACAAAGAGAGATGGTCTAGAAAGGCGCAGTGACCCAGTCCCCTCAAATTAACACATAGGCCTAATTAAATATGTTGAGACGTAGATTCAAATACCTTGATCATTTGATTAAAGTGGTTTAGAGTTTTTTATGACTACAATAGTACAAGTATTTTAAATTAAAATTAAATGTAAACTATAATATTCTTATACAATTTTTTTATTTCATCTGTTTAGTACAATAAATTTAAATTCATCTTACAACAATGTTATCGGTGACCTGGTGGTCTAGGGGTAAGGTGTCAGACTTTTGTTCTTGGGATCCGGGGCTCAATCCTTGGTCCTGGCACGGATTTATCTGATCGCCAAAATCTTCCTTCCCCTCTGACAATACGTGTATTAATCACAACTTGTGAATGTGTGGAATGCGTAGGCCTCCACCGTGGTTCGGATCCCACGTTAAACTGTAGGTCCTCCATTTCATCTCACAATCACTCTACCATTACACATTAGAGTAAGTGCATATATCCTGAATGGGTAGTAAGACGTGGTGCTAATAATAATAATACTAAAACAGTGTTTATTGTGAATATTTCGATCAATTAATTTACACCTTTACGTTAATAATTATGAGAAATTTATAGATAGCATAAAACTAAGGGTCATTCCTGGGGAAAAAAAATACAAGAAAGTTAACAAATATATAACGTAGGGGAGGGGAGCGTTGGGCGTTTGCTTATTTTTGTCTACAAAGGGAAAATACTTGAACGCCCCCCTGTTGTATAATGTGAGATAGATTGTATTCATATAGGCCTAACAACATTTCCTTTCATACTACATTTTGAATGTTCTCTTTTTTCCTCTTAGCACCTAAGATCGCGACCGATATCAGCTCTAAGCATCTTCCTCCTTACTAACTCACCGTGTTTGCTTCACACCTATCTGACTTTTTTTTTTAAGTATGTAGGTGTTCATCATTACATAATAATAGGGGAAAACATGTCAGAAAATAACGTAAAAAATAAAATAAATTGACATTTCCGACGTTTAAGATTTCTATCAACAACAAACATGTTACAACGGTCAATTCTATGATTTTCCGAACTTGGCGGGGATGACATGTGAGTATGTTGTTTAGAAGAATCACAGTAGGAAGGTTGGTATATGACAGTTATACCAACTTCAGCTGCCTTGATATATTCATACGTCACATCAGAGGTTCTGCATCCATAAATTTGACAAATCACATAAAATGCCAATCAAATAATATAATCTGATAGGAGGACAATTTTTGGCCAGTCACCAAATGTATTATAACAATTTGTCAAACAATGTGATCTTTACCTGTTATTTTTATCTACAGTATCAATAACTATAAAATAATACCTAAATTAGGGTGGATAGAGATATGGAAAAAATAAAATAAGAACTGTGGTTGAAAAACCATCTCGTGTCCAAATTAAACTTACAATAACTGTGAAATTTTATCAATTTGTTCTTATATGTGTCAAAAGTGTCAATACCCTTTGTCTAAACTAGTCTGGTAATCACAATTAGGCCTAATTCTAGTCACTATCTTTTTGTAAAAGAGTAATTTTCTTGTGATAAAAGAATCAATTGCAAAATTAGGGCATTTCAGTTTTATATTAAATTCATTATAAATGTATGTCTCTATTACCTAACATTACCAAACTGAAAGTAACAGTTTTATGTTTTTCGCATTTTTTTTTATTTACTTGGGAAATATTGCATGGGCTTAAGATAGTCTCAGCCCCCCTTGAAATAAAAACAGGGGGGCATTAACGTACAGACCCCCTTATTATGTAGCCCCTGCAGATGTTCATTGACTGATAAATCACGTTCACAAATTACTTTGATCGGCAACTACAAGCATCGATATTGAAATAGCTACTTTAGTAAAGGAAAACGAATAAATGCAGAGTTCACACTAACATGAGATAATAATAATATTTATAAAGAATTGTATCTCATCTAATGTTTCATTAATAACTTATGTAACAACGTGACTTTTCTGTACTATGAAATTTTAGAAGTGCTAGGCTAAGCTCAGGGGTCAGACTCTTCATATATTTTTATAAATGCACTTTATTTATAATTCTGAATGTGGTCCTCTGATAGATCTTTTTTTAGTGTTGTCTTCAGATTATCTAAAGTTGGACAACCCTGATTTACATTAACACAATTTTTATTATTTTTATAAAATCCTTTAAAATAAAACTTATATATAAATTTATAATAATTATTAGTAAAAAAGAGATCACTGGGCATTAATATCGTAGCCCGATACCAAATAGTGTCACGTATGTGGAAATCTATTTTTGGCAGAGGCGGGGGAAGGTGAATGGAGAATTGGTTACGGTGGTCCGTCAATAAATTATTTCTAACCAGACCTGGCTTAGAATAGGGCTAGCCCCCCTGCCTTAGAGCATTCAGCTACTGAAGTGGACTATTTACGGTGGGGCGAAACAATTATACGACCTATGCTGAGGAAAGTGATGGACAACATACTTAAGTTTGCCTAACATCCGGTGGAGTTCACCTGAGTGATATTATCTTCAAATAGTGAAAAATTGTCACATATAGTTTGTTTTTATTTAGCTAGTGAATATCTATTTTTCAATTGAAGTGTTAATTTTAAAGCTGATAATAGTCTAATTGGTTTCGGTCCCACCTGTATCATCGCAGCAGATTGAATAGCCAGTGACGAGGAGATGCAGGCTCGGTTCACGGCTGTGCAATTTTATCATCCCCTCTCTACGATAATTTAGGTCATCATTATTTAAACTACCTTCCTCGATAATAAATCACATGTGGAGAATTGTCCCTTGTGCCATCGGCCGATAACCGAACTGTGATTCCCCTAATGCTAATCAATTTAATGTCACGATCCCTCCCACTTTTGATAGATATTTTTAAATAACCCTAACAAAATTGTAAAATGTTATCGTTGCTCACCACAAGGAAAAAAAAAGTGCGTTTTATAAAGGTACTTTATATTAAAATTGGACTGTAGGCCTCTTTTTTTTACATCTATTACTATTTTCAGCCAATGGTCTAAGTCAGTTTTTTATTCAATCCATATTATTTTCCACTAACAGCTTGCTAGGCCTTTATATGCCTTATAATATAATTTAAGACGAGGACAGGCACAACATCCAATCCCTGGCCGTTAATTTATCATTGTGAAAGGGTAAAATCACATTTCACCAATGATACATTTTTTCTGGCTTCTGTTTACATTGTTTTATTAAGATGGTAAGCGTGTGCCAGTGGGCAAGCTGTCTAATTGACAAGGGCATTTGGACTAGTTTTCCAGTTACGATTAGACCAGTGTTCAATTCCTACTGACTGTACTGAGGGTGGCTTTAAATCAATGCTTTCCTCCTCCTCTACGCAAATGCAAGTACATGTATTTTAAATTCCCTACCTCATTAACGCAATTAATATATGTGCATATAACTCAAATAAGTAGTAAGACTCAATTACGAAAATAAAAGGTATGTTTTTGTTGTTTAGTCAGCTGGATAAACTGTCGCACCAATCAAAAGGTACAGGCGTATTTGTATAGCTGGTCGGAGAAATATTTATGTTACGTCAGTCAGAGGATTAAACTTCGTTTGTGACCCAGCTGTCTTTGTTAGTTGAGGAAGAATATCTCAATATATATATTTTTTAATGGTGTGTTCAATACCAAGGCTATTACCCGCCTCGGTGGCGTAATTAGCTAACGCGTAAGCTTCATGCTGAGCTAGACTGCCGAGGACAGGAAGATGGAGGTTCGAATCTCGCTCGGGTGAACTGGGGGTGGCTTTTCCTAAATGATTTTCAACTCTCTCTTCACGCAAATCCTGGATTCACTTCCTCTATATTCAACCTTCCCAATTCCTAGCCTATTAGAGTAATTAGTACTTAAGCGTATAATTCGAATGAGAAGTGAGACGCGGTGCTAAGTATTAAGTATAACAAGACCATTAGCGACTTATTCTGGGGAGTTCGGAAGGTTTTCTGAAGAAATGCAATCACATTAGCGTGGAGAAGGTATTGTAAAACCACAACTATAAGTTTAAAAAATATGACCTCTCCAGCATGCACCCGACAGTGATTCGAGCCTCTACCTTCTTGACAATGCCAAGCCAGTCTATTGCAGGCTTAATGCCTTACACCGTTTGACCACTGGTACCTCATACCCCCAAAAAAAATTAATTTATAAAACGCTAAATAATATGAATTTATGAATTGTCATTCTTGATTTCTGGTGCATGGTTTTGTAACTTTCAAGTTGTGACGTAAGGGGTGGGAATTAGAAAATCCTAATAACTTTGAATAGATGACCAATTTATAAACTATTGTTATTTTAGATGTTATTGAACCGCTACGTTAATGCCAAAGACACAAGCCTTTCAAATACAAGGTTTGTTTATCTTTATATGTTACTTAGGTTGGTCTATTTTGATATATAGGCAAATAAATATATAAACAGTTGTTTATACAGATAGCAGATATGAATATATAGATATAAGAATCAAAGAGAACAATAAATATAACAACATTAACAAATTATTTACCAAATGTTCTTCAAATGTTTGAATATATACTAAAATATAAAACATCGCCTCAACGAATGATAAAAGTCTCCTCCCTTAGAAACCTCATCCCTTTGTCGCTTATTTGTAGGGAGGGAGGAAAATGAGGGGGTCTCTCTCCTATTTTGTCCCTCTTTATAGATACTTGTCAAATTGTGAGAGGATTTTTGGCTATCATTTTCTTCGATCATTCGTTGTTCCTTCTTCCCCTTAGATAGTCTTCCCTCACAGCTATCCTCCGTTTCCTGTGGTTCAGAAAAAAAAATCGTTAATATTAAAAATAATCTTTATTTGAGTTTAAGTTTTTTATAGCAACGTTTTTTTACTACCCTTTCAGGGTTATACGCTTATTTACTAATTACCCTAATGGTCTTAGGGACAAGGAAGGCTATATTTAGAGGAAGTGTACCAACATTTGCAGGGAGGGAGTTTGGAAAACCACCCTCAATACGCCTTAAAAAAAGATTCGAAACTCGATCTCCCCATCATCGGCAGTATAATCTACTGCAAGAGTAGTGCCTAAGACCATACGACCATCGAAACGGGTTTTAAGGTGTTAATGGTCTACTTTGTGTCTACGCATATTTTTTCAACATTAATAAAATCTATTGCATGTTGTACAAGAGTACGAGATGTAAAATTAGACAATTGTGATACCAGCTCTTCCCCTTAGCCCGCCTACATTTAAATCCCCCTCTTCCAACTAGCCCCCAGTAGTTTATTTATTAAAAACTGATCCATGCTTTTTTATAGTTAACTTAAGTTTAATTCTTGTTTAAAAATGTATTTTAATAAATATTTTATATGTTAATTTTACCCCTATCTACTCACCTTTATTTTTCACAAAAGTATCCCTGTGTGCCAACTCACAATAATTTATTAATGAAACATGCTGGCTGGCCGCCAATTATTTCACACATGCTGCAACCTGAGATAATGTAGTGTCATGGTTTGGACATGCATTGCTCTTTTCTCAGTGTTATCTATTCTTAGCTTAGTATTGCCTTCTTTCCGCGAGATGGCGTACAGCTCCTCGCTGAACTAAGCGGGATATAAACAACAAACGAGATTACTAGGTCTACTCGAAAATTATTTTAACTCACTTCTATGAGGGGTGACTTAATTGTGATCAACCCTGAGCCACAGTTTTATGGTGCAATTTCCACACTAAAATAGTTATCTATTGTTTACGAAAAATTAAATTGTATGCTCTGTAGCTGTCACTTTTGACAGACAGAAACAAGGTAGAAAAAATGTACGATCTGTCAATAGCAAAAATTTGTTAAGCCTATCCTCGTATCACAACTATGCTATATGGTCTCCTTACACTGATAAGCACCTCTGAGGGAACTACAATTCTTAAGGAGAAAGGATTTATCTTAGTCATCTCTGTTAATAATGCCAAATCTCTTCGCTTTCAGTTATGTCTGAAGAAGAAACTACTATCAACATCGACAAAACCAGCGCTTGAAACTTGAGGTAAGATTGACCACACGAAAACAAGATAATAACAATGTTGCTTCCAAATATTAATCATACAGTTTCTTCAGAGATGATATTCAGTGTAGCTGATTTCGTTTCCTGATCACAGTCCAACAAGGTAAGAGGGAATACCTCCTTCTTAACCTCATCATTTTTACATACTTCTCGTTTTACTACCCGCTTGAGATATCAGTATATTTATACTAAAATAGTGTGGGAGATTGAAGGAAGAACTTAGAGGAAGCATAAGCCTATCAATATTTGCGTGGGGGGAGAGTGGAAAACCATCCAGTACACCTGACAGAAATTCTAACCCAAACATTCACTTCAACAGTAAATTATACATGAAGAGACCAACACCTTGGTCTGTGTGTGTATATTTTGGAATTTACACCTCCCACCCCTATCTCTCACCCTCCATTAAGGTGAGGGAATAGTAGACCACCTTATTGACCCCTACACGATCAGTCAGACTGTCAGTCCTAAGCTTGACAGTTTGACTGACAGTATGCATCAGTATGCATCAGTATTTACAACGAGACCGTACACAGTCATTCTTCGTGTCATTACTTTTATCAGTCTCAGCTTCTGCGTGTGTACAACAACATGGATGATAAGAAATCGCTGCAATTAAAGATAGTTCCTCAGTTATACCAACTTGATTGAGCGCCAGCACTTGATTTCCAAACTTAACAGTTTTGTTATCTCTATATAAACACATTTTAAGGCACGCGGACTAAGGCGTAAAACCTCGTAAGTTTTGGTTTGTCGTTACTAAGTAGTTTGGGGAAATTATTCTTGCCAGGTGTACAGTGTGGTGAGATTGTTCTTTAATGAATGGTTTTTCTGCTTTTCTTGTATGAAAATGCGGGTAAATTTTATCTAGATTCTACCTTTCTCATGCATACCTCATTAATGGTAAATAGATAGCGGATAACTTGGACGGGTAGTAATACATGGAACATAATAGAAATGTACACCGCTTTACAGTATATTGTCTGTTGATTTATTTAAAAGTATGGCTCGAGTTTTTTTTTAGCGCTGCGTCTTATTAATAAAGTAATAATTAATACTGACAGTCTGATTGAACATGTAAGGGCAGTACTAATAGACTGATGGCTGGACTGATTAAAATACTGATGTGATCCCAATTTCGTGATCTGGTCAGTATCAGTCCATCAGTCTTGCAAGTGGTGGGAGAGACCGACAGTAATACTGGCCGTGTGTGCGCGCTCGTCAGTATTTCCTTCAGTCTCAGTAGCAAACATAGATTGCCCACGTCTTTTTCTTGTCATCCATGTTGTTGCACACATGCAGGAGCTGAGACTGATAAAAGTAATGACACGAAGACTGACTGTGTACGGTCTCGTTGTAAATACTGATGCATACTGATGCATACTGTCAGTCAAACTGTCAAGCTTAGGACTGACAGTCTGACTGGTCGTGTAGGGGGCCTATTAGCTATGTAGTTATACGTACTTCCTAATAATATTATTTTTTGACATGTCACTTGGTCACCTTTTATTCAGAGGTGTGGTTCAATACCCTGCCGGAGAAAATGGGGCCGGTTTTCTGAACTTTATTTTCACCGTTGTTTTCCCATACTCTCTTCACGCTAATGACACCACATTTCCTCGAAGCTGCCCACCTTAACAGAACCTCTTATGTAAAGTAGTTGATGGCCCTTGTGTAGAATGAATAAATTAATAAACTTCCCACGTATTGTGTGTGTTGCTGACAAATTACACTTTCATGAACTCGTACGTCAAATCAAATGTTCCGTAGCTGTCACTTTATATAGATGATATCACAGTATGCTACCGGTAAAATGTATTTATTTTCCTTTATTATAAGTTACAATGACCAATAGTAAACAGTCAAGCAATTAAAAAATATAACATAAAATTAAACGATGAATTTAACATGGAAAAAGGAGTTTGCACTTAATATCAATAAAGGAAAATATTTTAAAAAATATATTTAATTAAATAGTTATAAATGGTCACCAGTGTTTGGCCAATATGGCTTAAGTTAGGTTTAAGTGTTTCCACTGAATTTATACCATCTCATCTAATTTCCTCGGGACATGGAAAGAGCCTATACGGAAAGTATGTACGATTAGTACATTCACGCGTTTACTGGGCAACAGTACATAAGTACTAGATAAGCTTTCCACTATTGGGCTAATATTGTTGTAGCCCAGATGAGCATTATTATTATTATTATTATTATTATATTTATAAATAAATTTCAATTTTTAGTGAAATTAGGTTGCACAAGTTGTATTAAATTAACATGAAATATAAACATAAATACCTTGAAGAATCTTAAATAAAAAATAAATAAAAAGAAGAATTTTTTTGTAAAGGGTTAAAAAAAAATATTAAAATTCTGAGTAAGCTACACTAAAACTTTTATTTCTGCTTATGTAAAAAGGCGTAAGCTTTTAATAATAATAACAAAGTTTATATCTTTAACAGTTCCTGAGGAAAAGTTACAAATGTTAAGATGGTTGGGTATGGGCCCAAGTATCCCTTAAGACCCCTATAATAGTTTTAACTAACCTTTTATGTCTTGTTTTTAGTATAAAGACACCCTTGATCCATCCCTTATATTTAGGAGCACCATTGGTATCGAGCGTTCTTTTAGCCAACTGCTATGAATTTGGTCTGGTCTTGTTAAATGATGCCTTTTAAATAAAAACACCCCTTTGTGATTAAAGCTTCCCTGTAGAACCCCTTTGTTAATATTAATTAATGTTTCAATATTTATAAACTTAATAAAAAGAATCCCATGTCTTTTAGGAAGCTTTATGAGACCATTGTGGCACACCCTTTGAAAAGAACTGCCCAGAGTTTATAATATATATTATATTACACCAGTAGTCTCCCACTCTCTACTTGATAATTCCCAAGGACATTCAATAACGACAGTTTCGTGTGAATAATAATAATATTTAGTACCGCGTCTTACTACCCGTTCGGGTTATACGCTTTAAGTACTAATTACGTTAATGGATTAGGAATTAGGAAGCGTGAAATAGAGGAAGTGAACCCGCATTTGCGTGGAGGGAGAGTGGAAAACCATTTATGAAAAACCTCCCCCAGTTCACCCAACCGAGATTCGAACCTCGATCTCCCCGTCCTCGGCAGTCGAGCTCAACACGACTAGCGCGTTAGCCAACTACGCCACCGAGGCGGGTTTTCGTGTGAAGTAGTTAACACTCCCTCAATCTGATCCGGAAGAACGGGATTTGATTTGGCTTGAATCCTGGTCGGATAAACTCAGGGCGACTTCCTAAATTGGGATTTTTATCGTGGTTTCCCCATTCATTTTGTAGTGAGCTATGCTGCATTTTATTTAATATATCCTCTGCATCCCTATCAGGGCCGGCTCTAGAGGGTTGGGGGTGGGGGCTGGGTAGGCAGTGACCTCACGAGGCGGTATATTGGGAAAAGTGACAAAATTGAGATATAGTATTGAATTATTTTTTTAAATTTAATATTATTACACATGAATTAAGGATTAAAAAAAAGGTAGTTCTTCAAAAATATAATGCTTAATAACATTAGGTTTTACTAAATTTTTAAAATAACTTTTAACTACTGTCTCCAAGCTATAGCCCCATTTACATTATGGAGATGCTTAAAATATGGATGCCTTAGACTTAAACTTTGTATTGATAATGTTGATTCTATTTTCATTATCATCGCCTCGAGATGTTTTAAATTATTTATAAAGAAATTAACTGCAGGAGTGTGTTCCAAATATTTGTATTGCACTTATAATGAATCCCTTAACCCTGCCTGTAACAGTTGCTAGAACTAAGAGCGGTTTTACCAAGTTAAAAAATTATTAAAACTTCCATATATTGAATCTAAAACAACTCAAACAGTTTACCTCAACTAATTAGTGGGAGAGTTTTCCTTGGCTAAAGCGCCAAAAAATCATGTTCAAGCTGTTGTCTATTAACTATAAATGAGTCTAATCTTATAGTTATCGAATTCAAGTCTCGAATCCGAATCTTAAATTTTCTTTAGAATCTCAAATCTAAATTTGAATCATAGAATCTTTTAATATATACAATTTTAGTTAAAGTGAAAAAAATTAAAATGCAATTTTAAAAATGTGGCTTAAGGCTTGGTGCCCCCTAAAAATTAGACTTTGTTTGTCGTGTTTACTAAACGACTAAGGGAACACATTTTTTTTGTAAGTTAATTATATTGATATAGTTTATTCCTTTTTTGTTATTTTGTTGCTCTCCCAACTACTCAAGTCCAAATAGCTATTTTTACAAATTGTTAAAAATTGTTATTTAAATTCAGGGACTTTATATTATGTTTGAAATATTTTTTTGGAGATTTTTATGCATCTTTAATCTCTCATATGCCATATAATTCGAGGGATTCGAGGAATCGAGCACCCCATCCCTATTCTGAACATTCACATTTTTTAATTTGTATTAATTTTTATTTATGTTTGAATTTTAGAGTAGATATTTTTTTTTTAGTTAATATCAAAAATAATTTTTTCTTGTATAAAGACATGAATCATGAGTTATTTTTGTGTTTTAAATGTCTGGGGAGGGTAGGGAGGCATTTTCATGACTTGCCTAGGGCGGAAAAAGGGAACGATCCATCCCTAGTCCCTATCCTTAAAACCAAGTCATTATCAACACTAGAGCTACCCTCTTCGGTGGCCGCGTGGTCTAACGCGCTAATATATTGTGGGACTAGACTGTCAAAGATGGGGAGATAAGGGTTCTAACCCAGTCAGGTGCACTGAGGATGGTTTTCTAAATGGTTTTCCACTCTCTCTACATGCCAATGCAGTTGCACGTCTTCTCAATTAAACCTTTCTAGTCCCTAAACCATTAGTGTAATTAGTACATAAGTGTATAATCCGAACGGATGGTAAGACGCAGCGCTAAAAAAAAACTCGAGCCATACTTTTAAATAAATCAACAGACAATATACTGTAAATCGGTGTACATTTTTATTATCTTCCATGTCTTACTACCCGTCCAAGCTATCCGCTATCTATTTACCATTAATGAGGTATGCATGAGAAAGGTAGAATCTAGATAAAATTTACCCGCATTTTCTTACAAGAAAAGCAGAAAAACCATTCATTAAAGAACAATCTCACCACACTGTACACATGGCAAGAATAATTTCCCCAAACTACTTAGTAACGACAAACCAAAACTTACGAGGTTTTACGCCTTAGTCCGCGTGCCTTAAAATGTGTTTATATAGAGATAACAAAACTGTTAAGTTTGGAAATCAAGTGCTGGCGCTCAATCAAGTTGGTATAACTGAGGAACTATCTTTAATTGCAGCGATTTGAAGTTGGAGCTAATCCATGATAGTGGTAATGAACTTTAGAACCAGATGTGATAACAAATGCTCTTTATGTATAGTCTTTAAGTCTGTCTACATCACCTATCATGTGCGCAATGAGAAGACAAGGAACACTAGCTACTGCGCCTAGTTGATAGTCAGCTGTTTAACCGAGAACAACACTTTGTCTGTGCGCTGTTGATGCTCAATTATTGTTTGTCAGTGAGATCGAGGACTAAAGTGGGCGGAAGGTGGGGATTATTTTTCTCGGTCAATAGTCCTTCGTTCAAATCGTCAATGAGTACATTTTGAGCCAAGCGACAGTGTTCAGTGGTAGCAATAAATTCAAATTGTGCTATTAATTGAATATAATAATTGTTTCAAGTAAGTTTTTATTTAACAAATGATGTTTATAAACCCTGTGGTATTGTTTTAATTTTAAATCTAAGGTATTTGTGATTATATTTAAAGTAACACAGACAAATTTTAATAGGAATAACTTTTTAAAAAAATCAAACTATTTTTTCTGTCAATATTGATAACATTTTATTATATTAGTAGTATTATGATATAGATATTGATAATATCTATCAAAAGCGATAGCAGCAGATCACATGACCTAAGGTATAAATACGTGAAAGTATATCTACTTTCTTTTCAAGTTGATAAAAAAAACTTCTTGATATTTCGAATATGCTAGTGCTGACTTTAATTTTTATGAAATTGATTCTTACGGCTGATTTAAATAATTGATATTAAAAGAAAATTTTTGAACTTCATCAAAATGTTTGTTTATCAACCCAGAAATTACTTGACTAAGCAAATATTCTAATACAATATTTTAACTAAATAGCTTTAAAAAAAATAGTTGAGGTAAATTTAATTTCCTATTAAAGCGAAGTTCCTATTAAAAATTCAGTTATAATTGTATTTTATTTTTAAATGTCATTAAATTGGATTTGTGCATTTCCTCATGCTTTGTATAAGCATAGTAATATCTTCCTTCACATCTACATAATATAAAATTTCCCTGTGAACTTTGGATTGTTTACCAGCTTTAGTCACAGTGGGCTGGGTATTAGCTAAATAGTTAGAAGAAAAACACGAAAATCATACCTTAGCCCTTTAAATTTACATAAAGAGAAAACAAAACTACTATCACCAATTACTGATGTTTGATCTTATCGGGAATCGAAATTGTGACCTATAATTCAAATGGCAGATACATTTATCAAGGTATTACTTGAATTCATACAACTTTACCAAGGAATTACTTAAATACAAACAAATTTACCTAGAAACTACTTTATTTTTTATTTTTTTAATACCATATCTTACTATCCATTCGGGTTACAGGCTACGCTTATTTACTAATTACGGTTATGGTTTTAGGGATGCGTAAGGTCATATTTAGAGGAGGTGTACCCACATTTGCGGAGATATAGAGTGGAAAACAATTTGAGAAAAGCACCCTCAGTACACCCGACCGAGAGTCGAACCTGGATCACCTTGTCATCAGCAATTTAGTATTCTTCTAGGGTGAGGTCCTAGACCATGCGGCCAGTGGGTACAGGAGAACTAGCCTAATTCAAAATGCATAAAAACTTACCAAGTGTTTAGTTGAATTAATAAAAAAACAATTAAGAGCTATACAAGGTATAGAGGCACAACCTCCAAGTTTGGACCTAGCTAACGTCTTACGCACCCTGGCAGGCTCATGGTCTAAATGCCACGCTCCTCTAGCTTGGTTTGCTGGTCACGGGAAGGTCGGGATTTGAATCCCAGACAGATTTTTTTGCCTAAATGTTTTACTCCTCTCTCTCTCCAAGCAAACGAGGGTACACTTATTTTGTAAAGGTTTTATTCCTTATCTCTAATCCATTAGTGTTCCTAAATCATTTTATCCCGGATGGGTGATAAGACGCGGAGAAAACAAATGGCATCGGTTCTAGTTCTAAGTAACAGCTAATCTTTAATTAATGCAGAATATTGTCAAAGTTATAGGCCTACACACTTTTATATAACCTCATTTTTATCAGGCTGCTAAAATATACGTATAAAAAAGTTTCAATAAAAATAAGTTATTATAACTATACTGTTTATGCTGAAAGGTAACACTCTTATCTTGATATATTGCATTATGGTCCTATTTTATAAGCTGTACCATAGTGCAACTCATCAAGGTAAGTTTGCTATCTTTTTAGGTAGATGGAGTATAAGTCTGTCACAAAATAATGAGTCATTTATTATACTCTGGTTCTATGAATAATATTTTAATTATGTATCACTAATATATTCAGAGCTAAAACATAATTATGACAAGCCATACGTCAAGAGTCAACTCACCCGCTTCGGTGTTCGCATTGTTTAAGGCGCTACTCTCACATTAGACTAGACTGTCAAT
Organism: Timema californicum; assembly: GCA_902141385.1. Lineage (NCBI taxonomy): Eukaryota > Metazoa > Arthropoda > Insecta > Phasmatodea > Timematidae > Timema > Timema californicum. The sequence continues at coordinate 28,872 of CABFOW010000317.1, read as the reverse complement.
GATGGGAAGATCAAGGTTCTAATCTCGGTCGGGTGTACTAAAAATTGTTTTCCACTCTCCCTCCACTCAAACAATATTACCTTCCTCAGCCCTAAAGCCACTATCGGGAAGTTGTACATAATCGTACTACCAGGATGGGCAGTAAGACACGGTGCTACAAAAACTAATGGCTTGGAGACGAATACAGTATGATTTAGTGGAAATGTACCAGCATTAGCGTGGAGAATGAAAATAATTCAGAAGAACGCACCCCCTAGTACAGTTAGCTGATATTCGAACCCAAACCTTCCCGCCACCAGAAACCCATACTAGACGAAAGAGGTGTATAATCCGCGTGACCACTGGTGCGTGCAAATTATAATAGGTATAATAATCAATGTGGTAGTAGCTTAAATAAAATAACGTGTATTTCCTGGAATAAAACACAAAATACGTAAATAAATATGCATACGGTATAGATAATATCTTCTTTAATAATACTGTACCGATATAAGTTGCGGGGCCGGCGTGCTTGTCATTAATTTTGTTGGCTCTCTCTGTTCTCTCTCTCTCTCTCTCCTTGTTTAGCAGGTATATAGTCAGCTTCAGTGCCATGAGGATTAGAAGGGACAGGGGGGAGCGTAATTGAAGAAAAAGAGACACGTTAAGAATTGTCTGAGTTCGTTTTCTTCAAATCCAGTGGAGTAGTTTAGAAATTGAGTAGTCGAGGCTCATAATGGCCCCTACATATACACGATCGGCGATCAGTAAGAGGCTCCTGTCCAAGCTGAGGTTAACCAATATAAAGGAGAAGTATTACATTTTTCATTCTGTTATTAAGAAGTAGGAATACTATAATATTCATAATAAAATAGGAACCAAATAAAAATATAATTTTATTTAATATTATACTTACAGGCAAAACTTAAATTTAGTTAAATTTAAGTTTTAAAAAAGACAGTTTGATTAACGTTGTTTTTCTAACTAACCTGTATTGAAATATTTTCAGAGAGATTATCTAGTGGTGAAAAGAAGTTAGGTCATTTTCTATTAAAAAAAGACAATCTATTTAAATAAAACGTCACACACCACGGTTCGTTATAAACCGATGTATTTTTCTTATGAATTGTGCACTGTACGCTATACACCATTTACTATTAGGTATACGTTATGTATGAATATAAACCCAGATCAAGAAATGAACATTTTTGTGACTTCTTTAAATATTTTAATATGTGTTTTATAGTTAGTAGTTCTTTATTAAATTCTATTTTATGTGTTCTCATTCGATTATTAATTTACAGACTTAATTACGACTCTATTATTTAATTTAGTGACTAGTTTAATTATAGCTCCATTTGTATATGTGTTGTTTTATTCTTAATGTTAGAAACCTTGAATACTTCATGTGAATCTTCATTCGTGTCTAACCAACAACGTACCCCAATATCCTGGAAAGAACACGCGGTTCGCATGGAGACGTTTGAACGGGCCGTGATCCACAGAACTTTTGCCAGCGTTACAATACAATAAACTAACATGCTACTTTATTTTGATCACAATCAAGTATATGAGATTAAACTTAACAATAAGTTTCTACTGAAATGGCAAGAGGTCATCCAGATTTTGATTTTTGGCACATGCGCTGCTCTGGTGCATAAGCATTTCAGTACCATTTCTTATATTTAATATTTTTGCAGAATTCTATCGTAAAGATAATACACAATTATTCCTGGCAGTTAAGGTTGAAACTAACCTTTTAATTTCATTTACATGGACAATTGCTCAATACATTTAATCTGTAAAGGAGAAGAATGGAATATAAGTTAATGTTGTCATTTTAGGAGAGGAGCGGAGAAATCAAAAGAGTTCCTGTATTTATTTATTTAGGTAACGAACCCTACATTTATATTGTAATAGTGTAGGCCTACATGGATAGGATATAAATATTAATAAACTGTATTTAAGAAGATTCTTTCAACTTCACTGGGTAAACATATAGACCTAGCATGCAGGATATGATAATCCTGATATTAAGAAACATTTTGACAGCTATAAAAGTTATTTAAATAAGTTTCATGAATTAAAACCTTCAATAGATTTGATCTGCAGCTGTTATTTTTTATAGATAATGTCAGTAATTATTAAATATTACTTATTTTAGTAAAAGGTTGTGTGAGTTGGATACAAAAAAGTTTGTATTTTGAAAAAACCACTGCCTGCCAAAATTTACTATATGTACAAAGTACATACATACCTAAAAATAAACTTGTTCTTTTTAACTTTAAAAAAATTATTATCATATATAAATTAAAATCACGAGATAGATTGGTATTAGTACTACAATATTTCTAAAATCTAAGCAAAGTGAAATTGTATATCATATTCTCAGTTGTAAACAACAAAAGTGTGAAATAATATAATTATGAAGTGTTTGTTATTATTTTAAATTTCATCAAGTATTTCTGACGAAGCCCACCTAAATGGCAGATAATGCATAACTTAAGGAAGCGTTCCATTTATTGTAAGAATTCTCTGGTAGGAAGTAACTTTTAGAAAATACAATCACACTTGGTTTTTTTTTTTGTAGTCAACACCGATAAAAAATTTTTTATATTATTAGTGCTATACATTATATAGAATGGACGCTTGAATTATTTATTCCTTGAATACTTTAAATTTTTGGTATTTAAGAGATTTGATATTCTTAAAAAATTCGAAAAAAGATAACGAATACAATAAACCTTGATTTTATATAATAATTTGAGTAAAAGGAATTATAAATATACTTTTTTTTATTTGAGAGAGAAACTAAATAACAAAAAAACAGGAAAAAATATATTATTAATAATGAATGATGCGTGATTTATATCGCACGCAAGGGTCTGAAATTTAAAAATTAGGATCCCCCGTGCACGAACATGAGCACCCCTAAGCAGGAATTTTAAATTTTGAATTTGAATTTATTTTAAATTAATTTACAGCTTGGTCAAAATAAATAAAACGAAGAATTTATTTTCCTTTCTGTTTGAAATAAAGAAAAGCATTTTTAGGGGTAACTGTACAATTCGCCGGGTACTTCTGCTAGTGTAGTACTATATTTAACTTACTAAAAAAACTTTATTTCTTATGAAGTAATAGAAATGACCAAGAAAATAGCAATGTGAATAAAACCAATCCTTAAACAACTTTTTTTTTACAGTAGTCAATTTTAAATATTTTCATTTTAACTGAAACTGTATATTTTTAAAGATACGAAGATTCGAGTTTGGATTCAAGATTCGAGAAGAAAATTAAAATTCCTATTAGAGATTTGGATTAGAAAATATAGGATTCTACCCAATGATATAATCTATCAAACATAATAGCTGTAGGTCGTATGACTTTGCGTTAAAAAATGAAAATATTTTCAATTACTTCTATAACTTGTTAGAAAACATTCTAAAATAATTAAAAGTAAAGAGCTTTAATTTAAGATATACTAAATGGGTTGAATTTAATATTTATTAAAATTATAAGAAATATGAAAGTTAGAAAATTAGAAAATATAACATAAATTGTAAAAATTTTGATTTTAACATGTCAAAGATAAAATAATGGTTCAGATAAAATAACATAAAACAGATTAAAACATATACAAAGAAGATGTATGAGGTTTAACAATGAGGTAAAATTTGATGATACGGTAAAACTCTTAAATAATCTAACTAAAAAAAATTAAATAGCATAGAAATGAATTAACTTTTACTGAATTGAAACTTTTTTAACTCATAAAAAAGGGCCTTTCTCTTTGATTATAAATCTAGATTTGTAGGTCACAGGAACCTCAAAAAGTGATCACCTCTCTCGTATACATTTTTTATCCAATACATTTGCCACAAGATTACTAACGACTAAGCTCCAGGGAACAGAGTATCAATCGAAGATTACTTAAGATAAAATGTACTTATATTTTAACTTATTACAATAGAATATTTAAAAAAACACTATCTCACTGTGAAAGTCGATTATTATTATTATTATTATTAAAATAAATATTTTTCTAATATTAGTGTGCTTAGGACCTTGAACATAAGAGGATGTCGTCAAGAGTGACTTCGAGAGATAAAGAATAATAAACTTGATAAATTCTTTTTTTTTTAAGGTTTCCTGTATTGATAACAAGTTACCGGCCTTCGGTCAAGTATCAGAAATGTCTCCAAGGCGTCACTCTCGACATAGACTGAACTGTCGATGAAGGGGAGATTGGGGCTCAGACCCCAGTCGGGTGTACTGAAAGTGGTTTTTCCAAAATTGTTTTCACTCTCTCTCTCTCTCTCTCTATATATATATATATATATATATATGTGTGTGTGTGTGTGTGTGTGTGTGTGTGTGAGAGAGAGAGAGAGAGATATAGTGTGTTTATATATATATGCATGCAATTGCGAGTATATACCCTCCTCATTCAACCTTTCTCATCTTTAACACATTAGCGTAAATATTGCATATGCATATTAACCGAACAGGTAGTAAAACGCGTCGCAAATTTTTTTTATTAAAAACTAGGAAAAATAAAAGTTTCACAAAGAAGCACTCTTACCCAACTTAATTTGTCAACAAATTTCGATTGAGTTAACGTGGTATTGAAGAGGAAAGTAAAATCCTACAAGAAATATACACGCACCCCCGTGTAAGGATGTTAAAAAATGATTGAAGAAAACCCACCTTTTGTGCACTCATCTGGGATTCAAACCCCATCCTCCCGTCAGCTTAGAATCAGACTAAATGAGACTGGCATTTAATCAACACGCTCACAGATTCGTGTTTTAATCCTATTAAAAATATGTATATAGTTTTCATAAATTAATACTTAAATTTAAAACATATTATATTCGCACATATACAATTAGATAAAGTTATTATGATTATATTTATTATTTATAATTCCTTACTTCACCAGGTGACGTCAAGCTAAAAGTATTACATTCTTAATAGCGTTCATCATAGCAGGTCCCAACTCAGTTCCCGGATCGCATTTGTGTGTGTGTGGGTGTGGGTGTGGGTGTGTGTGTGCGCGCGTGCGCGCGTGCGCGAGCCATAAGGGGTAAAAGGGAATAGAAAATACCTACGATATGCCAGAAATATGTTCAGTGGATTCATATTTGAATGATTATTCGACATTTTCTACGGTGACGATGGGGAACAAAGCGACAAAGTTTCTTGATAATAACTACAGTATGCCCTTATTATTACAGAATGAAGATTTGTGCACAATGCTTAGCTGTGAAGCCATTTTAAAATGGTAAAAAACAGCCTTTTCAATACAGTTTTCATCCAAATATAGTTTAATGTTTCAACAATGTACGGTATTAGGAACTTCTATTAACTCTTTATCTCTCTTATAAATTAATCAAAAGTTATCCACGTGAAACAGTCTTTATATAAATTAACTATTTTTATCTGATTGCATCACAGAGTTGATTGGCATGTGATGAACTCTCTTACTAACGTTGACAACCTTTAGCTAAAATAAAGATCAAATTAAAATTGAGCTAATTCTTTGGTCAAAAATGTTTAGTTTTTATAATACTACTATAAAAATAAGTTGGTGTATGTCTCGTACTTTTTCACACTAAAACCACTAAGCTACTTGTGCTGAAATTTCCCATGAGCATATTTCGTGCATTCGGTTAACATATAGCCCAATTGAAATGTACAGTACATCTACATGTTTTTCAAAATGGCTGCTATAAAAAACAACTTGTTGGCATTTATATCAGCTTATACATATCGGATATTCATTTGACCAACTTTTAAATGTTCTCAATACAAATATGTATCATAAAACACATAATACAGTCGGCTCTTGAAAATGGATAGTCCTGCATGATTGATTCTTCTTCCTAAGTCCACAACCCGAAGTTTGGTTTGATGTGATTTCTATCCACCCGGAACTGGGAATGCACTCAGCCTTTCGACTGGTTAGTGCTGCCTGCACCATCTGGTATAAATACCATGAACTAGGGGTAGTGGTTCCCCTCTCTTTCAAACTGAATTTCTATGAGCAAGTTCGAAAGGGTCTACTAATTTTGCTGGAAAAGTATTTTTACATACCTTCCGGGATTCTTTTACAAAACACAATAGACATGGGACCAACGGCTTTAGTTCCTCTCCGAAGGAAGCTGTGCTACGGAGAATAAGTTTTTTTAGCAACACTTAGTGTTCATTTTAAGCGCATAGCCTGAACGGGTAGTAAGACGTGATGCTATTAGAAACCTAATTTTAAATATAAACAAAATTATTTAAAGTCAAAGGGAAATATTGTCTTTTTGCACAACGTAATAAAAAACCACCATACGATCTAAATTAATGTGTGTACCTTTAATAATAATCATTTAAATATAAATTAAGATGAGCTATGTAGGGTAGGATACCTTGCAAAAGGTCCCACATTGTAGTGTGTAGAATAATCTCGCTTATAATTAATTTTATCTTGAATCAACTGACTTATTACTTCGCTCATTACTCAGTATGTCTTTGAAGATGGTAGCTAAGCCATTTATCTTAACAGCCTAAATGAGCTTCAAAGGGACGCTAATTATCCAAGAAGTCTACGGGTATTCAACTGTTTCAGAGCTACGATAAAACTTGCTTGCACTAATATAGTAAGATTTTGATAGAAAGAAACGTTTAGAAAATAAGTACATTTGGGGTTAAACATTGATAATATTTTACTACAGTATTAGTGTAATTTATGGGCATTAATAATATATATGTTACCGTTAAGTAAATGAGTCACTACGCATAATGGCCGGTTATTTTCTAAAGTAACCGATATTATTTGTTAATGTGATTAAATACATTAAATGTATTATTTTACCCGGTTATTTTACATAACAACAAAACCTGTTTGGCTGAAGTGATAAATTATATTATTCTGAAGGTTAGGTTAAACTAACAGATTCCATGTCAAGATAGCACCACTTATCCGCACCGAATAAAAGATGGCCTTAAATTATTGATACCCACTAGAGAAGTCACGTATAATGAATGGAACGATTCCCTCGGTGGGTCTTGCGTCTCACGTCTGCGACCAGCGACTGGATTGGTTTCCATAATTTGTTAAGTGGCCAGTTCCTTCGAGGCGTCTGCGATTGGCGACCAGAGTGCGCTTCCAGCGTCAATACATTACGTCTGCATCCACACTGCCTCGAGAGCACCACCGAGCAAGCGTGTGTTTTAGTAGTTATATTTAGTTTTGTCATAGTTTCTTGCCGACACAGGAAATAAATATAAGTTGTTTACAACAAATACTTTAAAAAATAATTATTATTAACACCGCGTCTTACTACCCGTTCGGGCTATACGCACTTACGCTCATGTGTAACGTTAGGGTGATTGTGAGATGAAATGGAGGACCTACAGTTTAACGTGGGATCCGAACCATGGTGGAGGCCCAGCACTTCACACATTCACAAGTTGTGATTAATACACGTCTTGTCAGAGGTGAAGGAAGGGTTTGGCAATCAAATAAATCTGTGCCGGGACCAATGATTGAACCCTAAGCCCCCAGCACAAGAGTCAGACACCTTACCCCTAGACTACCAGGTTACCCAATTAAAGACAAAGTGGTTCAAAGGAACCGCGCTATTCGAGGATATCTTAGGTCCCAGTCGGCACAGTTTTATATTTGATCGGGCTGGTTTTGAAAATGTTACGAGATTTATCCATAAAATACGAAAATGTAATTGTAGGGGTGGAAAAGCACCCATCAATTTTTTACTTATCTCCACCAGTGTACCGGGCCCAACATGTGAAGGACAACACATGGGAAGAGATCTCATAAGTAGTTTGTTGACCAAGTTAGTATTTTTTATCAACATTATTCCAAAAATACATGGAACATTAAGTAAAACACAATTTAAAAACTCTGATAATTGAGAAACTATCTGTACGGCATATGAAATTACCCACGAATGGCAACCAAGAGAAGCATTTAGGCATCTAGGGAAATACGGTATCCTGTATCTGCGGCTCACTACCGCACGTCTGCGATCGAAGACGCAAGACGCGCCAAGGGAATCCTACCTTAACTCAGACAGGGTTCAAACGAGAGATTTATCTCTTTAACTAGAGGATACTGGTTATTATAACTACTAACATGTCAATGTGAATAATTCTAGAACAGGTAATCACTGATAAATACACAAGTTCCTTACACGTAAATATAATTGTAATAGAAAATAAAATAAACAATCATAGCTAAATAATGCCGCATATAGTTAAATAGTTACTAAAAAATATTAATAATAGCCAACTACATTAATACAGAGTAGTAGTAAAACCTATTAAGCGCATGGATATCATTTAAAAAAAGAAAACGTAGGCAGAATCATGTAAATATAACGATTAGAAGTACCAGATAAAAAAATATGTGGGTAACTCTATCTCATATTGGTGCGTAAATGAGTTGGGTAACAGTTAATTTGTGATGTAAAGAGTCGGTATGTAGATATTAATTGATAATCTTGAACAATGTGGGTAGAAACAAGCGATTTCGAAAATTCGCAGTATGTTCTCCACTTTAATACACTGTAGATTGGAAACTATTTGACCAACGAATACATTTTAGACAACATTTTTAGGTAGTTTTCTCTTTACTTTAAAATATTGACGACAGCTATCTTGATTGTAGGACCTATCGTAAAGGATATATTACGAAATAACCAGTTTTGGCCCCATTTTTTTCAAAATGGTGGTGGCACGCAGAGGTCAAAAACTCAGAAACATTTAAACTTGGAATTACATTATCCTTTTAAATATAAAACTCGGTAATTTTTTGTAAGCAGAAACTATCTATTTACATCTCATAGTTCAAGCCATGTAATCTGCGGTTGTCAATATTGTCAAGTGTTGACTTCTCTATAATTATTATTTTGCAGGGGAATGCCAGGTCTCCACCGTGGTTCGGATTCCACGTTAAACTGTAGGTCCTTCATTTCATCTCACAATCACCATTCCATTACACATTAGCGTATGTGCGTATAACCCGAACGGGTAGTAAGACGCGGTGCTAATAATAATAATAATAATAATAATAATAATATTTTGCATGTATTCTAAAGGTTTTTTTAGTGTCATCCTGACTCTAAACCTCGGTGACTCCCATCCAACCCACAAAATACCTCAATAAACCTCTCCCCTATCTTATCTTCAAGGTCTCATTGACAACGCCCATGGATCTGAGGACTTGAATAGACATCGGCACCGCCATCAAAGATGCCGGGGGGTAGCATCCTACCACGCCTCAAGCGCATCCCTTCCTTCACGACGTCGCGGAGACGGGAACCCCCACTGTCACTGGGTCTGCGTCATGTGGACCCGATGCTGCGGTTCTCTCTGAGCCGACTAGTGGAGGGAGCAAAGGGGGAAGTACCACGTCAGGACACGCCGTCCCCGGCGGCGGAGGCTAGGTTCGCCGCGGGTTGGGACCAAAAGTTCCGGGAAGAGTGGGAGCGTCTTAGGAGGGCAGTGTTTGACCTTTTCAACTGGCCGGTAAGTTATCACGTGGCACCGCTTTAATAATTCCACATCCGCATCATCCTGCCACCCACTGGTTGGTTCAAATAACGTAGGAATAATTCATTCATTCTCATCTGTGTGTGAACACGCGGAAAAAGACATCACTCTTGTCTTTTTTGGTTGGGGTTTGAAACCCACAAAGGTGATTTTTTCCCCTAACTTGTACTACTATTCCTCCACAGAGATGCGACTACGTTTGCATAAACTTATCCAACTCTTTCAACATTATAGTCTAATTCGGATAGCCCTGATGAGTATCAAAAATATATAAGTCGAAACGAAACAATTTATAGTTATTGTGGTCATATTTCTTAGGTCGTATATATATTTTGATCTGATCATCAATATTTGCCCATACCAACTCGTATATCTGGAAATTATTTGATTTATTTACTTAGAACGCACTTTAAAACGTTACGAAGCAATCGTTTAATTCACAACGCGATAGCACATCAATCATTCAAGATAAACCCGATATAAATCCAAAGCGCCAACGTTGACGGACAATACTTCAGACTAGATGATTTATCGTCAGTAAATGAAAATTTATTTAATTGATTGTCTGAGTTGACTGTTGCTGGTCGAGTTCCATTGCTAAGGATTCTAGCAGATGTTTTCCACGCGAAAAAAAAATATGGTTTGAATAGACGACGTCACTTACAAAATAATTTCGAGTAAGAGATTATTTTCGAAATAAATATGAATATCCTCTTTCCCGCTATGGTTTCCCCATCCTTACTTCAGCAGAATGCTGATGCATTTACTTAAACATCTATCTGATAGTTGTTAGAGCCTACCGACACTTAGGTGTACGATAAAAAGTAATGCTAACGTTATAAGCATAACATATTGGTGTGTTCGGATCGCCATAGGAAGAGCCAAGGCACGTAAGGGGAAAGAGGGGGGAAGTGAATAGGTTCCCCTCACCTAAAGATGTCAACTAATACTACATTTAAATAATCTGGTTATTATTATCAGTATGACACCTTAGTTAAGTCAGTAGAGTGTCTTACTATTGAACTAAGAGTCCCGAGTTAGATTCCCGGCATGGCTGAAAAATTTGTCTTTGATGAAATATGGGTCTACCCATTTATATTAATAAATTGACGTCCTGGGGGCGGATGTTGTGCCTGTCCTAGTTTTAAGTTATATTATAAGGCATATAAAGCTACGACAGGCCTAGCAAGCCAGTAGTGGAAAATCTATGGCATAAATAAAGAGTTGAACCAGATTATTGGCTGGAAACAGCAATGGATGTAGAGTAAAGGTTATAATTATCAGAATATTAAAATAATTATCGTGCTATAGGTTTTATACATAATTTATCCTAATTTGTGTTTTTGAAACGTCAACTGAGTCCTTCAGTCCTTCCAAGGTACAGTCCAATTTTCATAATAATTATTTTATCTGAAAGATAGAAAAGGTAATAGATCTACTTACACGCTAAGTCCAGGGTTCAATCCTCGGTCCCGGCATGGATTTATCTGATTACCAAACCCTTCCTTCACCTCTGACAAGACATCTTGTGAATGTGGGGAATGCCAGGCCTCCACCATGGTTCGGATCCCACGTTAAACTGTAGGTCCTCCATTTCATCTCACAATCACCCTATCATTACACATTAGCGTAAGTGCGTATAACCCGAACGGGTAGTAAGACGCGTTGCTAATAATAATACTTTCACGCAGATCCGTAACTAGACTGGGGCAACCGGAGCAGTGCCCCAGGACCCCCGGTAATTTGCGCTTGAGAGGGGAGGGGGAACGACCATTGAAGACCCAGAAAGTTCATTTATTTTATACAAGTCAAATTTATACCACTAATTTTGGTGGAAGTATATCCCAATTTATTGATAAAATAATTCCAAAAGTTAAAACTTGTTTCGATGAACTGTCTCAAGATGAAAGATTGTGTGGTCCAGAGCACCGTTTTCATGTAACTGTATTTTATCCGATGATAGATACTATTTCATAACAGCTCTAGAGCCATTTCTAAGGTACGAAGACTATTGAATACCACGATTTTTGTCAAAGTCCACAGAAACAGAAATTCGGAAGCAAGCAGAAGATTTTTGTGAAATATTTTCTGAAGATATATCTCCATTATTTTCATATTAAATGCTTTTCGTTAGAACATCATTTAAGACAAGATTGGAAAAATTAATAGTATTAAACATTTGGTTTATTTGTTAATAATCAATAATTCTTTACTATCTCCAAGCTATCCTGATATATGCACAACATGTTTAATTATTTAACAGAGCTCCAAAAATAGCTTTTAGAAAGACAATTGATGATTTTTCATCGCTAATAACAAGGAAGAAAAGGTTAAAATTTTAGTCACTTAAAGAATTTATTAGTATAACTACTGTAAATAGTTTTTTCCTAGAGTTTGCTGAATTACAATATTCCTATACCTATAGTATAAAACATGTAGTCAAATTTATTATAATGCATGCAAGTATCTACCCATGACATGCTTATTTCACGCACTGAGAAAAATATCATCAGAGTAACTATCTATAATGTTATTTAGAAAATCTGTGATTGTTAGTTTAAACCGCTCTAGCCTAGATCGTAAACATATTTAACAATCTATATTTTAAACCTTTTGGTCAAGATCGTTGTAACGGGTTTTAATATCTATATTATAAATCAACGATCTACTAACTAATGATCTAGATCGTACAATCCGGATCGTAGATTTATCTATATAGTTTCCTCAGTGTAGGAAACTAATCTTTAAGGTATGCCTACGGCTGAGTGCTACCCCTGTATAAAATATTTTCTTATATGAGGCTACACTTCCATGATCTGCCCCGGGGCCTCAGAGGACTACGTTATGGCACTGTTTTCACGTATTCATACGCAAAGCCATGTGATCTGTCACTTTCTTTAGATATTATAAATACCTAAATAATAACACCAGTAATATAGTAAAATATTATCAATTTTAGCTGATGAAATTGTGTATGAATTTTCTAAAGGGTCCTTCATATGAAAACTGGGCTATATTTATGTGTTAGCAACAATGGAATATTTTAACGGCTTCTGATGTGAATAATATGTAATGAACTTGATTATTTACAGGTAAAAACATTGGAATTGAATTCTATAGATACGTGTCTTTATATGAAAAGTTGCCAACATTTTCAAAATATCACTTCATTTATCTTGAAGCTGTTTACAGCTTTAGAACATGTGGGTTTGAGGTTAAAATTCATTAAAGTATATGTTATAATGTCTCTAAGCTGAGATGGACTGGAACACGAGCTTAGCTCAGTACTTTTCATAGCTGTTTTTATAGAAAATTTATTTTTGGTAAAAATAAATCAAATATTGCTTCGTTAGATACTAAAGACTGCTTAGTTTAGTGATTTTATATCGAAATAATAGTAGGTATCGATAGTTTATTCATTTTAAATATAGGAACAAATTATTGAAACCTTAACCGTAAAGAAAGAAAAATATCGACAGCCTCAACATTGTTGCCATAAATCATTTAAAATAACCCACTTGTTTAGTGAAGTGATACAAAATAAGAGCCTTCCCAAAGTAAAGTGTGATTTTCATAGAAGCCCGCTTTTCTCATGTTGCCACAATGGCGGGGAATAAATAATAGACTCATAATCATTATATTATTATTATTATTATTATTATTATTATTATTATTATTTTAGCACGGCGTCTTTCTACCCTTACGGGTTATACGCTAATGGTTTTTGGGGTTAGGAAGGTTACATTTAAAGGAAGTGTACTCAAATTTATGTTAAAGAAAGTGGAAACCTATTTTGTAAAAATCACCCTCGGTACATCCTACCGAGATTTGAACCTTGATCTGCTCATCATTGGCAGTCTAGATTACTGAGAGTGGCACCCTAGACTATGCGGCCGTTTTATTAATGATGTGAAGATAAATTGTTCAGTAATTATTACTATACAGTATAAGTAACTTTTTAGATGAACTTAATAATAAATAAATCAAATAAAACCTCTATTACCCACCTCGGCGGCGTAGTTGGCTAACGCGTTTGTCGTGTAGAGCTCGACTTCCGAGGACGGGAAGATCGAGGTTCGAATCTCGGTCGGGTGAAGTAGTTATTTTCCCAAACAGTTTTCCACTCTCCCTCCACGCAAATGCGGGCTCCCTTCCTAATTCCTAATCCATTGGCGTAATTATTACTTAAAGCGTATAACCCAAACGGGTAGTAAGAAGCGGTGCTAAATAATAATAATACCTTTTTTCTAAAATACCAAATGTGAGTGCCTTTCAATCAATGTTAGTGGTCAAAACCCACCTCGCTGGCGTAGTTGGCTAACGCGCTTGTCATGTTGAGCTCGACCGCTGAGGACGGGGAGATCGAGGTTCGAATCTCGGTCATATTAACTGGGGGTGGTTTTTCCTAAATGGTTTTCCACTCTCTCTCCACGCAGATGCGGGTTCACTTCCTTTAATTCAACCTTTACAATTCCTAACCCATTAGCGTAATTAGTAATTAAAGCGTATAACCCGAACGGGTAGTAAGACGTGGTGCTAAATATATATAAATATATAGTGGTCAAAGGTGGGCTCCCTATAAAAATCAGGGTTACACATTCTCATCTAAACGCTTACGCTGTGTGTGTATCAGAATCAACCCGCGCATGCGCAGCTCAGTGCCGGTCAACTGACGGCCTTGCACAACGACGTGCATGTGCTGTTGCGCTCACAGGCGGGTACCTTCATATTCGAGTACTATCAGAACACTTTGCTACCAGACGCCTCCGAAATCCTCTTCGAGCACGCCCTGAGTTCGAGTCCCCGACACTTCCCGGACACCTTGGCGGCCATATGGACACACTTCTACTGCCACACCTTGCCCGCGTTGGAGGCCATCTTCGTCAGCGTCAAGGTACGAACACAGGACCAGGAGATACAGGGCTTTTGAAGAGTGAACGGGGGAGAGGGGGTCACAAGGGAGGGAGGTGCGGAAGGAGCCTTCTTTCAGATAAACTTAAAACATAGAATTTCTCATCAATAATGTGACCATTCATACCCGATTTACGGGAACAAGACCTATGTTCCGGAATAATTTTGTACCCATTTTTTAAAGTAAATTAATTCAATTGTAAATGCATATAGTTTAAATAAAACTGTGATAAACAAGTCAATTTCTAAAAAAAAATATGTGACGGTATAGTTTGTGAACAATGAAAATCAACGTATCCAGTGATTAGTATGCATCCAGACTCGAGTAGACTTTCTTTTTCTCTAACTACGAGCAGGCGAGTTCATTACTTTCAAATATTTCATAGACCTAATTTATTATTATCATTGTCCAATAAAACAAATATAAAAAACCAACTACAAACTAATATATTACTAAGCAACTTACCATTTAAACGGCAACTACTTTGTCCGGCTTCCAACAATGGTTTTTGAAAAGCTGTCCGCTAAAGTGAAAAATATTTGTTTTAAAGGATACTTTACTCAATAAATTATTTGAAGGACGCAGTAGTATTTTAACCCCGTGGTAAAATGGCCATATATTAGAAATAGTTATTTCCTTTCACAAGAAGGAAAACAAATATTAATTACTTTAAAAATGTACCCTACAGCAACAACATTTTAACATTGCCAATCAAAGCAAC
Organism: Timema californicum; assembly: GCA_902141385.1. Taxonomy (NCBI): domain Eukaryota; kingdom Metazoa; phylum Arthropoda; class Insecta; order Phasmatodea; family Timematidae; genus Timema; species Timema californicum. Next base: position 13,699 of record CABFOW010000317.1, on the reverse strand, counting down.
GGTCAAAATTTATTTAATGTTAAAAAATAGTGTGTATCTATTAATAAACGGAGATAAATTATTAATGAGAAATTACAGTCTTTACCATCAGTTGGTGCAATTACAAATATTGCACTTCATAACGAATTTGTCTACAATTTGCTACATCCAGACATGAATATTTTACTAATAGCTTAGGCATAGACCTGATTATTTTTTGTTCGTGGGGTTTGACATGTACCATCTAGATACAAAGCAATTTTTACCACAACGTAATCTGGAGTCTAATTTATAGAGGATGTAATCCTTTTGCCATCCTATACACCTATTAAAACAATTTTCATACTAGTCTTTATTTATTGATAAATTAATACTAATAATAAAGTAAAATATTAACAAACGTTGACAACGAGATGTTTGTATTTTCTAACAGTTTCTTCCTACCAGAATCTACTGATTGTACCATATATATATAGTTCTTCCTCGTTTTGCTATTCGTCCGGGATATAATTTATTCTCCTTTAATTACCATGATCACCATGGGAAGATATCAACTTCAAATCCAAAGAGAAATTACAAAATAAATATTACTTCGTCATTGAAAATCAGCTGATTCAGATCAGATTAAGTGACTTTAAGAGGTATTATTATATGATTAATGGTGACCTGGTGGTCTAGAGGTAAGGTGTTGGACTTCTGTGCTGGGGTCTGGGGTTCAATCCTAGGTCCCAGCAAAGATTTATCTGATTACCAAACCCTTCCTCCACCTCTGACAAGACATCTTGTGAATGTGAGGAATGCCAGGCCTCCACCGTGGTTCGGATTCCACGTTAAACTGTAGGTCCTTCATTTCATCTCACAATCACTCTACCATTACACATTAGCGTAAGTGCGTATAACCCGAACGGGTAGTAGGACGTGGTGCTAATAATAATAATAATAATAATAATAATACATGATTAATGATCTGCCTCGGTGGCGTAGTTGGGCAACGCGCTTGTCTTGTTGAAGCTCGACTGCTGAGGACGGGGAGATTGAGGTTCGAATCTCGGTCGGGTGAACTGGAGGGTTTTTTCCTAAATGGTTTTCCACTCTCCCTCCACGCAAATGTGGGTTAACTTCCTCTAATTCAACCTTCTCAAGTCCTAATCAATTAGATTATTAGTACTTAAATCGTATAACCCGAACGGGTAGTAAGACGCATTGCTAAATATTATTATTATATGATTAATGACATGTAGGCAGATCAATCTGTTAGTGAAGACGTAGAGTCTATCTTAAGGCCCACTATGCACCTTACAGATACTGACTCTGTAGACAGGGCTTTAATCTTTTTATATTTGACAACCACGTTTACCCATTAGAGCACTAGACAATCATTTGACATTACGATGAATGTTATATTTTTTTAAATAGCTTTTTTTTAGCACAGAGTTTCTCTGTCTGTTTAGGTTATACACCTATGCACTAATAATTCCTCTAACTATTTAGGGTTTACGAAGGTTGAGTTTATAGGAGGTAAACCCGCATTTGCATGGAGAGAGTGAGAAAGTGAGAGTGGAAAACCATTTAGGGAAAAACCACCCTCAGTGTACCCTACCGGGATCAAACCCCGACTTTCCTGTCATTGACAGTCTAGTCAATTGTGAGAGTGACGCCTTAGACCTGTGTGTCCATTGAAGTGGGTTTCTAGTTGATGTCACTTTTACACCTCTTGGTATTCTCTAGTCTCCTAGTACTTCAAAAGACATTTTAACAAATTCTGAGTTGTTGGACTAAAAAGAAATAAATGAATAAATTGACAGAGCCTTTATGAAACAAAATAATGTAGGAAGTGGTCACTTAAGTCGCTTTAAGTACCTCTTGGTATTGTGTAATCTCCAAATACTCCCAAAAAAAATAGCTTTTTATTTTCTAAGGCTCAATTAAAAGTGAATTCTAAGTAATGGTGAATTCTCTAATTACTGTGATTACTGTGACCCGAAAGAAAGTACTTACTATATATACATTGTTGTGCTCAACCTGAAATGTCCCGATTACATAATGGCATTGACGGGAAATTAATCTAGAAGTTTTTTATTTCCAACCTCTTCATCAGAATACCAATATATTTTTCTAACATGTTTTTTTCTTTCAGACTTTTAACTTTATTAATGGTCACTCCTAAGTAAAAATCAAGGAGGTGTATGTATTTTATAGGGCTAAAACTTTGATAAGGACAATCATCCAGCTCCATATTTTGTTTATAAACCAACAGAACCACAAGTTGTCAATCCGTCAAGCGAGTCTGGTGGCGTTCCGGGACTGCGTTATCATGAAGTTGGAGTCTAAGCTGACTCCTGAGCTGGAGGATCAGTATCTAAAGAAGAAGGTCTCACCAGCATTGCGGCAGATGTTCCTCGTCTTACAGGTGCCAGCTGTGTGATTACATGTCGGCAGGGGTGGATCCAGATTATTTTCATAGGGGGGTCATAACTATAAATAACATAGTTACTTACAGTGTTAGATTTCTGTTTAGAGCCATTTAATAGTTTCTCATTCATACTTGATTTTATGTATTTTTTAAACCGTGGTCATACTGTCCAATTTTTTTTATAGTCAGATAGTTTTAATAAATTATTTGAAGTGACCCTCTTTCAACCATTTTTTTAAAAAATTGTTCACTCTAGAAGCTACGAATAGTCTTCGCCATGATTTGTTTTTAAATTAGATTCTTTTATACACCATTTAAAGTATTCCTCACCTAGAAACTTTTCAAATTTGAATGCCCCTCGAACCTATTTAGAGTGATTCTCACTTTAATGTTTTACGATAGTTAGATACCTCTACAAGATAATCTTTGGAGTGGTCTTCCACCGGCAACATTTTGAAAATTGAATTATTTCAGAAACTAAGCTATTTGGGGTGGTCTTCACCTGAAAATTCTTTAAAATGACATGCATCCATAAGCTATTTGGAGTTGTCCTCCCCTAGATCTTTTGGACATTTGAATGACCTTGGAAGCAATTTAGAGCTTTCCTCCTCTGACTTTATCTGCCAGTTAGATGTCTCTAGTCTATTAGTTATTTGATGCGGTCTTTCCCGGCAAATTTTTGACAATAAACAGCATCTATAAGTCATTTGGAGTTTGATTTAAGACCATCTCTCAGCTTCCATATTCAATAATATCAGAGGATTTAAAATATATCTTGGGGGATTTATTCCAGGGGGGCAAAGTCCCCCATAGTTCCGCCACTCTTCTGTCCATACATAATATATATTAGATATTCGTGAACTACTTTCAGGCGATTATTAGTCTTCTTTAATGTGTGGTAGTCTACCATCTCTATTCGTATATGAAAACGAATATTTTTTCCACACTGGCGTGAGTCATATCGAAAATTGAATAAACGTGAACAAATAACGAACGTGTAGACCCGGATTAAGAGGTGTCTGACCCCCCCCCCCTCGAATCCACGCCTGCATGCCGGTAGAGTTTGATTTGTCACATATAACCCTACATGGTTAAAGTCCTGACAATAAATACTTCTCTAGCTCATAAAGAGCAGGGTTGGTGTAGTAATTTGCACTCTCTTGACTTTGAATCTGGACACCCTAGGATTGATTTTCTCTCCAAGTATTTCCTTAAAGCTCACCCTCCTCATACTGTTCTTAGGTGTAAAACCTAAAGTTGGTTGTAAATTCCCAATTATATTTTGGTGTGAGGGGGGAAATTTCTTTCAACTTGGAACTTTAAAGAAGTTTCACATTTACACACCTTTTTTTTTTAGCCTTGCTTGATCTTTATGTATGCATGAATTTTAATCTCACTATTATTATAACCGAAAATATATTTTGTGTAAGAAGTCACTATGAAGTCATAACCAACATCTTACACGAGAATATTGTACTTCTAAGTTAAGAATGATCAAAAATGTGAAAGAAAAAAAATAGGCAAGGTTGCATTAAGAAAGGCTATAGAGCTGGAATGTCCAACCCCAATCCAACTCCCTTCCAACATCCCCAGATTGTTCTGTGCAGCCCGCCGGATCAAATCGAATTACTTCAAACTGCAGAAATAAACAACATAGTAGGCTCTTAATTTTTTCTCTCAACAACTTGGAGAGAAAGTATTGTGATCGTCAAAAAATCGTACTCGAGATTTAGATAAATGTCGACGTTTCATGACCCCCTGAAACCAAGAAAGTTGTTTTCTGCCATCTGTCTCTATCTCGGGCTAGAGCCATTTTACCGACTATGCTAAAACTTGGTATCTGAGGTTTTCCTAAGGTCCCATCGAGGGGTTTTTAGAATGAGGTATCTAGCCCTAAATTTAAGGGTAGCTTACTGTAGGGCAAAAAGAGAAAAAAGAATTCTTAAAATTCGCACTAACGATTTTAGTTAAAGTTTATATCAAAGCCCTCTTTATTATTTTTAACAAGATGGAAGTTCTCATTTTCTTATGAAATGACTTTAAGGGTACTTTACATGGCGGAAACTTTCCAATTTTGATCATTTCTCCTCACCTAGTTGAGACACGAAATAACTTATCGATGTAAAGTTGTAATACTATTGAAGAGAAAAATATTTTATTTGAAATATATTTTTATAAAACTAAGAATTTCTCAGCTATAAGCAAATATATGTACTTTTTAATTCAGGTCTTTGAAAATGAATTTGATTCTTATACTCTTTGGGGGACGAAGATATTTATATTTTTTCAATTTGTCTGTAACAGTGTTCCTAGTTCCTAATGCCATAGAGTACGTACGTAACAGTGTATATTATTTCATTTAAGATCTTTTCTGTAGTGTTTCTGCAACAATGTATATTATTTCGTTTCCCAAATCTTATGAGTTTTTAGTAAATGTCTGTACTAAGCTAAGAACGGGAGAAAGTCTGTGCGGTGCACCGTACCATTTATTTTTATTATATCTGGACATTAGATGATTTAGGTCCTATCAATTTCATGTATGGCCCGGTTAGTTCCTTAAGAACCCAGCCGACACTCAGCTGGGGAACGGTTGGATATGCCTGCTGTATAGTAAATACGCTTGTATTAGGATGTGATTAAAAATGAGAGAGTATATCCAGGAAATAATTAAAGAGAAAATGGAGTGGCCATTGTTACATTTGAATTTTGGAGAACTTCCATTACAAGACGAAGGAAATGTTACTGGGAATTTATCTTTATCTTAGGAACATTCTCGCTACTCATCCCTAGTAGTATGAAAGGCCTCATTTATGGTTTCAATGATGTTTTTAGTTCTACTCATTATACTGTTTGTTTGGTCTATCCTCATCTTACACGAACTAATCAAAAGACACAGGATAAGAAGGGTGGCTTTTAAAGGAATGTGAAAACATTTTGTGCTAAGAAAGAAAGTGGAAAATCACCTAAGTAAACAAAGCAGTGCATTCGGCCTTGATTTAAACCTTTACTTTTCTTGTCATAGTCTCTGAGTTAACCCTGCCAATGTCAATAGTGTTGAAGTGTGGAACTGAAAATGATAATACATTACTTTCAAGAAACTTGGTTTGAAATGCGTTGAGGTTGAAATTTGGTGATCAAGGAATGCCAAGATGCCAGGTCTCCGCCATGGTTCGGATTCCACGTTAAACTGTAGGTCCTCCATTTCATCTCACAATCACCTTACCATTACAAATTAGCGTAAGTGCGTATAGCTCGAACGGGTAGTAAGACGCGGTGCTAATAATAATAATAATAATAATAATAAAGGAATGCCAAGGCAGCTAGCACAGTGCCAGAAATTAGTAACCATAACTGTTATATGCTAAGTAGATTTAACTTTTTTTTAAATACAACATTAATCTCTGTGAGTGTTAATGAATATTGCTACAGGTTTGTTGGAGCTCTGGTTCAATCCCAGCCAGTTATCTAAAATAATATTTTTTCATTTATTTGAGGTATTTAACGTGCACTTTCTGAGCCAACTGATTATATTAGAACACGCAAAATTTCTATGAGCGAGAGCAAAAGGACCCACAAATTTTGCTGGGAAAGGTATTTTTATTTACCTTCCAGGGCTCTTTTACATGCTATAATCAGCTAAAAGGCTGTAATGTTACCTTGGTGCTGATAGTAAAGGGTCATACTTCATAGTGATACGCAATGGCTTTAATTATTAGATAAAAGTCTTTTGATGTGGAGCATTATTTTCAGTCATACGCAGTCAGCAGTTTAGAGTGATCCATTGTGAAATGTGTGATCGAACGTTTTGAAGAAGAGTTTCATGAAACCCCACTCAAAAAGCGAACATTATAAGTGTTAGTAAGAAAATTCAAGAACACTTGATAAATTCTTTGTCAATGAAAACATCATTATTGAAGAAAATGCTCATCTACAGACAGTGAACATTCAGGAATATTGCTCGATAAGATTCTGCGATTACCAAAGAAAAGTCAGCATTGTATTGCGAAATCACTTGGTGGGAAGAGAACATCTGTTCAGACGCCAGGACCCCAAATTTTGAAAATTGAGAAAATACTCGCTAACGAGCAAACTCGCAAATCGCAGGCTGTACCAAAACAAAGCTAATTTTGAAAGGTTTTTATTGTTGTGCGAGTCGGTGTGGCGTTGTTTCGCTTACGAATGAGTTTTCAATCTGACAACACTCCAAAACCATGACGTGCCAAAGGATTGAGGCGATGGAATGCCACAACACGCCATTATACAAGATATGTAACTTGAAATAAACACTTTTTTTGTATTGAGTGCATCATGTAAAACTATTTTTTCGTTGATTAGGAAACCATCTTCCAGTTGGTTGCGTCTAAATTTGTTGTCTCAAAAATTTCCCAGGTTATATAAGTAAAAGTTAAACCAATCCTACATTTTAAATCCACACTTTAGCTCAGTTGGAACTCAGAAACTCATGAGCTCAATCCTAACTCATTTATAAAAAATTTAATTTTTTGTGTGAATTTAAATCACTTCTTAATAATTAGAATTCAGTAAAATATGATTTTATTCTCACAACTATTTTTAAAACATAAATAAATATGTCATGATGTTTTTACTATGCGAATAATAATTAGCTTGCTTGGCCTTATTTTTAAATGTGTACATTTTATGTCACTAAACCCATTAATTTGATTTTTAAATAATTACCTACGCACAAAATTTCAAAATTAATTGACTGTTTTTAATTTACTAACTTGTTAAATTATTTTTAAAGAAGAATATTATGAGAGTTTATGTAGGCTCAAATATCTCGTATACTTCTATTAAAAATATTTAAAGCAAATTATGTGCTTACTAATACAATAATTTAAAATTATAGGGCTTTTTTTTCAGTCTGATATATTAAAAAAATAGACATGACAGGATTTGAAGACGCAAACTTTAGATTAAGAAGATATTACTCTACCGCCTCAGACAAATAGACAGATGGATAAACTTGAAAAGATTAAAATGTATTTTTATAATTTCCCCCAATAAATATTTTTATCGAATTATTGAATAAAATGTACAAAGCAATCACATTTTTTGCTTCTGTAAGCCTATTTTGTACAATGGTAGGTATTTTCAACAAAATCTCTCTCAAAATGTTGCAACCGAAGAGGTGGATGGCAACCATTTTGTTGTATTATGCTCTACTAGACAGGCAGGCCCTGTTTCTCACGGTGTGAGGCTAGCGAATAGAGTACGCTCACTATTCGATCGTGTGACGTCAGTTTTAGCAGCGCAGATTTTTCAAAATTGGGGGTTTGCGAGATTGTTTGCGAGATGATAGAAATAATCTGGCGACTAGCTACTCGCACGTTTCAAAATTTGAGGTTTTGTTCATGAACTAGGAGCATTTTACTGTCGTATGCGAGTCAGCTATCAGTTACGAGAGACAGATTCCAAAGAGCTTAAGGTTAAATTAAGGTTTAAAAATGGAGTGGTAGCCATATTCAGGAAAGACCCTAAAAAATATGCTTTTAAAGATAAGGTTTCTCTTAACACAGGTAGTTTTTTTCTCATTGCCTGTAGTATTGAAAGTTTGTCTCTTTTTTTTAGTGTTTTATCTTATCCATTGATGTTTTAGTATCACTCAGATAAATGTGCTGGCCATCTTTCCTAATTCAAAACATAAGAGTAAATGTGAAAATGGTTTCAGAATGTGAGTGAAAGCTATCCACCGAGCGAGGAACGCATCAAACTTGAACGGCTGGTTGCGAGGGTGGTATCCCCTTACATGGGTTTCAGAGGGTTGTACAGGGATGGCCACCCTGATCCTGTCATCAAGTCCAGAGAAATGGACGTGGCACATCTGCGACGACCCAGTGGTAGGTTTACTATAATGTAAAACATAACAGAACATTTACAGTAATATTGATTGCATAAAACCTTAGATGTTTCTAAGGAGCATTTGCCTGAAAATATAAGGGTTGGGGATTGAAAAATTCAAAATAATATTTTTTCTGAGCGCTATCCTATTACCCATCTGGGCAACCTGTATATTTACACTAATGAAGTAGAAAGTGATAGAGTAGAATTTAAGAAAATGAACTAGGATTTGTTTAAAGGGAGAATGGAAAATAAAGAATCAAAAAAACACCTTAAGTATACCCGGTAAGGATTTGAACCTCAACCCCACCACCCAACCATGCTAGATAAATTTGACACCATAGACCACTTGACCCTCTGTGCGAATAAGAAACATTTAATACACAAAAAATGTTTGTATTAGTGCTGCATATAATTTAAATACTGCGAAAGTGAGCAAAAGATGCATTAAAAACAAAAACAATATTTTTTATAACAAAATTTTGATATCTAATTTTTCATAGCTATTTAAAAATCTGAATAACTTTTAATGCAATTTTGTATGTATATAAAATCAACCAGGGGCGCACACGAGGGAGGTCTAGCGGGTCCGTACCCTACCCTGGCGAGCACGAAGTAGCCTATAAATAGAATATTAAATAAAGACTGATTTATCAATGGTAAATCACCTTAAGGCAGCGGTTGAAAATAACCCAATATCTCAACACAGTCTGCGTATATTATAAAGCCTCAGTAAACTGTAATTTGTTCAAAGTATGAGTCTTATATACGAGTAATAGATTGGAATGACCAGTGACCTGTGACTTCTTTACTTTGGAACCCTCCCAAAGAATCATTTCTGTGTGCGCCCCTGAAATTAACAACATTGTATTGAACCCATGTATGGCTTCAATTTTTGAAATTATTGGGAGAATTGTTTCTAATAAAATTTAAATTTGTAAATAAAATTATAAGTTATTTGGACATTTTACGCATTTGTTATGATAAACTTAATCTCAAGGCAAAATATGAAAAGGGTAGCTTGCAAGTATGACATACACATAGCAAGAGAAAAGAATGTTTAAATATTAATTTCACACGACACAAAATTTAAACTGTATTTTGGGTTGTTTCAGTGGTAGACCCTAGAAGATTGACAAGACCACTCAGCTTAACTTCTGCCAGACATGTTGAAACATTAAATGATCTATTCGCCCTCTCTGCTGACAGAGTGGTCAACAAATACAGAACATACAGCAGTCGTGATCCATGACCAGCCAGATTAAGACACATACAACAACAACAACAACAACAACAAAAGTTGTAGCCGTGGCTGAAAAGAAACGGCATTTTCACTTGGGAGTCCATGACAAGGATGCCACTTGAGAGGTCTCTGGAGCAACCCTGAGAGTGGTGGGCGAGGTGGAACAAATATCTAATACACTTACAAGCTGGGAAAGCTTGTATTTACTAGAAAACTGTAGTACAACTGAGCTGTTGGCCTGTGTGCTATTTTAACGGTGTTTACAACAAACAAACTATGGCAATAAGAAAATAACAAAGGTTCTAAAATAAAACCAGCTTACAATAAATCTTAAAACAACAGATTGTGAAATAAATTATCAAGATTTTAACACTATAGAATTTATTCACCCCGCTTTGGGCGTAGATTGAAACACTACGGATTAATTCCAGATAAAATAATGCTGTGATGATGTTTAGGTTGTCTATAGCTCCGTGGTCGAACGCCTCACATCACTGTACGGAAAAGATACCGTTTAACCAGCTGTTAATTGCTTCGTGGTCGAGCACTTATTAAATCGGTATAATTAATTGGATTAAAGAAAGAGAACTGTTGATGGCTGTTTATTCACACACGGTTTATTTAAATGGCATCTGTTAATAACTTATACAAACTCCAATTAAATGTTTTATATCAATGCACACTTGTGATAATAACGTAAATTACCGTATTCTGTGTTAAGACTGTGTCTGCGAGAGCCAATGCTAGATTTGTGAGTCCCTAACTGCGTTGCTTGTGTGATTGTGGGTGTTAGAGACTTGTGTGTGGGCGGATGCCTGGCTGTGTGTGGGGGATTGCCTTAAACATACGCACAACAGCTTATATATGACATACTCCTTGCCTTATTCTACCCTCGTCAACATTATAAAAACTAACCAATAGAAAGAGTCCTGGCGACAGGTGTTGTGAAGGCTAGCTTCTTATTGGTATAAGGAATTGGCGTCTTTTGCCAAATACTGCGGAGTTGTTCCTTTTAAAAGGAAATAGCGCAGTTGTTCTTTTAACAGGAAATATTGTATAGAAAATATATTTTAGTGGTGAAATCCTTTTTCCATTATTTCTTAAATGCGCGTGTTTCTTCATGGATGAATCATAAAAGGATACTTTACATATATTACTTTAAAGAAAAATTACCTTCATTCATGACTTTTTACATAATTTAGAGTAATCCAAACCAATATCATTACAAGATGATGGTTTTAAAAAATATCTTCAATTTTCAAATTATTATTATTATTATTATTATTATTATTAGCACCGCGTCTTACTACCCGTTCGGGTTATACGCACTTACGCTAATGTGGTAGGGTGATTGTGAGATGAAATGAAGGACCTACAGTTTAACGTGGAATCCGAACCACGGTGGAGGCCTGGCATTCCAATTTTCAAACAAAAAGATAAATTAACATGAACAAATTTGAAGACTGATGAATTTTGACGTGATATCAAATTGGCTATTATTATGGTGGTAGTTCCTTTTATAATGTTTTATTTCTATTCTTTTTCGCACCGCATCTTAATAACCGTTCGGGTTATACGCCAATGTACTAGTTACACTAATGGATTAGATATTATGAAGGCTTAATTTAGAGGGCATGCACCCGCATTTCCAAGGAAGAAGAGTGGAAAAGCATTTAGGGAAAGCCCCCCTCAATGCACCCGACTGGGATCGAACACCGATCTCCACGTCTTCGGAAGTCTAATCCAACACAAGAGTAGCGCGTTAGTCGGGTATTTCTATTTTAAATATGTTCGTTTTATAATGTTTTATTTCTATTTAAAATATCACTATGTAACTATATTGTTTTCTTGCACGAATAAATTTTTTTATACTCTACTTTCTTTCATTTCAAGACATAAATAAAATTTGTGTGTTATGTTATCAAATTTAGTATGCTCAACATGTGTCTGAAAATATGTACGGTTTTTCTCTTACTTGTGCTTTAAGTTTTATACAATTTTGGCATATTTGTTTAATTTAATATAGTGAGATAATATAAGAATATGATAAAGGTATAATTTGGGGCTTAGTTTGTATGTAATTTATTAACATGGAGTGAGAGAATGATGTATGTTTAAATTTTATAGAGGATTATAAATTAAAACCAGTATTGTAGGAAAATAAGACTATAAAAACAAACAAAAACGAAATGATGCATTAAAAGATCTTGCTGACAAACATGAAATTGATTCAAAAACTATCTTAAAGGATATACAAGTAAAACGTTTAAGATCTTATTTTCACAAAAAAACATACTAAAGTTCAAACTAAGAGAAGTGACTCAGGCACCTATGAAGTTTATATATCACCATGGTTTGCTTATAAACATATTTTGTTCATTCTCAATACAGACGTAGCAAGAGATGAACTGGACATATTTAACACCAGTGAGATAAATTGTTACATTAAAATAATGGTAGTAACGTTAGTAGTAGTAATAACACAGTAAAACCTGCCTTAAACGGAATCGCAAAGGTCCAAGATATTTTTCCACTAAAGCCAGGTTTCTGTTTAATGAAGGTGTACTATAAATATTAAACCAGGGACATGCACGTAATTGGGATAACAATAATCAAATACCTTACTCATTTATACACAGTACTCATTAGTCTCACCATAAATTAACATATGTAAACATTACACCAAACAGATAAACATTACACACTTTGTATTTATATTTTCCAGTAGTCAAACAGAGTTTTCTGCACGCACTTTACTCTCTTGGATGCCTGACTTTCCACAAACATTTACTCTGAGAAATCACAATAAGAATATCAGAATCATTCCGTTGTAGGGCAAATTGCTGCAGTTCCTTTAAACCTTTGACAGCATCTTGATAAGTCTTCACGCTACGCTTTTCTTCTTCCAACACAATGTCATTTTCCACTCCTTCTTACTCTTCCTTTTTACCTTTCCAACCTTCTTTAGAATTCTCAACTAAGGCATCGATATAAATTTTGTCTGGTTCAGTTTTCAGCATTTCAGTTATTAAAAGCTGCTTCATTTATGCAGTTTTGTAAGTCCTGCAGGTCATTCTCATTTTCTACACTAGCAGTAACTTCATACATAGAGAATCCTACTTTTTCAAAAAAAATTGTCATAGTTTCTGGCAACAACTTATTTACAGCTTGTCTTAACCAAATAACCGCATTTAGAACCGAGACGGTTCTGGCAAGCTCAGAGGAGCAGGATGTATAATTCATATTGGCGAGCAACGATTGCATTAATAATTTACGATAGTGCACTTTAACATTCTGAATGGTGCCCTAATCCATTGATTGAGAAAGACTTGTGGAGATTAGAGAGAACCAAGCAAATCACACGCTGGAAAGCTCAATGTGGGGGTGGCATGTTGCGTGATAAAAAAAAATGCCAGTTTTGCTATTTCATTCTACCATTAAAAGCCGTTAACCATTTCCCCATGATATGTGACGTCATCCATGCCTTTTTATTGGATTTCAAATCAAAGGGATGTTTCCGTATGTCCATGTTTCTGAAGTATCGTGGCTTTGCTGCCTTATCGATAACAAAGGGTTTCCCCACTTCACCTGACATAAAACCACATAGAAATACAGTCGATCTTACTTTGCACAATTTTCCTCCCGAACATTTTTCATATTTCAAACACAACGATTAATTCGGTAGCGCGTGGAAGAACAGTCCAGTCTTGTCACCATTCGCTATGATTTCAGGTTCATATCCCTAGATTATGTAGGGAAGTTTATTAACCCAATTTTCAATGGTTTTATTATTTACATCCCTCGATTCACCACAAAGTTGTTGAAAAATATCAGATATATTTTGAAAAAACTCTCCAACCATCCATTAGACACGCAGTAATTTTTCGCCCTAACATTGACAAACCAATCCCAAACTATTTCATTAATGTCTTCGTTTGCAGTTTTCTTAAGTTCTCTTTTTAATTTTTCATTGGCACAGTTACCTCACATCTTCAAAATTTCTGTTTTCATCTTTATAATCTCGTAAGCTTAAGTTTTACCGACGCTAAACATCTTCATGGTCTACTTAACAGATAATTTATCTCGCTCAGTCACATGACTAACTTTTACTCGTGTTTAGATTAAGGTGCGGTCGCATAGCTACTAATACACAGTAAAAGTGACTGATTTGCGACCGAAATTCTAGATGAACCAATTATGAT
>CABFOW010000316.1:225987-320069 GCA_902141385.1 Timema californicum | reverse complement strand
GACTGTATACCTCTACCCCCACCATTATTCCGACATAACCCCGAGATGTTCTACCGGAACTGACTGCCGTGGACGAGACAACTTAAGAAGATGCAGTTGATCATCAAATCAGCTGACCGGAGAAGGTGACTAGTTACAGTAGGATAGGGCTGGTGAAGGTTTTTCCTTTTTGTGAATTTTGGTCAGGGGATAGAGAGTGGGTGTGAGTGGGTTTGAGGAGCTCTAGTGATTTAGTGGAGAGACCCTGATGTGGTCCATGTACTTGTAAAACACATTCTTGATGAAACTGTTGTGTTCTCTTGTAGGGTCATGGTCCAGTTCCTTGTAAGTATTTTGATATGCAAGTTGTTGCTATGCTTCTGTAATATAAGTGAATTTGTTAAGGATCACCCTGTTGGATCCTTTGTCTGCAGGGAGGATCATTATTTCTTGGTAATATTTAAGCCTTGATAGGGCCTCTCTCTTAACACTACTGAGGATTTAGTATGCAGGTAAGGATTCAGGAACTGATGGCTTCATCACATTGGCCAAGACAAAAGCAATATTTTGTTCAAGTGGGGGGTCTGAAGGTAATGGAAGGGAGTCCCAGATGGAGGGTGAAGTGAGCTTCTTCAATGCTGAATGCATGTGCCATCTTGTCCTTCCTGATCTTGGTTGAGTTGGTTATTCTCAAATAAGTATTTGAGCTTCAAGCTCCTGGCATAAGTAATGACATGTTCCACCTGAGCGAAGTGATTGAAGGTGGTTGACTGTGAAAATGTTAGGCCTCTGGATATAAAATTTATTTCAGTTGGAGTAGGTGATGGTTCGAACAAGTTCATAACTTGGCTTTTGTGGCATTGTTCTATTCCATGTATTGGAGTGGATAGGCCAAAATGTGAGGTGAGGGAGGGTGTCTCTCACATGAGTGGCGGTTGCTTTATGAGTGGGTGTGTGGGGGGCAGGTAGTGCTTTGGTGCAAAGTGTTAAAAGTAGCACTTTATAATCTTTTAAATTTGAAATAAAATACTTTATTGTGTCCTTAAAAGCTAGTTATCCTGGTCAGCCTTTAGCTGTGTTTCATAATTACTCATACCCACACACAATTGAGTAGACTTTTCCTTTCATTTGGTTTATTTTCAACTCATAACATAAATACCTTACAAAATTGTTTTGAAAACAACTTAAAAATTTGAATAGATGTGAAAATCTTTAATGAGAATTTTACTTGTAGGTCAGATCAAAAATTGAGCTTAGTGGGAAATCCTGGACACTTATTGAAGCCTTCTCAGACAGACACCATGTCTTGTGAATATCTTTCCTTAGATGCAATGGAAAGATGGATTATTTGTGAGTATGTTTGTGACTTTAATTGTTTGTGCACCTTTAAGATTTAGTCTAAAAATCCTATTTTCACTCATGAGCTATCACATTCTATTGTGAACCGTATTTGGGTATCAAATGGTCTATAGTGTAACACTCACAATAGACTGGACTGCAGATGATAGGGATATCGGGGTTCAAATCCAGATCGAATGTACTTAACCTAAATTCAACCTACCTCATCCCTAACACATTAGTGTAGTTAGTTTATATGTGCACAACCTTAATGTTTAGTTAGGTGCAGTGGAAAATAATATTTTAACGTGTTATTATCGAGGATCCTTCCAACTTTAAATTTTGTTTGTGAATATATTTTTAATTTTTAATGTACAATCTCATTTCAATTTGTTAAAATTACCTGTTTTTCAGTTGGATTTATGCTTTGTCACCAAGTTCTGAATCAAGAACGGCCAAATAAGTTGTGGATTGCATCCTTGGAGTCAAGCTGGGTTGTAGCATTATTCAGGGATGAAGTGTTGTACATTCATTCCTACATTCAAAGTTATTTTGACTGCATGAAGGGCTACAGTAAAAGAATATCTGAAGTTAAAGATTGTTATAACCAAGCTATTCAGAAAGCGTAAGTTTAATATCTCCCATCTCACTTTATTAATAAGACATATGTTAGCTTGTATATGTTGAATAATAAAAAGAGTAAAATATTTTAGAAATCATAATGTGCACTATCATTGTAAACATACTTCATACACTTTTTTTTAGCACTGCTTCTTACTACCCTTTTCAGGTTATACGCATACTTCATGTACACCTAGCTAGAGAAGTGTTCGTTTTTTCTAAGGCATATCAATGAGGAATAATTTACCTTCTTTAATAGACATAAATTCGAAAAGTTGAGCGAGTACTTTGATTCACTTTGGAAACTAAAGTTAGAAATGTGAGATGGAAAATTTTCTGTTTTAGAACATTTTTTCTTGACTTTTTCCTGAAAATATTTTGTTTTTGATCAATTTTTATGGGAAAAATTCCAGTTATTTAAATGAAACAAATGTAATTAAAATATCCCAGGTTTAAAATTGTACACTTATGTTTAATTTATCCTAAGGATGTTAACACTAAAAATATGATCAAATCAGTTTCATTAGAGCAATAACAGCGATTCCAGAGCTCTTCTCACACTCACATATCAATTTCACTGCTGGATGTTTGAATTTGTCACAAATGTTGGGTCTACTGTAGACTATATGTGCTAATACTTCAATATGATAGTCAAAGTTTTATTGAATACATCCTTTTCCCCAGGTGATACAATGATTTGAAATTTTACCGGAAAATTTTCATGCTTTATTTTCATTATCTTTTTTTATTTTCACCATATCATTAACTTGATAGTTAATGACATTTTAAAGTTTGCTCAGTTACAGTAAAGCATCTATTAACTGACTTAATTGGGATCAAGAGCTGTTAAGATGGTTGAATTATTCAATTAATCTAACATGTATAAACTGGATACACACCATTTAAACTCAATTATTTTAGGAAGATCAACTTCATAATAAAACATGATTCACCATGATTATGAATTTTTGTGACATCAAAAAGCAATAATTGAATCTGATAATAGTGAATTTTATAACATGATGATGACATAAAACGCTGAAAAATTATTTTCTGCCACTAGGCTTACACTCGGATAATTGACGATTCAAATAGTAAGATTAATTTACACCCTAATGTATTGTTAACAACCTTTTCATTTTTCTACCCCATATCTGCCCCAACACATTAGATGTCTTTGTGTATATACTTAGAAGGCTCTAGGTGCTGCCTCCTCTAACCCAACCACCTCATCAACATAGTAGCCCACAAGCCGCCTCTATGGGAAATGTACTGGAATTTTTTCATCTATAGCTGTATTAATGCACTTGACCAACCAAACATTTGCTGACCTTGATCTAACAATTTTTTTAAATTATATTTTAGGTTAAAAGTGCACTCACTTTCTGTGTTTAGCTACGCTTTACTAACCATTGAAGAAGGGACTGAATTGAGTAACTAATATAATAACTCATATATTTTGATAAATTTATTTTACCCAGTATCAAGTGTAATAAATATACCCAAGTATATTATTGATGCTACTAAACTTTTTTCGTGTGCACCTCATCTTACTATCTGTACAGGCTATCTATATTTTTACACTTATGAGTAAATGATCATGGAAGTAAAATTGAGAGAAAATGTACTCAAATCGGTGTGCATAATGAGTGATAAGCAATTGATAAAAAGCCACACCTCATACTTTGCTGAGATTCAAACCTTGACCTCTTTGTCACTAGCAATCAATTCTCTTTCAAGATCAACACATTAAACTGTAAGACCATTGCTATGTGTGGTACTAAAATAAAACAATTATTAAGCTTACAACAATATGTTATGGTAGTCATGATAATTTGATTTGCAAATACATTAAATTTATAATTTTTTACTAAGAATATATTTTTTTACAACGCAAATATTTTAGGAACTATATTTAATATACTGCCCTCTTAACAGATAACTTAATTGCATTTTGTATATATACTTACATAAAAAATAAATTGTGATAAATGGAATATGAAACTTTGGAAATTAATTAATGCTGTATGATGTATTATTGTCTTGTATGATAATTTAGAAACTTGAATGAATTTTATTACATTTCCATTTGTCACCTCTGCATTTTTAATTTTCCCAAAGCTTTGTATTCTTAGTCATATTCTTAATTTCTTCATTCATACTAAATTAAATTATTCCTTTTGTTTCTATTAAAAATACAGTAGAGTCTCGGAAACTCTACATTCAACAACTTGACATTTCATGTAACTCAACATGCGCACATGCACACAGTTGCTGGTGCCATTCATCACAATCCAAGGTCATTCAACTGTATAACCTCTCTGTATAACTTGAGTGGAACAGTCGTGCTGTGATGTTTTTACAAGTGCTGTGTTTGTTAGTTTTCCAATTCAGTCACTTGTTATTCTAATCAATACAATATTATATGTACAGTACTATACCGCATTTCTTTATATTACACATATGTATATACACCATTATATTAACATGTAATATATTGTACTCTACATATATTATTGTTACTGTATTGTACATTACAATAGTACAGTACAGTACAACTGTACCTATAATATTCAATACTTTACTGTGATTCATCCTTGTTTAGTAAACATGCATCTTATGCAAGTTCATTCATAAAACTCGACATTTCAATAACCCAACACCATCTCAGGCCACATTATGTCGAGTTTCCGAGACTCTACTGTATTTAACTTTTAAGCATATCCTATAAATAATTAACCCTATTATTATATTACTAAATTGATTTAATACACACATGAATTGAAGATAATATAAGATTTTTGATGTGTTGAAATCCTGAATATTTTAATTTGTTTGTCCAGGGCTCTTCGGCATAGAGAAAGAAGAAAATTTTTAAGGACAACTTTGAAAGAATTAGGTCTTATCCTAACCGATCAACCAGGACTACTTGGTCCAAAGGTAATTATTTTACTGGTCCTTCTTAGGCTGCTAATACAGCACTGTAAATTGATAGTCTCTATTGCCACATTATCTTTACAAAGGTCTCCAGAGTTTGATTCTCATTTGAGGACTTAGTATGTGCTGCTAGCAGGCAAGATATGCACTTACAGTGAACTGCAAGAATACATGTAATCTAAGTCATCCATAATATTAATCACTGATATTATGACCAATTATTCAATTGGTGGTGAGCTGAAACTGAAATAATATACCCTTTATTACATAATTATATATGAATATAAACACTGTATTTAATGTGGAAGCACATAGTATAGTTAATTTCAAAGGCTTAATTTTTATTTCAATAACTGATATAATTATTGTACGAGGCCTGTTCAAAAAGTTCCCAAAATTTTGAAATAACCCGCCAACATGATGTCGTAGTGATGTGTGTTAGGTTGCGCTACTTAATGGAAAACCTCGCAATTACTCTATGATTTACCTCATTAATCTATTATGATAAATTATCAGGCTACATTGTGTTATTAATGAGCTTGCTGTGCGTGTGTTGCAACTTTAGAGATGACTGAGTTTCACGAGCAGCCTATCAACATTAAATTTTGCGACAAACCTATGAAAACGTTTATGGCAACTCATGAAATGATGAAACAAGTTTACGCTGATCGGTGCTTAGACTATATGCAGTTTTATAAATTATTTAAGCAATCCAAAGGTGCTCGGCAGTCAACTGATGATGAACTGTGCTCAGGGCTGCCCTCAACTTTAACTGAAGGTGCTCATGTGGCCCAAGTTTGAGTGACTCTGTGTTCAAATCGTCGATTGACTGTTTGAGAAATTGCAGACGAGTGAAACATTTTAATGGGATTGTGACATGACATTCTGACCAAAAAATTTGAAATGTATCAAGTTGTGGCAAAGTTCATCCCATGGCTGCTGATTTATGTCCAGAAAGAAAATTGCGTTGCACTCTGTCAGAAACATTTTAATGGCACAAACAAGGACAAAAAATTCACAAAGAGAATAATCACTGCTTATTGTACATGGAATTATGGCTACATTGTCAATACACAATCACAGTCTTCACAGTGGGCTAGACATAATTTACTGAGACTGAAAAAAAAGCATGATAGGTCAGGTCGAACAAGAAAGTCATGCTGATGTTTTTTTTACTTTGAGGGCATTGCATGTCGCGATTATTTTTATTTTTTTTTACCAGAGGGACACACAGTAAATTATCTCTAAGTGTTGAGATATTTGAGAGAAAATGTCAAGAGAAAGAGGCCCGGGCTATGGAAAAACAAACCGTGGTTGCTTCCCCATTCTCCCTAATTGCTTCACCTCGCCTCCGCTAACTTTTTCCACAACTAACATCTATGTTGAAACGACGAAAACTCGATACGATTGAAGACTTCAAGGAAAAATCTCGGACCCATGAGTGCCCCAAAAAACACCTTGTGTAACAACCGAGGAGGAAAATATTTCGAAGGCGACAAGGCTGAATATGTAGATGTAGGTAGGCCCAAAAATATTTAAAAAAATAAGTTCAAGAAGTTTATGGAAAGGCCTCGTATCGTATCAGTAACCAGTATTATAGGGTGGGGCCTATAAAATTAGACAATTAGTAACTTTACAATTAGCACTTTTATTGAAATGTAAATATTCACTATCTAAATAAAAGCAACTTACATACTAAACTTTTAACTGTTTGAATATAATGTAACTCAAGTGAGCTCCACTGGACGTCAAGCAAACCTCAGCACATTGCCTATCACTTTCCTCAGCATAGTCATCTAATTGTTTCTGCCCCAACTTATATAAATCCAACTGGTACACACTTGATATTGAAATACACATTTTTAACACACAATTTCATATATTTATAATATTTAATTGTTTTACATTTTAGGCATTGTTGATTTTCATTGGACTTTGTTTTGCAAGAGATGAAGTTTATTGGTTATTACGACACAACGACAATCCTCCATTACAAAAAAGCAAGGGTAAAACAACCGAAGATTTGGTTGACAGGCAAATGCCAGAGTTGTTGTTTCATATGGAAGAACTAAGAGGTAATTTATAATCGCTTTTATTTTTTATTACTATACCAATTTCCTAATATTAACATTACTTATGACTACTTGTCATTTTTGTGTATAAATGAGAAATACTAACATTTTATAGTGGTTTAAAGTTGAAGGGATTCTTGCTCGAGTGATACTGGAGTAGAAATTGTTTAGATCAAACACTCATACACACAACACATTTAAAAACTAGTTTTCATTGCCACATGCAGCTTCCTAAGGCTCAAAATGTTAACTTTTTTCCTCGTTGAAGTTCACGGTATTAAAATATCTTGGTTGAAAGGTAATACTGGTACCTTAAACTTTTTAATAATTGAGTCAACAATTCTCAGGTACTGATATACACAAGATATTATATTATTTTAATTTTAAGGCTCATTAATACAAATAACTAAGTTGTTTTTGTTACTATACATGAAAAACCATTCATAATTTTAGATAACATTATTGACATCATAACTTAATTTCTTCTTTTCAAAATAATTTCACTGTGACTGGGGTACAAAATATGTTTATATCAAACTAAAGTTCATTTAATAATCAAATAGCCAAAGCTATTATTTATACTTTTTAGTGAGGATTACTCCATCTAGATATCATATCCTGAAAATTGAATTGAAAAACTTGTTTACAAAGATTTGAATTTCAAATCTCTAATATCCTTAAGGGCTCAAGGGTCCCATCCCTAATTTAAACTCTTCTCTATATTAAAAAAAGTTGCTAGACATAAACATAATGATAAAACCATATTACTAAAAAAATGTATTACAAGGATTTGCATAAGCCTTTTATTTCCATAAATTTGCATAAATCATTCATTTTCTGAGCAACTAATACATAAGATGGAAAAATAATAGTACATTTCACTCTAAATTAAGGGTATTGGTTGAGTATCAATTAACATGACCATTCATACACTACAAGTGGAAATAAATAAAACTAAGTAGCTGTTGTGCAAATGCATACAGCCCATAACTAAGCAAATTCACATAACCAACATTTAAGTAATGTTGTGATTATTGTTTGCCTGGTGTGCAGAGGCCAATAGTTGAAATTTACTTTCTCAAAGATTAAAGAACCCTACTCTTAATGATACCAAGACAAGACATACAAATAATTTAATATTCCAAATATTAGGCTATATTAGTAAAGCTAACATTTATAAAATATTTAAGATCCTCACCATGTCTTTGAAGTTAGCACTATGCCAACATTTGTAAACTATTTAAGATCATCACTATTTCTTTTATATTACTAATGTGTTGAGATCCTAAAAAAATATTTTGTAGCATTCAAAATGAAAAAGAAAGCAAGCCAGTAAGTTCTATTGCTTAGGTCAGTTTTTAATGGACTGGCAAAATATTGTTAGTGAAATTAATTAATTCATAGTAGGTGACCTGGCAATCTAAGGGTAAGGTGTTGGACTTCTTTTCTGGGGGTCCAGGGTTCAGTCCTCGGTCCCGGCACAGATTTATATGATTGCCAAACCCTTCCTTCACCTCTGACAAGATGTGTATTAATCACAACTTGTGAATGTGTGGAATGCCAGGCCTCCACTGTGGTTCAGATTCCACGTTAAACTGTAGGTCCTCCATTTCATCTCACAATCACCCTACCATTACATATCAACGTAAGTGCGTATAACCCAAACGGGTAGTAAGACGGGGGGCTATTAATAATAATATAATAATAATAACAATAGCAGATGATATTTTAATAACTATTTGGATATAATGTTTTATATTCATAACTTTTTTTTACATTCTATGTATTTTATTTTTACAGTACTAGTACGGAAATATAGTCAAGTGATGCAGAGATACTATGTTCAATATTTGGCTGGATTTGACGCCATTGCTTTGAACCAGATGATCCAAAATTTGCAAGTGTGTCCTGAGGATGAAAGCAGTATTCTGTCTTCATTGTGCAACACCATTACCAACCTCTCAGTGAAGCAAGGTATTTTACTTTTCACACAATTTGAATGATCATGAAATGCTTATAAAAACTGTAAAACACCATCATTTGAGTTTATTTAGGTAGTTTCTATTTATCAGCTAGTAGTATTGTTATGGTTTACATATGAATTAATACAAACAAATCTTAAAATCACAGTCTAACTTATGGCATTCATTATCATCAATTGCGTATGGCCTAAGACCGAGTCAGTTTATTAAAATGCCTCCAGCTTCCTCTTTCCTTCCTTCAGTCTCCCTTTTTCACTTTTACACATTCTGTTATCTGCTCCCTATATCTCTATTTTGGTCTCCCTTGCAGTATTTTTCCTATATACTTCATCTCCATCATTCTCTTTAGTATTCTTTTCCTTTTCCACCCTCATTATATGACCTTACCATCTCAGCCTTGCTTGCTCTACTATATTATGTACTTCTTGTACTACCACTCTTTCCTGAGCAAATATATTCTCGAACCTGTTTTTCCTTGTGTCAGCTGACATGCTCCTCACAAACTTCATTACCATGTCCTCGCTTTCTAACTAGCTAACCTACTTTACTTTACTTTTATTACTGTATCTCGCCTCTGGTTTGGGTCACTTTTTTATACAGGCCATAATATTTTCCACTTCCGACTTGCTAGGTCTGTCATAGCTTCATATGCCTTATAATCTAACTTAAGACTAGCACAGGCACAAAATCCACTCTGCGGCCGTTAATTCATCACTGAAAGGGTAGAACCACATTTCACCAATGATACATTTATCGGCCACGCTAGAAATTGAACCTGGGACCATCGACACTGTAGACAGAGAGCTACCAACTTAGCTAAGGTGTAGCTAACCTACTACACTGAGATAATAATAATATTCATTAAATATACACAAACATTTTGTAATTCTCTTCATTTCCTGAGTGACGGTTACAGGTTTTAGTAATATTACAAAAATTCCTATATTACAGGCTATTGATAAATTACGTGTCAAGACTTTAGTGTAATCTTAGTGTCAAATTTTATATGTCAACAACTTTTCAAAATTGTATCTACAACTTTTGTAACAGACTATCATGATAAAAAGCCACAAACATACCTACCATATTATATGGTAATCTGCAGGGGAGGGAATGCTTTTGGCCAACTAGTGCCACATGTTTTTAACAAACCCAAATAACTAATGCCTTTTTTCTAACAATATAATAAACTTTATAAGTTGGTTACCAGTGACAAATGCTTCACTATTGAGCCACATTAATTCTTCAATATTTTGTAGAGTTTTGAAATGCTGTATTTTCACAATAGAAATAAAAACCCTGTGGAAGAGAGAGGAGGGACTAAAAGCATATGAAGTAGTGCGGAAAATAACTTATGATTCCAATTTGTGAATTTTACCACAGATAAAAATCATTCATATATGTCTATACAATTATTTTCTATTTCTCAAATTCTAAGATTTTTTTAATAGCTTGCTACATTTCAAATTCTTTATAGATTCTTGAGTTAGCTCAATTTATATTCATATCAGTTTTGTTGATTTTTTCTAATACAATATACTAATAAGTTAGTTTTCATAGGGCCTGAAATAAGTAAGATAAAATATAATAATAATAGTAGTAACTATATTGTTTAATAAAAGTAATTCGTGTCTATTTTAATAAAGAGAAGTTAGTAATTAAAGTTTACCATATATTGGTAAAATTATCACTTTTTTGTGGATAACCCTCTAAGTTGTAAAGTAACCTTGATTTTTACTATATTATTATTATTATCATCATCATCATCATCATCATCATCATCATCACCACCGCGTCTTAGTACCCGTTCGGGTTATACGCACTTACGCTAATGTGTGATGGTAGGGTGATTGTGAGATGAAATGGAGGACCTACAGTTTAACTACGTGGGATCCGAACCACGGTGGAGGCCTGGCATTCCTCACATTCACAAGATGTCTTGTCAGAGGTGAAGGAAGGGTTTGATTTTTACTATAATTTATCATATTTTCTTAAGATAAAGTTTCATTTGAATACAAATAGATCTAGCTTCACAATTTATTAATTAGAAGATCTAATATGTTTAGGAAAAATCAAAAGCCATATTGTCATTTTAGTAAAATTTTTATCCAAATTAAAATTATATCCAATTATATGTGCCATATATTAATTAAATTTAACTAACACATTTGTTATAATTTTTAGGACAGTAAACTTTTTATGTTTGCAGCATTCACACAAGCTTGTGTGTGCTTTGTGTGTGCATATATGTGTGCATACACACACACAATTTAAGTTAATTCAAGTTAAGTAATTTAATCATTCAATAGCTTTGATAACGTTAGTTTATTATGAATATGCCTTTAAAATATATTAGTATTGGTTAGTTTTGATAAAAATTGTTTGCTCTACACTAACACTACCTGCCACCAAGCGAATTTTTAATCCACCAGGAAAGTTTTCATACTTCAACAACAAAGCTATCACCACTGAAGCAAAGTTCCTTTTCAGTCTATCACTTCCTGGGGAAGATGTCATTTGGTTTCAAAATATTGAGGTGTTTGTGAATATGTTTAATGTTTTTATCTTATTTGTGACCTATTTTCTATTATTATTTTTTCATATCTATATAATGACATTCTATAACATGAGACCCACCTCGGTGGCATAGTTGGCTAACGCGCTTGTCGTGTTGAGCTCGACTGCTGAGGACGGGGAGATCGAGGCTCGAATCTCGGTCGAGTGAACTGGGGTGGTTTTTCCTAGATGGTTTTCCACTCCCCCTCCACGCAAATGCGGGTTCACCTCCTCTAATTCAACCTTCCCAATTCCCAATCCATTAGAGTAATTAGTACTTAAAAGCGTATAACCCGAACGGGTAGTAAGACGCGGTGCTAAATTTTATTATTATTATTATTATTATTACTATAACATGAGTTTTTAGAGTTGGCCCAAGTTTTTTACATCTGTCTTTCTGTTTGTCTAACCATCCCTTTATTTTCTTCTGTCGACCAGTTGATTTTCAACCACCTTGTAATCTCTCTTTGAGCATCACTTGATTATACTTGCATCAGCCATTTGGTTCACATAATTTCTGAAAGCTGAGCAGTTTGTTGACCAGTTTGCTGTCTATTGGTTTTCTAACTCTGAATTATATTGTTGAGCAGCTGACCCAAGTGGTTTCGGTCAGTTGACCTACTCAACCAACTCAAATATATATTTAAAAATCTTCGAAAAATTGGTCCACATAGTTTCTGATTGTTGAGAAAATTGTATTATGTTTGGAAGAAGGTACAGGAAAGGTTGATAGAAACATATAAAAGGGGGACAAACACAATATGGCCTTTACAATGAAAAGAAGAACACAGTTCACACTTTACACTGCTGCCAATGGACAAAGAGGTAATGGATGTCTCTTAAAGAAAATTGATCATCACCGCCCAATCCCCCGACCTAGGTTTCATTCTATCGGAACTCATCAGGGAGGAGTGTGAATGAAACCTAGGTCGGGGGATTGGGCGGTGACGATCAATTTTCTTTAAGAGACATCCATTACCTCTTTGTCCATTGGCAGCAGTGTAAAGTGTGAACTGTGTTCTTCTTTTCATTGTAAAGGCCATATTGTGTTTGTCCCCCTTTTATATGTTTCTATCCACCTTTCCTGTACCTTCTTCCAAATATAATACAATTACCTCATAAAGCGAAAAGAGGTTTTCCTTATAGAGTTATATGATTGTTGAGAAAGAATTTAATCTGTCACTCAACTGCTTTTTCCACTCATATAACCATTTTATAGTCCAGCACTCTGTCCTGCTAATTACGAATTTATCCATTACTTGACCAAATATTAATTTACTGCTTGCTAATCATTTTTTTTGGTGCCGGGCAGGATAATATGTTGGAGACCTTGATGCTAGACTGATTATATATGATGAATGTTAGTGAAGGCTATCAGGGGCTTGATTCACAAGTATGGACTTCGAGGGTCTCCACTTTCAAGTACTAAATGTTAATAAAAGGTATGGAGGGTGGGTAAGATAACAAGGCACCTTTTTCACCACCCTGATACTAATCACGGGACCCACACCAGTAGACATACAAACTAAATTCCAAACTTATCTAGTCAGATTTGCCATAAAAGAGAGGTAGGGTTTCAATTATGACCGGGTATTCTTAGGTTGTTTCTTTCTTAAAATTTGTTTTGCCCTCCTATGTACATGTCTGTACATTTATTCCTAATTCTACTGTTATCATAATTATTCCATAATCATAATTAACATGTATATATCCGTATAACCCAAACAGGTAGTAAGATGTAGTATTAAAAAAATAAATATATATGTATATATATATATATTTATTTATTTAGTCTATCCGTATATATATATATATATATACATACGGATAGACTGGATGGGTGGTAAGACTCAAAGCAAAAAAAAAACTATTCACAGTCAGGGTACAGAGAACTCCTTCAAGGCAGGGTAAATAAAATACCTGTTTTTTTTAGCAATTCATCTTTCTACTCATTTGGGCAATACGCATATGTACTATTTTTGTTCATGTGTTATGTATGAGGAAGGTGGAATTTTGAGGAAGTGTACCTGTATTTGCTTGTGGGGAGAATGGAAAACCATTTAAGAAAAGCTATCATCAATAAATCTGACCTGTATTCAAACCTCGATTTTCTCATCTTTGGCAGTCGAGTCTTGCGAGATTGGCGCCATACCATACAGCCACTGGGAACCTAGTTAGAACACTTTTTACCAATGTGGTTTTACCTGCATTGATCTAAATGAGCATTACATTTTGAAGTAAGACTGTTGACAACCTCAGAGGTAATGCAATGATATTAATACCTTATTGTTTTTCCTAAAATAAGTTTAATCTGTTTCAGTGGAGGAAAATGAACTTTTTGATTTTCGAGCTATTCGTTTGGATTGGTTTCGACTGCAAGCATACACCTCAGTCAGTAAATCTCCTCTAGTACTTGCTGAAAATAGAGATTTGGCATCTTTAATTGATACCATTGTATTTCACACAAAAATGATTGACTATCTAGACGAAATTCTTGTGGAAACCTCAGACTTGTCCATATTTTGGTAAATGTATTAACCGAGTATTAAATTTATTAATATACTTTTTTCAGGCTCTTTATACGAGTGACGCTATTAGCGCCTAAGACAGCACATTTAAGTTTGAGTTCATATAGATCACAAACTGATAGACAATGGGTGACCGCAGGATAATTACTGAGATGGGAATCAAATTTAACTAAGTGAAAAATAACAACTTGGACACAATACTATAACCTGATATCGGTGCCATCAGGCTGTGATTGTGGGTAGATCTGAGTAGCTGATACTTACACCAATTGCCACAGTTATTCTCAATACAGCTAATGAAAAGTGTCCCCGGAGGCAAGATTGCAATACTGGACTTGAGATATAGTTTTTACAAGTCCAACACCAGTTTAATGTATTAGTAATAATCTTGTTATTTATTTTGTGACCAATACATACCATTTTAATGGAGAAATAAACTCCCCAATACTTTTAAATAAAGAGCAGTGACACTTTTAAAATGAAGTTGCATCCAACCCAAACACTCTTACGGAAAAATTAACTTCTACATAACTTTAATGTGAGAATTGTCAAACGAGAAATTTTTGTCATCAAACATGTACTTTTTTGGTAATGAAACTAATTATCCTTTTTTAAATCGCAATACCGAACATTTTTCAAATGAAGATGTGCTCAGCCCAAATTATTTGGTAATGAAATCACTTGTCCCATCTTTAAATGGCTGGGGGGTGGATAAGTCCTCTGATGAAAATGCAACTTCTTCACTCTTTAAATATTATCATCTAAATGGCTTGTTTATTTATCCAACCATTTGACTAGATGAGGCCAAGTGTGCTTTCTATAGTTTGAGGGCCCATAGACCTGGAAAATAATACAGAGGGTTAGTCTCACAAGGTCGGGACTGCAAAATTTAGAAAGTGAAAGGCATAGAACAGGAGAACTTAAATAATTTTGTTCAATTCTGCAGGCTCAAGCTAGAAATACATATCCAAAAAGCTTTTTTATGACAAAAACATTGATGGATAATATCTATACTTGCTTCTTTGCAGGCACACATTTAGTAGTATAGTAGGTCACCGCTCATATGGCAGGTTAGGCTGCAAGGCCCTGCTGTAAAGCGGTACATAACTTTTTTTAACTTGAAATGCTTATAAAATCCTAATAACATGTTTGTACTATCATAAGTGTGATATAGTAGGCCTAAAAACCAATACAAAAATAATATGTATTATAGCCTACAGTACACACTTTGTTTACCTTAAAAGTGACTGACGAATATAAATTAAGCTTATTTATTGTAGGAAGGATGAAGGAGATGGCACATTTTTATCATCTTACTTTTCAATTAATCGTATTCGTTTTGTTGATGGAGGCTTGAATGAAGCTCTTGCAGAGGTTTATATTGATGTTGAAGGTAATTGATGATGATGGTTGTTCAAGGCTAGCTGTTTCAATTGAAGGTTGAGATGATACTTTCTTAAAGTAGGAAAACAATTAATTTTGCGCCATGGATTGCCAGCTTCCTTCTAGCATGGAATATTGTTATGAAGGCTTGCATTTAGTTTAAAACATCTTTCAAAAGTTGGGTCAATCTTCTCAAAAGCTGCCATCCCCAATTCTATAAATTTGATAGCTTCTTCTAATTCACTGGTCATCATTTCTATAGCCACAATAGGACTATCATCAGGATTGGACTCCTCTTTACAAAACACCTCTTCTTTGCTCTTCAATCAAAAGAATATCTTTGTTTGTTAGGGCCTTGACATGAGAGACAAGCAATTCTACCACATCCTCAGGCTTGACTTCCAATTCTGATTTCTTTGCCATTTCCACAACATTCTGAGTTACTTCCTCTACTGGATTCTCAAAGACTTGAAAGTCGTCCAGTTCGGGAATTATCCTTTTCCAACCTCCTCCCATGCATATCTAATAATTTTTATACCATCCAAAATTGTGAAGCCTTTCCAAACTGCCTTTAATTTGTTTTGTTTAGGGTCATCTAGAGTATCACTCTCTAAGACATTTATAATCCTAGTGAAAGTTTTTATTAGGGAAAAGGATCTAAACGCTGATATTACACCTTGGTTCATAGGCTGCAGTACTGAAGTTGTATTTGCAGGAAGGACATTTGTCTCCTTGTACATACCAATAGGAGAACTAGGGTGGCTTGGGGCATTGTCTGTAAGTAGTAAAATCTTAAAAGGAATCTTTTTCTCTTGCAATAAGCCTCTACTGTGGGCTTAAAATAATCCGTGAACCAATCTGAGAAAAGAATAATAGTCATCCAAGCTTCTGAATTGGATTTATAATATTATTATTGTTGTTATTATATTATTATTACCACCGCGTCTTACTACCCTTTCGGGCTATACACACTTATACTAATGTGTAATGGTAGGGTGATTGCGAGGTGAAATGGAGGCCCTGCAGTTTAAGGTGGAATCCGAACCAAGGTGGAGGCCTGGCATTCCACACATTCACAAGTTGTGATTAATACACCTATTATCAGAGGTGAAAGAAGGGTTTGGCAATCGGATAAATCTGTGCCGGGACCGAGAAGATTTTTAATAAACAGGGAGGCTATCTTTAGCATAGTTCTTTAGGGCCCTAGGATTTTCTGAGTGATAAATTAGGTTTTAACTTGCAATCACCAGCTTATTAGCCCCTAACAAAAGAGTTAACCTATATTTTGCAGCTTTGATGCCAGGAATTGACTTTTTTTTAGCAATAAATGTTCTAGATGGCATCTTCTTCCAGTAGAGGCCTGTTCCTTCCACGTTAAAACTCTGCTGCTTGGTATATTCACCATCTTCAATGATCTTATTTAGTTCACATGGATAACTTTCTGCAGCATCTGTATCTCCACCAGCTGCTTCACCCTGCACTTTGATGTTGTGGAGATTGCTTCTTCGTTTAAATCTATTAAACCAGCATCTGCTAGCTTCGAATTTATCATCAGCAACGCCCTCGCCTCTCTTAGCCTTCAAAGTTTTGAATAAGCTTAGGGCCTTGCCCTGAATGATGGCTCTGAATGATGGCTCTGATTAAAGGCACGATGTGTTTGGTTTGATCCTCAATCCACATCAGTAAAGGTATTTTTGTTCCAGCAATAAAGTGATCACGTTTTATAACGTTAGGGTTTACTGGTGTAGCACTTTTAAGTTCTTTCAACGCTTTTTTCTTAGCGTTCACGATTATACTAACAGTTGTGTGAGCCAAGCCTAGCTTATAACCGATCCCGGCCAAAAGTATCATGTTAACTTAGCTTAATAATTTCTAGTTTGGTATTTAAAGTAAAAGGTTTACAAGTCCTCTTTTTATCACTACTACACTTAAAAGTCACTGTAACTAGTAGGCCTAAAATATTATTTAGTACCAGTATTATATATAATAATCCAACCAATTTAAAAAGCTGATGCACAAATGTTGTAAATAGACTAAATTATCAACATAAAATGACGGCCAAAAACATTATGTAACTCGGCTGCTGCCAGTGAGTGTTCCCAATACTAGCCTGAAGGAAGTTTTACTATATTAACCTACATCAATTTATTTAAAGACACAATTCACCATTTTCGAGCTTACCAATGATGTTCAAAACTTTTACTAACACATTTTATTTAACTAAAAATACATTAATATATCTAATAGTCATTCAAAATTTGTGAACGAGTATTAAAAGTGTGTGGGAAAGAGAGAAATACCCACAAGTTTTTCTCTCTTACACAATAGTGTGTGAGAGAGAAATGCCAAAAAGTTTCTCTCTTTCTTGCACATAGTGAGCAGACGATATCTTGAAAATCGCCTTAAGAGCAAGATAGACGCCGGACATAGTGAAGCATGTCTAAAATTGGAAACCGTTGTATTAGCAGAACGCCGTAAAGCGGGGCCTTACTTTGTAGCATTGGTGTGCAAATCCAAAGGTCCAGGGTTTCATTCCTGTGTCCAGATTGTTATTTTTCAATTAAAATAATTTAATATATTTTAGTTTTATTGCTGATAATATTCAAATATAATTTCTTAAACTTCATTTGTTAAATTTTCTCTATATCTTAAACTTTTTGTTGAGTTAGGGGCTAAGTCATTCAGACCTAAGAAGATATTTTTGATGAATGTATTGATTAAATTAATGTTAAGGAGTCATGGCTACTCTTCTTGGGATTATTACTTCATTATATTAAAGAAATATAGTCGACCTTGGTGTTCTTGGGTAAAGTGATCGTCTCAAGAGCCATTTTGCGGGTTAAAACCCAGCCAGGGTTGATGGATTTTTCTTGAGCGATAAAAATCCATAGCAAAGCTTCCTTTGGAGGGTAATTAAAGCCATTAGTCCCATATCGATTGTGGCATGTAAAATATGTGAAAATACCTTTCCCGGCAAAATTGGTATGCCCTTTGAAAAACACTAATAAAAATTCTCGTGTGCTGATATAATCAGTTGGTTCAGAAAGTGCACACTAAATACCCTAAATAAATAGAAATAAGAAATATGCAACATATTTGATAGATCCAAAGTTGATCTACTTTTTATTTTAGTTTCTGTGCTTTTATATTCTATTTACTTTGGAATAACTTAATGCTAATGCACA
Organism: Timema californicum; assembly: GCA_902141385.1. Lineage (NCBI taxonomy): Eukaryota > Metazoa > Arthropoda > Insecta > Phasmatodea > Timematidae > Timema > Timema californicum. The sequence goes on along the minus strand of CABFOW010000316.1, from coordinate 301,488 downwards.
TTAGTTATATTGTATATTTTTCTTTAGTTTTTACAGCAAAATATTTGAAGACCAATTTCATATGTGTCTGGAATTTCCTGCTCAAAATCGTTATATAGTTGCATTCCCGCTTATATGTGGTCACTTTCAAAGCTGCACTCATGAACTTTGTCCAGAAGAGGTAAGTTTAGTTATGTGAAAGTTAAACATATTTAAAAAAAATTAAAATTTCATTTTCTGTTTATTTTACATGCGAGTATCATTGTTACTGGCATGGTGAGTGTATTGTTTTCACCGCTAACTCATAATTGAAAGGTAAGAATTTGATCCAGAGCCTGTATCATAAAGGTGATTTTTTTATTACTGGTTTTTCATCCAGGTGAACTATTTTCTTTATTTGCCAAGCTCATCACGTGGCTGTTTTATATAGTTTATCCAAAAAGTTGTTTTTATATAAAAGCTGCAAAAATACTGAACTTCAATTGCATATTCTTCCATCTCACTTTAATCAACCATCAACAATAACTATAATTACTCACTTGCTCTGTATATAAGAATTGAGTTCTCATTCTCAGTATATTAGAGTTGAGTTCTCTTCAATAATTGTATTTTTTAATATTGAATTTCACCATATAAAGTTCTTTTTTAATATTTATTATTTCTTGGACAGTAAAGATAATTTTATTTCAGAGACATCATATTCGTGAAAGAAGTTTATCTGTTGTAAACATGTTTTTGGATGAAATGGCTAAAGAAGCAAAAAACATCATTACCACTATTTGTGATGAACAGTGTTTAATGAGTGACAAGGTAAGATGTTTTGACTTTATAACATTGTCTTTGATGAAATTTCATTATTATTGACTCTTTATTATCCATTTTTTATTTATTTTGGTTACTCTAGTTCCAATTTCTTTTTGCCACTGTTAGGAACATAGAGACTTATCATTATACTTTAATTCTCTCTATGTCTACAATTAAATCAAAAATTTAAATTGGTTGTTTATATTAAATACATTTTGTCATTTATATAATTATTGATTTTAAATGACTAGACCTTGATGATAAGTTAAAAAAAAAGTCTATACAAAGATTAGCATTTTTTGTTAATTTTTTGTGATATTGTAGAACTTTGTCATAAATTTAAAATCACAGCCCTATTTTAAGAACACGACCTATATTTCTAGTGCTAGGCTGAAATATTCCCTATTTTTGCCTTCTCTTTACTTTTCTATCATGATTTACACACTCATCTTTATAATTATTTCCTTTTATATGGTAAATTAAGTGAACTTTACCAAAAATAACTTTCACAGTGGCAATATCTTGACTTGCCACCCCCACCCCCCCCTCTCCCAACCGTTTATATCCCCAAACATATGTACAAATGTGGTATATTTCAACACGCTCCTCATAAATATGTAGCTGGCAATATATTTATCCGCATTATCATATGGGTTCTTTGTTACTTAACCATCATCTACTAATCTCTTTTAAATTAAATTCATTAACTCAAAGTTAGTATTTTCTGACATCAGGAATAATACCTTTACAGTGTATCAAAACCGTACCAGTAAAATGATTTTATTTCTTCTAGATATAATAGATGAAGGAATCTGAATAGGTTGTCCAATGGACTGTATGTTGCTAGAGTCTATTAAAGAAAATTTTAAACATTTAAGATACTTTGAGTATAACTTGTTTAGCAAAGATTTGTAAATGGCTGACAAGCTTAAACAAAATATAATTTTTTTCAAATTTCTTATGTATAATTGACTATTAAAAAGTAAATGTTGTTCGTAGGCAAAAATGTTTACTTAGCTAGCTGGGTGGGGGTAGGGTTATACTAAGCAATATTTTAAAATTCTAGCCAGGCGGTTATTAAAATCAGCAAAGTGAGAACAATAATATATTATTAAAATACAAACAGGCTCATTTATTCATTTTTAGACATATTTTTCTGTGTAAGTTGTACTTGTAAATGTTTAAATGGAACAATTTTTTAACCACATGAAACACTCCATATTTTGAAACCTTTTTAGTCACGACTTGGGGATTCAGATTGAACTCAAGACACCCAAGAGCTATTTTTATTATCTACAGTCCTATAGATAAAATTTTCTAGCAAATGTCAATATGTCATATCATTTGAAAAATTATCATGGTAACTTATATTATGAGCCAGTATATAAATTTTAATTATAAAAGTCTTAATACTGTATACACTTTTGTAAACTGAACATAATATTTTATTTTGTCCTGTTTCACTCCTGTACAATACAAGATCATGATAATTTCACACCTAGCCATGATATAAAAATCTAAGTTGTGTTTATAACTACGAACTACTAATTGTTAAGAGTCTAGATATCTGAACAATGTATCCCTTCCAAATAGTGAATACTAAGAATATGGTTCATTTATTAAATTTTTGTTTGCAAAAATTATTTCATATGATTATATAATGTATATTTAACCTCCATTGAAGTAACTATTTTAAGTTTTTGTTTAATTTCTTAATCTGGTTTCAACTTGTTTATGTCTGGGTACCTGATAAATGTGTAAAATGAGTATTTTGTTGCAGTTGCTTCCTAAACACTGTGCCATTTTGATATCTCAAGTAGTTAACAGGAAAAAGAAAGATAAAAATAAAAAAATTGCCCCAGAAATTGCTAAACCTGGTGTGGAAAGCTATCGCAAAACTAGAGAAGATCTTACTACGTATGTATGATAACCTAAGTCTTGACACTTATTCTTAATACAATGATGCAACAATTTCAAACTTTTACACTACTAATAAGTAGCATATTTTAATATTTTTTTAGTTGGGTATTTAAAGGAGGATGGTTTCCTTATACAATTTAAAAATATGCATTATTTTATATTTGATAACTTTTAAACTAGCTCATAAATATATATTTTAGTTCAAGTTTTCATTATTTATTTTTGCAGCTAGTATTTTTATGTTTACTCTAGTGTCACTGATCTGGCCATTAGTTAATATTTAATCTAATAGGACAGGATGAGGATGAAAAAACTTAAATAAATGTGCCAGCACTTTCATTAGAGAATATGGGAAATCAAACAAAAAAAGTCCACATAGTATACCAGTCTTAGATTTGAGTCTCATTTCCTCAAATTTAAGTTATTTATGCTAGTGCTGAGTTAATTGCTGACCTTAGAGCCTATAATACACGTTTATTATTTAAAATTTATAAAATCTATGTGATAAAACACAAAATTTATTTTATTGTCTTCACAGCTGTGAGAGCAATACAACTTAACTATTCCTATGAAATAGATTATATTTAAAGATTGCAGTACTTTAATACCTTATAACAGGCATCAAAAGTTAATAAAACCTAAGATTTTATTTTATCATCAAAATACTCATAATTCATACCTATAGTCTGTAATTTTATGTAGTATTAACTTATAAAATACATATGTAGTAAAATATGTAATATGAAAATACATAACATTATTTTCCCATGTTTATAATACAATGATAGATTATTTAAACAAATATTAGTAGGCTGCAAATTTCCGAAGGAAGTAATAGAAAAATATGTTTATAGATATACACACATACAATTACTTTTTTAATGAGTTGTATTGCATTATTAGTTTGTTTTACATAACTTAAATTGCCCATTAATTTAAGACTTAAAATAAATATAATTATATAACTGATTTTAGATAAAACACAAACACTAGAAACTTTCAACGAAACTTCCACTGTTACTGGCTCTTTGGAAGCAATTGAACATCAGACCACTAAAGATTTTTAATTCATTTTCCTAGAATTCCTTTTTTTTTTCACTTATAGGTTAAATATTTTATCTCAAAATAATAGCCGGTATTAATAATACACTTGCATGTATTGGCATGGTTGGTCTTTTTTGCTTTTCAAATTTATGACAGACTTCAAATTACATTTCCTTGATTGATTTTGGGTTCCATTTCCATAATTTGTTCTTTTTCTGGCTGCTTTATATCCGTTTCTTCTCCCTTTCCAAGAACAACGGGATAATGAGCTAATCAGGTTCAAGAATTATTGTTTTTACAACTCGTCAACATGTTTTCATAACTCGTCAACATGTTTTTATAAACTCACATGCCAGGTGAGAGACCTGCTGCTGAGGCCACTATCTTGAAACGCCACATTCTCTTAGCTTCACAGTGGGAGAAACGTCAAAACACAAAGCCACATTACAGCATCTTTAATCCTCTATGACTTGGACATTCCTCATGGCCATCATTTCACTGTACACATTTCTTTATGAAAGTACAGGTTGCCTGGAAATTATTGACATATTATTTAAAAGTAATATCCCCAAGAAATACATAAAAATAATACCACAAAAAAAACCACGCAAAATATGGAATTTTTATTTAGTATCTTTGAAAATATGTAGATTTCATTATAATATTTTAAAATATATGAAATTAAAACTTAAAATAGTCTCAAACAATTTAATTTGCTGATAGGCTTCATTCATTACTTATCATTACAATGGTAATCTTAACATTATTTTTTGTTGAGAGCTTATTAAGAAAAAAGTTAATTTGAAAAAAAAATGTAATTCCAGCTAATGCAAACTAGGATGCATAATTTAAATGGTATTAGAATTTCAACTATGATGAATGCAAAAAATAATGATTGTGAATTCATTATAGGGTTAAATTCACTCATCAGAAAGTTTGGATGAAATGGCAGATTTTTAAGATAAAGGGTCAAAATAAAATTTGAGCAAAACTACTGTGTTTTATTTAACAGCTCTGTCACAGAACTTGAACTTTCCACACATATAAATCAAGTCTTTTGGCGGTATTGTCTGTTTTGTTTTACATTCAAACATTTTAGTTTATGCGGATTCTAGTTACTTAATTTCCATGGTTACATGAGGCTAACAGAGCTATGACAGGGTCAGAACTATTATCATAAGCCCTAATATATCCTTGCTTTGAAATAATTTTAATATTTTGAGTCTATTTACTAAAGTTACATAACTAGGAAATGTTTACATTCTGTGTATTTTGTAAGTCATACAATTATATATTGTAAGATACACTTTGCTTTTAAAAATGCTTTGCTTTGGTTCTTATCCAGAATTTTAAAATATCTTAACTACGAAAATTATTTTGCAACAATACAATATTTTATTGTTGGAATGTTGGTATTCTTTTATAGCTTGTTACGAGTAGCGGTTGTCTAGCTAAGCTATCTTTAAGTGTGCACATACGCAGCGCATATCTTTGATAGACAACAGACTGTTGAGCCATGCCCGCTATAAGTTCGGAACACACATCTGCGACTTAGTCACTTGTATTTCCATTGTATTAACTAATGTATGTTCTCTTGTGCTATCTTGTTTATTTACGGTTCACTTGTCCCGCAGATACCTTTCTCTAACATTATTGTAAATTAATTTAATGACTGTGTCATCATTAATTAAAAAAACCTTGTAGAATAACATCAATACTGTGCTATAAAAACTACTTTCATTGTAGATATGACCTATAGAATATATAGATAGAGGCTCAAAGATCCACAAGTTGTCAGCTATTTTACTGTTTTTATCTGAAAATAAGTCAACTAGCCAGTCCTTGGCTATTATTTCATCACTGTTAAAGGGGGAACCCACATTTCCCCAATGATAAATTTTTCAGCCATGCTGGGAATCGAACCCAATGACCTTAGCGAAGTGGGCAGACAAAGTTAAGGTGTCAGATCAAACTACTATTTGCCAACTGATAAACCATATCATTAGTAACATAAAAAAACAACTGATAGCCAAACCCTTCCTTCACCTCTTGACAAGATGTGTATCACAACTTGTGAATGTGGGGAATGCCAGGCCTCCACCGTGGTTCAAATTCCACGTTAAACTGTAGGTCCTCCATTTCATCTCTAAATCATCCTACCATTACACATTAGAGTAAGTGCATATAACCCAACGGTTAGTGAGACGCAGTGCTAATAATAGTAAAAAAAATAGCCTTTTTTTACAACACAACCATAGTCAAATTTTGTTTTATTTATCAACGCTTACTTAATATATCAAAGGCCAAATAAAAAAAAAGAACCTGTCTCGGTGGCATAGTTAGCTGATGCGCTAGTTTGCTAGTTTTGTTTTGAGCTAGACTGTCAAGGACGGGGAGATTGAGGTTTGAATCTCGCTCGGGTGAACTGAGGGTGGTTTTCCTAAATAGTTTTCCACTATCTCCACACAAATTCTGGTTAACTTCTTCTACATTTACTCTTCTCAATTCCTAATCCATTAGCTTAATTAGTACTTAAGCATTTAACCCGAATGGGTAGTGAGAAGCGGTGCTAAATAATTTTTTTTTTTTATAAATATGCACATCAATGTAGCTTAAAAATGTCATTGAACAAGTGCCTTTTGTTTTTTTTCTCTTGTCTTTATCATTCATTTATACCGAACATATTTTTCCTTATTTTTGAATTTTATGGTTTTCAACCTACACACATATATTTTAGAACTCTTTTAGTATGACATTCTAAACAACAGAAAATATAATTCAGAATGGTTAATTACTTTTAACACATTATTTTATATGTTTTACTATAAACACATAAACGTTAATTTTATTAATAATAAAAAACAATCATAAACCCATGAGAAGAGTTTTTTTTGCTGTAATTTATTTGTTTAGTTTTGGAATGTAATCACAATTTGTTATGTTTATTATATAATTTTATTTTGAAATAATCCCCTTTTTGTTAACAGAATGGATAAATTACACATGGCTTTGACAGAATTGTGTTTCGCAATTAACTTTTGTTCCACCATCAATGTGTGGGAGTACACATTTGCTCCTCGTGAATACTTAACACAACATTTAGAAAACCAGTTTGCACAAGCTTTAGGTGGAATGGTAATGTATACCAAGGACACTAGTGAAATAGCGAAACCATCTGAGCTGTTTGTGAGTGTGCGTGCCTACATGAATGTTCTACAAACTGTAGAAAATTATGGTATGTGTTTTTAATATTGAAAATTTCTTATAAGCTATATATGGTGGTGTTGGTCACTATTTTATATTTATAAAACACATAAATACTTTGCCGTGCTTATTTAGGAATTCATTTAGATGATAGGCTTATTTGGTTTAATTGTCGAGTCTACAATATATGGTAAGGTGTCAGACTTCTATGCTGGTGGCCGGGGTTCAATCCTCGGTCCCGGCAAAGATTTATCTGATTACCAAACCCTTCCTCCACCTCTGACAAGACATCTTGTGAATGTGAGGAATGCCAGGCCTCCACCGTGGTTCGGATTCTACGTTAAACTGTAGGTCCTTCATTTCATCTCACAATAACCCTACCATTACACATTAGCATAAGTGCGTATAACCCGAACGGGTAGTAAGACGCGGTGCTAATAATAATACAATATATGTAGTGGATTCCACCTAGAATAATTACCCTTTAAAATAGTATCCAAGTGCTTTGTCTTAGCAGTAGAGGATTAGTTTTTCGCTTTAATGTCACTAAATAAAAGTAACGTAAAATACATTTGAGTTGAAAATAAATTTTCTCTTAAAACTGTACATAGAACTTTTGAACTCTTTTGAAATGCTCTTTTTTGTTTAAAACTGGGATACTGTTGTTTTGGAAAAAATGTTCATAGTTTTAGAACAAACATTAGTGTGGATATTGTATAACATATTCATGGTTTTATTTATACATATTTAATGTTCTATCTTGCTTCATTAGCAGAATGGTCTAAGGCATTACTCTCGTATTAGACTGCCCTGATGATGACTGGTAGACCGCGGTTCAAATCTCGGTTGGGTCTACTGAGGGTGGTTTTTCCTAAATGGTTTCCCACTCTCCTTCCACAAAAATGCTGGTAGATCAGCTCTAAAATGTTACCTTTCTATCCTTCACCCATTAGAGTAATTAAATATGTGTATATCCTGAATAGGTAGTAATATGGGGCCGTAAAAATATGATTATTGTTTTGATAAACCTCTAAAGCTTATATCAATTGATGTGAAAAAAAAAGAAAGTTAAAATTATGAAAATATTGTTAGAGATCTGCAACAACATTTTTTCTATAACTCAAATTGTTTTTTCCCCAAAGAGCACAATTATTTTCCAACATAGGTGTCGGACTTCTGTGCTGGGGGTCCGGAGTTTCAATCCTCGGTCCCGGCACAGATTTATCTGATTACCAAACCCTTCCTTCACCTCTGATAAGACATGTATTAATCACAACTTGTGAATGTGTGGAATGCTAGGCCTCCACCATGGTTCAGATTCCACTTTAAACTGTAGGTCCTCCATTTCATCTCACAATCACCCTACCATACCCTACCACATTAGCATAAGTGTGTACACCCCGAACGGGTAGTAAGACACGTTGATAATAATAATAATAATAATAATAATAATAATAATAATAAATATTATTATTATTTTCCAACAAAAGAAAACATTAAAAAATTATTTTGTTGGCAATCTCAATTAATAGGGCATGTACTAACTCAAAACTAATAGAGGCAGTATTTATGTCTAGCATCAGGGTATCAACTAATCTCCCAGTATACAAAATAATAATCAGTTCATGTCAAATGGTTTTTTTAATGATGTCCATAAATAGCCTATATGGCCTTATATTACATTGTACTTGTGCATTGAATTTAATAATTAACAAATTTGTTTGTAACTTTATAGTTATTTAATTTATTTTCAATCTGCACTTCTGGGCACCCTGACAAATGTCACTCTTAGCTTGATTGATTTACTATTGACAGCGGTCAAGATTTGAATCCAAGCCATTTATACTGAGGTGCTTTTATCCCACATGCCTTCACACTTTTCCTCCACACAAATGTGGGTACATTTTAATATAATATTTACTTTCCTCATCCCTAGTCAATTGGGGGGAAAATTTATAATAACCAGATAATGAAACACAGTGCACAAATAATATTTAATGTCACTTAAAAAAAAAAATCTTCTCTATTAATGCTAAAAATTAGAGCATTTTACAAACTGATCATATAGAGTACTTATTAGGTAAGCCACATACGTGTCATACAATATACCATAATATTAAACCCCTTCAGACTTCTGTGCTGGGGTCTGGGGCTCAATCCTTGGTCCAAGCACAGATTTATTCTGATTACCAAACCCTTCCTTCACCTCTGACAAGACATCTTGTGAATGTGAGGAATGCCAGGCCTCCACCGTAGTTCGGATTATTAAACTGTAGGTCCTCCATTTTATCTCACCATCACCTTACCATTACACATTAGCGTAAGTGCGTATAACCCAAACGGGTAGTAAGAATTGGTGCTAATAATAATAATTAAACCCCTAACTGAACAACTTTCTTTGCTTTAAATAGATAAAATTGCAGAATAGTATTAATTTAAAGAATATAGTAAGTATTTATAGATAAAAATACTTAAAAAATTACTCATCCATATGTGATTTCTATTTATTTTTAAACAGCACCTAAACAAACACCAAACGTTCGTGAATATTTTCATAGTTGCAATCTATATTCCCACATTTCTTTAGTTTACTGCTATAAAAATATATCTAGTCCAAAAACACACATTAACTTGATAAAGCTCGTATTTTAATTATATCAATTATAAATAATTAAAGAAATATTCCTTTAAATCTTTAAAGTTAATATAAGTATGAAAATTTTGTAAGAACTCAATTAAATACTATTTTTTAGCTATTCATTAGGCATTTTCATGTCAAAAGAGTAGGTAAATAAATAAAACACTAAAATGCAAATTAAATGTTTATTTCAATTTATTGATTTATTTTACATTATTGACTATAAAGTGCTTGAATAAACTCAGATGAAACTTTATCTTGTGTAACTAATACATGAGAAAGTTTCACCAAAAAATTATAAATCAAGTACAAATAACAAAGGTGTTTTTCCTTATTTCCTGAACCTTTTTTCATTTATAAAATTCAGTAGATGAATCAAACTCATTCAGTTTCTTTTCGCTCTTAAATTTTAACTTGATTATATGTTAGGGTTAGTACATGTTTTGTTGTTTCAAGCCAACTTTGTTTTTAACAATGAATGCTCAAAGAAATTACTAAAGCTATAAATACATTGATAAAATAAGTTTTTTCAAAGGAATTAATTTTTGTTCTGTTTTTAATAGAAATTAATTGGAAGAAATTTTGTTAAAAACATACTAAACTATATCAATTCATTATTGAATTAACTAGGTTTTTAATTATTATTTTGTTAAATTATAACCATAAAATGAATATTATTTTACAAGGTTGCCACACAATGGGAGAACTGGGAAAAATTAGATATTTTTTTGTCTAGAAAAAAATATGGATAAAACTAGGAGTTTCAAAAAAAAAATGGTATGGTGCACCGCACAGACTTCCTCTTTTATCTTAAAAAGATATTTACTAAAAATTAGATTTATGAAATAAATAATATACATTGTTGCAGAAACACTCCACCAAAGAGCTGTAATGAAATAATATACACTGTTACAGAAACATTAATAAAAGAGGTACATCTCTGTCCACCAAAGAGTATAACAAACCATTTCACATTTTAAAGATCTTCATAAAATAAATATTTGCTTATTATAGCTAATAAACTATTAGTTGATAAAAAATAGTTAAAATAATTTTATTCTTTTATTCTTAACAGTATCCTAACTTTACAATGATAAGTCATTTTATATCTCAAATATTTGTGGAGATAAGACCAAAATTGTAAATTTTTGCTTATGTAAAGTCATTTTCATGAAAAATGAGAATTGCCATTTTGTTTAGTAATCAGTGCCTAGATACAAAAATTTAATCAATCATCATTATATTTTGAGGAAATTGATTTGTTTTCTTTTTGCCCATCGGTAAAGGGTAATTTACACAGTGCTTCTTTTATTTATTTGAACTGCTTTATAAGTTGTCGAATTCGCTGATAAGAGTTTAAAGACTCAGCTTTCTTTATTTTCTCACGTCATAGTTTTAAAGACACAGCAAATAAAATACGCTAGCTGACAGGTTGAACATGTCCAGATTTAACACTTCCGAAAAGAGAATAACTAGTTTCTTTTACCAGTAGCATAAAAAGAAGCAGTGTGTCAGCGTTTTTAAGAGCAACCAGGGAATGGGTCTGCCTTGCCTTAATGTGCATGTGCGAGACTGGCAACTGGCTTCAAACCTTGTTTGAGAAGCATGTGTAAGGTTAGTTGTTTTTACGCCATGGCACTCAAAACTGGCAAATGCTGGTGACTTCCAACGCTTTAGAAGCATTGTGTAAATCTTTTCAGCTAGCGAATTTTGCAGCCAGATATTTGCTCAGGTAAAGCATCAAGGTGGCCTCAAAAGAATCCAGCGAATATCGTAAAAAGCAACAGCGTGTAAATCACCCTTAAACTACCCTCAATTTTAGGGTTGTGTAGTATTTAATTCTAAAAACTCTTTGAAAGAACCTCATGAAAACCTCAGATACCAAGTTAGTCTGATTAGTAAAAGAGTTTCAACTCCAGGCCGAGATACAGAAATACATCGTGGAAATGACTTTTTTTGTTTCAGGAGGTCATGAAATTTTGAAATTTATCAAAATCTTAAGATTAAATCTTTTTGATGATCACAATACATCTCTCTCTTTGAGGTTGTGATAAAGTTAATATGAGGACTGATAATCTGTAAATTTGGGGCAATTAACTAAATATTTTAAATACTAGATAGATAATATAATTTCAAAAATAGATCACATTTTTCCACAAACACGACCTTTTAAAAACAATAGTGCAGCCTGTAACCACACTCTTAGATAGTACATAACAAGTGTATAACCCGAACGAACCGTTAGTAAAACGAGGTGCTAAAAAAATGTGTTCTCTTGATAAGTGCATAAAGTATACATGGTGGCTACAGACAGGGAAAACAGGGAAAACCTGGAAAAGTCAGGGAATTTTTGGATGACAGGGAAAACAGGGAAATGTCAGGGAATTTAACTAAAAATAAGGAAAAGTCAGGGAACTAAAAAAATTACGTCTAAAATATCCCATTAATTTCACAACTTAGCACTAAGACTTAAGTTAATAATACCTAAATAAAATAACATTTTAATCTTTAAAATAACTGATAAAATTGTTTATGTTTAATAGATACCAACTTTTTTTTAATATATGATCAATAATAACAAAAGTCATCATCCACCATTAAAACTGGAAAAAAGTAGTCAGGGAAAATTGAAAACTGTTGCCTGGAAAACCTGGAAAAGTCAGGGAATTTTGTAAAATATGTCTTGTAGCCACCCTGAGTATATCACAATAAACCTACATCGTTCTTAATTATCACAACAAATAATGCTCTTTGCTTCTTAACATTGATAAGGTTATTTAAAAATAGAAGGACCTTGACAGTTTAACGCCTATTTTACATAAATATCTTTTTTTTTATATTCATTACTGTATCCTGCCTATGACCCGGGTCACTTTTTTAATTCAAGCCATATAGTTTGTCTACTGGCTTGCTAGGCCTGTCATAGCTTCATATGGCTTATAATATAACTTAAGACTAGTACAGACCCAACATCCAGTCCCCGGCCATTAATTCATCACTGTGAAAGGCTAAACCCACATTTTACCAATGATAAATTTTTCGGTCATCCAGGGGATCGAACCCAGGACCCTTAGCTCAGTAGATAACACAATACAGACTGAGCTAAGGTGTCAGATACACATAAATTTCTAAATACCCAAATATATCTCGAGTTAAAATTACCATCAACCTTTTAACACTGATCATTTTAAAGCTGATTTTTCGTCCATCAAACTCTTGAAAATATCTTAAACTTTTACTCTATTGCTATTCTAATTAAGTTGCATAGCCAAGGTTCTTAACACTTAATCTAAAACTGTTCACTGTATGTGTATTAATCATCTTTTATTTAATGTGTATTATTCTTATCTTAAAGCTACTTTAATAGTTAAATTGTTTGACTGCAATAAAGCATGCATGCAAACAGTTAAGTGCTTAGTGCTGAACATTGTAACGCATGTCTTAACAGCAATATATTTATCTAATCAAAAAACATATTAAAAAAATATTAATAAACTCTGTGAAATTATGATTTATTGCTGTGGTGTTCTTATCTTCTTACTAACCAAATTTTCATGCATTTCCTATCCATCCTACTGGTATATTTACTAACTCAAATAAAAATGTATCTTAGATATATTTCCATGTTTCCACACATAATGTATTTGCACTGTATTCAAACAAAACCACACTTAATACATTCTATATTTAATTTGTCCAGAAAATTTGTATTTAATGTGCTAAAGAATTTCTCAAATATAATATTTAAGATAATTAATACCCTTTTCACAATATGTTTTCTTATATTGAAGAAATAATTATGCTTTTTATTTAAGAATACTTACTAAAGTGTTTCTTAGCATGTCTTTAAAATAATTTCTTTAATAATAGTTTGTGTCTGCGTTCCCAAATTGTATGACATTTGGGGTTGTGCTCCAAGGTGTTACAAAGAGTATTTAGTTTTAGTACAATCACTGGTTCTAAAACAATTGATTTCAAAGCAAACAAATAAGAAAATGTATAATGAATATAAAGTTGCTGACATATTAATTTGCCCACTCAAAGAAAAATCAAAACAGCGGGTGTGTCCTTGCTGATCTAATGGTTAAAGGGCCTGCCTCTAATGAATAAACTTTGTCAAACTTAGTAGCCTACACAATTAGGTAATGATTGCTTGTGTATACTTTGAGCTGTGTTAATAGGAGGAAAAAGGTTTTCACATTTGAGTCTCATGCATGATTATTGCGACCCTATTTATTAATTTCTTTCTAATTGTTTTATTTCAACCAAATATCTGTACATAAGGAGAAGACATAAAGGACCCCTCCAGCTTATGTTATGTCGTTTTTCCTGTACTAGAATTGTAAAAACTGTAAAAGAATGAACAATTTCAAGCAAGTAGGAACAAATAAGTTTGACACATTAATAAAGCTGTTTTATTAAATTCTACTATTTTTTTAAAAGATGAGATAAGGATGAAAAAAAACCCGGATCGGGCTGAGTAGTATAAAAGTTTGGGTACCTCTGTTTTCTTGTGAATGGTTCATTTGTTCATGTGTTGTGTTTAAATATCAGTGTTATTTTGTTTATCATCCAACAATTTTTGTGTCACTGTCCTCAAACCTAACATGTTTTTATACAGATAAAATACCTATTTCTGGCACTTATTCATGACATTGATTTGTTTGTGATATTTTCTTCCTTTTCTTCATTTCTTACTTAAATTTATTAGAGTGGTTTTCTAACACCAATTTTTATGTCATGTTTAGTTCACATTGACATCACAAGAGTGTTCAACAATGCACTCCTTCAGCAGACTCAGTCAATGGACAGTCATGGGAAGACGACTGTAGCAGCTAAATACACCGAATGGTAATAGTTTTCTGATGAAAATAGCTTAGAAACTAGATAGAGATAATATACACTCTCAGGGGTATAGCTTCTGGCATATATGCACTTGGCTTGGAGGAATCCTTGTTCAAATATAATTTGAACATGATTTTTATATTTAACCCAGCTAAATGCAGAATATTTAATAGTTCATCAAGTGCATGACAAAAATGTGATCATGATTTTAAAACATTCTGACTAATTTGTCTACAAGGAATCATCCTATATTTTATATTTTCTGGATTCACATATTGAATATTAATGCCAATAAAATGTTCAATCCATGCATATTGGGAAATTATTTGGTTGAGTGAGTACTCAATAAAATATTTTTTATTTTTATACATAAAGTATTTCACTGTGTGTATGTAGAGTGCAAACCCTATCTGAAACGTTTCAAGATTTTTTTTATTTATGATCTAAATTGAATTCAAATATTTGGGGACAATTTTAACTAGCGCTAAAAATATTAGACTAAAAATTAAGAAAACAATATAGTCGGGAAATGATTGTTATTACTTGGTCAGTAAGTTTTTGGCTTCTCACCTGCTGTCAAGAAATGTAAAACTCAGAATATACAAGGTGATAATTCTATTGATTATTCTCTATGGGTGCGAAACATGGCCTCTTACCTTAAATGATAAAATAAATTTAAGGTGTTCGAAAACAAGGAGCATAGGAAGATATTTGGTCCAAAAATGGATAAAAATAGTGGGAAGTGGAGGAGGCTACATAATGAGCTGCATACCTTGTACTCATCACCAACGTGTTAGGGTAGTAAAATCTCGCGGGTTAAGGTGGGCATGTAATGCAGCGTGAATGGGAGTATCTAGAACCGTGTTCAAGGTATTGAATGGCAAACCTAATGGGAAAAGACCACTGGGAAGACCCAGACACAGATGGTAGGATAATATTTGGATAGACATGAGAGAGATAGGGTGTAATTAGATAGACTTAATTGAATTGGCTCAAGATAGGGATAAGTGGCGTACTTTTGTGAGTTCCTAATGCCATAGAGTATGTAAGTAATGATCTAAATAGTGAAATTTTTTCACTTTGATTAATCATTAAATAAGGTTTTTTCTTAACTACAGAAATACAATTATATGTTTAAACACACCAAAATATAAATATCTAATGTGAGATTAATAATCTGTAATAAATAGTTAATCCACACATATAAATATCTTTATTTTTATATTTGAACTCTTAGCAAGTTTATCAATCCATAATTACAGAGTTTAAATTAATTATTAAGAATAAATTAATTCTATTGTTGTTAAGTATAAATATGTAAGTTCTCTTAAAGTTATTTCAATTGTGTTAATTAAGAATACATAATATTTTTCAAAGTTTTATTAATTGATTTTTTACCAGAGTATTAGTATCACATAATGTAATAAAAAATAGGGCTGCAATAACAATTCTAGTAATTTAAATCATATTATTTAAATTATGATTTACATGGTTAATTTACTCTGTTATATGATTAACTATTCAATTAAAATATGACCTAACACACACTTCTGCACTTAGTATTCACCATGGGGGTGCAAGTGTGGTATTTGTTGTAGTAATGTATACTCGGTATACCCTGAAAGGCAGCAGTCTTACCAAGATAGATTACACTCTTCTTATAAGCTATGTCATTGTGGAATAATACTAGGTAAGATTTCTTCCTTACAGCATAAACAAAGGGTACACAATGTTTACCCTGAAAGGTGGCACATTTATCTTGCTTTATTCAATATAATGCGGCATACATAATAGGGCAATAGGTGAGTCTGTCAAGGTTAAGGATGTAAGCATTCACCATAAACAGAATGTTTATTACCTTTAAGTGGTCTCTTCGGTGTAAGGTCTTATTGTGTGAAATTTATGTAACTAAACACATGTTATCATTAAAAATAGAATTACAGTTATTTTATTATTTTATCTTTGTGAATTATGATAAAAAATATAGTTGATAGAAAATAATTAGGGTTTGGTATGATGATTATCAACAAATATTCAATACTCAATCCAACACCTTAACTCAGCCGGAACGGGTTTGCCTACTGATCTAAGGGTCCCGGGTTTGATTCCCGGCATGACCGGAAAATTTATTATTGTTGAAATGTGGCTTGTCTCTGTCACAGTTATCAATTAATGACAAGAGGCTGGATGTTGTGCCTGTCCTAGTCTTAAGTTAGAAGCATATGAAGCTACGAAAGGGCTAGCAAGCTGATAGTGGAAAATATATGGCTTGAATAAAAAATTGACCCAATTCACAGACTGGAAACAATAATGGATGTAAAAATTAGATTCAATACTCAAATTGGGGCAGCACTAGGCAGGCGATAATTCTACTACTTTTGTTTCATCCTAAACCCATTCTACTTTTTTATAGATATTAAATCACATCACTTTTATACATACCATCTAGGTTAATTTTCTTTTAATAATATAATCAATCACTATAATATCTATTTAAATTAATTCAGAAAACCCCTTTTATACCTAAATAAGTAAATTTGGAAAATAGGCATTTTACTTAATACACTTTTTCCCAATCTTTTCACACATATTGGTTCATTAAACTTTCTAGAACAAAAGGTGAAAAAATTTTCATTCTGGTTCAATCTTAAATTATTTACAAACCCATGGTGGCCACTCATAGGGAAACTGATAATTATTCTTTAATTTTAAGCATCGGGGGGAAAAAAACCTGGGAAAAGTGCTTGCATTTTGTTATTTATTGGGGATTTAAAAACTTTAAGAGCCTTTATTTAAAAGTGTGACCAAACTAAGCTAAATTAATTTTCTTAAAATCAATTTTACATTAAATTTCTAGAAACATCACACTGCTTGACATTTTTAGCATTAACAGGGCTGCAAACATGTGTCTAGTTAATCAAAATACAAGTTAAAAAAAAATCCAGTGAACAATCTATTCTAATCGTTTCTAAAGGCATTTAATATTCCAAATATTTTCATGTGGTGATCACTCTAAATAACTTCTAAAGGCATCCAATTTTCAAGAACTTGTCAGGGAATAACCACTTAAAATAGTTTCTAGAGGGAGACCAGTTTAATTAGCTTTTGGAGCACTCAAATTACTAAAATTTGCTTAGGGAAGACCACACCAAATATCTTCTTGAAAAATCTAATTTTCAGAAAGTTTCGGAGTGAGGTATCGAAATTTCGAATAATGTATGGGGGAGGACCCCTCCAAATAGTTTGTAGAGGAGCCTATTTTCTAAAAATACCCCAAAAGATTATCATTCTGAATGAGTTCTTGAGGATCCAATTTTTAGACATTTGCCGGGAGAGGGCCTCCTCGTTAAACTGGGGGAGGAGTTAAAAAAAAGTTTTTTGCTAACCCCCTCCCCTCTTGACAAAATTTAAGGTTCCACCACCACTTATAATAGCTCTTTTGTATAGATAATATTCTTTAACTTGTCTACTCGTGGCTGAGCACAAATCACAGGTAGAATAATGACTTTATAGCCCAGATCTTTAAAAGAAGCGATAATCACGTAGAGTAATTTCAAAGCTGTACCCATTTATTTTAGGGTGGAGGGGGGTTCACCCTAAGGTGGCTCATTGCAAAGTCTCTTAAAAGGAGATTGTAAGGATTTTTTTAAAACATAGATCCTTCTCGGAGTGATTTTAGTTGTTTTAAAACATAATTGTGGCTGTACTGTTTTGAATTTATTAGGACGCTAATAATTTACTAGCTTAGGCATTGGGTATAAATACTTATTATTTATACTTGCTCAAGTACTTACATTTGGTGGCATGTTCAACACACTTCTTAAAAACATTTCCTTTCAAAATCATTCGCTAAAATCTCACAATTGGATGAACAGCCTGTTAAAAAATATATTGGGAAAACCATTTTATTTGTTCAGGAAAATCGGTAATTATGCTGGAATTTTGAATTAGCGTGACCACCCTTAAACCATCCCTGCTCTTCTTTCTCACTTTTACTTGGTCGATTTTAGTACCTAGTGTTTTTTAATTCACCCTTGAAGTTTTCAAATGAATAAGAAATGAATGTTGGCAAAGCTTTAATAATTTTTACTTATTAATATAATCATACATTAAAAAAAAGTTCATGAATAAGCTAAATACAATTTATGTCCCTATGTCTTTATTTTAAAATTTAATTAGGCATATTCAAAGCATTCATATCATTAAGTTTAAACTCTATTGTAATATTTAACTATTCAATCTATATATTTTTTTATAATATAAACAAAGTAAATATATAAAACACATAATGGAAACATTTTTAAGTAGTTTTTTGTAGCTAAAATTCAAACCTTGGTTAGAGTACTTTTGCTGATAATCCAATATTACAAGTCTTATTAGAGTTTAACCTCATAGGCCAGAAACCTCCATGACCATGCCAATTTCAAAAACATTTAAGATTTTCTTCATAAATTAATTACACTGAGTACTATATAGAAGGCAAGTGCTGGATCATCTGAATTTTCTTGCTGTGCTTTCATCTAGAACCCATATATAAACTTTTAGTAATTATTTAAAAGTTAATATGAATGCATGGTATTGGTATTTTGGCTATAAATTGGGGGACACAATTTTTTATGCATTCACTTCTTATTTGGGCTATCCACATAAACACTTAGAGGGTAGGGAGCAAAAATGTAATATTGGATGAAATGTACCAGCATTTGCATTTATGGAAAATGGGGAAAACATTTGGGAGAAAAAATTCAAAACACCTGATTGGGATTCAAACCCCAACTCCCCTATCTTTGACGGTCAAGTCATTGTGAATATGACACTTTAGAACACACAACCATCACATTGGGTCTCAAAATAAAGATTTCAAATATTTATTTTTTCAACTAATGACATTGAAATTGAGTCTAAAAATGGTTATATGTTTAGTAAACTGTATGATAAGAATTTAAATGATCATAATAATGACTACAGTTCTAAACTTTGTCCAAAGAAAGCAACCATTGTGTCTAATGTGTCATTTTGAAAGCTATCACACTAAAACTAACATCTAAGTAGGAAAGCAGTAAAACTCTCCTGTCTAATAAAGATAGCTAACATCAGCTTATATTTCCTTTAGTGGGTAACACTTATTTTATGTTTTTCAAGTTGAATTGTTATATTTGCCTGGACAGCAGATTTTGTGTCTACACTTAATGCCTTAGATACTGTTATCTATCTTAACATAAAACTCGGTAACATTACTTAAGTACTAAAACAAGGCAGACATATTCCTTGATGCTTCAGACCATAATTATTTAAAATGCATTATTTATTATAGTTAAGTGATATTCTAAGCCTAATTTTGCATAAACATCATGGGAGGGTCCCAAAAGGAAAGGGGTACAAGTGCATTTTTCTGACTTTTGAGAAAAATGGCTTCAAAGTTGGTTGGTTATTGTAAATTCTGAGTAAAATTTTAATTTGATTTGTATACATTGTGAAAAGGTGCATACTTAAGGTGTTTTTTCATGCAGTCGAAACCATTTATATCATCTTCTTGTTAGTAAAACATGCAATCTTTTAAGCCCTTTCTTTCATTTATACCCCTCAACCTGTAACATTTGCACTTGTAACCCTTTGATATGAGGGGGTTTGTGCCAGTTAAGTAATTAAATTACTGTATTTATCACATTTATATTGATACAAAATTAATATAAAATATAAGCTATAAGTATGACACAAAGAAGTTTTACAAACTTACAAAAACTAAAAATAATCTTTAAAAAACCGACCTCAAAATTCTTGAAAATCGTTATTTTCTCCTCTTTCATAGCAAAACATAAATAATAATAATAATAACACTAAGCCTATTCACTATGTTCTATGTCTCTATCTTTAATGATTTTGAATTTTCTACTCATCATAGTCTGACTGTAAAATGTGATTTTCATTGTCGTCCTCGATTTCTTCCACTTCTCTTTCATTCCCGTTTCCTGGTCCTGTTGTGTTTGGTATTCCTGTAGGTTGACTTAATTTCCTTCCTTCTACTTCATGGGGCAGTGACTTGTAGAAGCTGTGTTTAATTTGAGGTATGAAAGGGAGCAATTCCATTAGGTTCCTGAACTTTGGTTGTTTAATTTTTGTGGAGTTTCATAAAGTAAAATTAATTCATGATGGGTGGTCTGCTAGGATCTTTCTTTAAATCAAGTCATTCAAAGAACATATCTTCAACTAAGTTATATTTTTAGAAGAGTGAGAATGGTGTGGACTTCTCACAATGTAGCCATTGCATTTTTCGAATATCTACTTTGTTATCTTTCATGTGAACTTTCATTGCCTGGATTGACCGAAAGTCGTTGAGTACAATCTTTTGTACTTTGAATTTTCTGCTGGCTTTGAACACATTTGAATCCAGTCATCAGGAACAAAAACATTAGAACATGTCCTCTTTGCCTTTTCAATAACAACACAATCCTGATCACTTTCCATAAAGGAGTGTCTGGACACCAAGAACCAATGATGTACTATTGCTACAGGAGTATTACAGACATAAAATCAAAATTGGACAGTATTTTTATTTTTGTTCTGCCCCCCTGCATTGTCACTAAATGCATCTATATGGTTAAACTACATGGAAAGTCTCTGATAAACCTCTTAAGGAAAGTAATTATCTCCCGGTAGCCTCTTGAATCGTCAGTTTCTGGCAACATAAACATTTTGCTGTTCCACTCACGAAATCATGTACAGCAAAACTATACACCCAAAGCTGATGCAAGTATTACATCTTACTGCATGCCACCAAAGTAGTTGCCAGTGTTTTTTGTAAATCAAAATATATTACAACACAATTTGGTGACTTGCTTGCTAACTCTCTAGCAACTTTCTTGGCTGATATTGCTGGATCAGCTATACGTAAATGAAGTTCTTTTAATGTGGCAGCTTATTTTCTAGCCTGCTCCTCAGTGGCATTTTTTTTTATCGTGTTGTTATGTGTATCACATGTGGTGCATGCATCACTGTAAGGTTTGTGAAAGCTTAGATTAAAGGAAGTAATAAAGATCATCCTATAAAAGTGAAGCTTCATTGGTACTTCTCCTTCATTTTGACACTTCTCTAAATATAGCTCGAACCTTTTGCTGACACCAAGGAAAGAATTCGTGTACTGTCTATTAGGATTATTTTTCCTTGAGAAGTGACTTTGAAATTTAGGGAATGACTTGATAGGATTTTTGACTAAATCAATCTGGGAGGGTGGCAGTTTGTTTGCTGGAGAATGACGACCTCTTTTATCAGTCTCTATGATACCAATAGTATGTTTCTTTCTCAGGACATTAGTAGATCTTTTGTTTTTTATGTCAAGCGTTTTTAGGAAAAACTCTTTGCATACACATTGACCTTTCAAGGTAATGCAACTGCTCATTGATTTTTGGTATTGGGCATTTGTATTATGTCTTTTTGTGTTCAGTTTTTAAATGCAAGAATTTATAAATGCAGTCTGCAAATGCCATGACCCAAGCTCTCAGTATTTCTCAAAAATGACTTTCCTCTCTTCATAGGAGAAATTGCCATTACATTTATAACAGCATGCATGGAAAAAATCTTTAATTGATCTCTTCCTTAGCTGTTCATTTTGCCTTCCACTTGCAGATGCCTCAGACTGTGAAGTTTGAGACTCTTCATCAGGGTGTGGCTGGTAATCTTTATCTTGGTCACTGTCATCAGGATCCTCGACTGAAAAATAAATACCTATTGAGATCTTCTTAGCATAAAACTAGTAAATATTTTGGTAATTCTCGCACTCTATTTACATATATTTCTTTAGCTCAATCCTTCAATATACTTTATTAGTCAGAGGATCAAAATTAAAATATTGTAAAATGACAAACCTATGATATAGTTTCAATTTTTTTCAAAATCAATCTCCAAAGATAACAAATTTATTAGATTGAAATCTCTATAAATCACTGAGATTAAATACTAGGCTGGGAACTTGTACTAAATTATAAAACATACTTGTTGCTGTTAAAACACACTGGTAAAGGTATTATGTTGCCATTTACAAGATAAAAATAATGCATGATGAACTTTACTCTCTAACAACAAATTTCTTTCAAATTTAGGCCTGTATTAGTTTCAAGAATGCCTAAAATAGTCAATGTTAATTATAATTAACATCTTCATTCTGTTTTTCCAGGATAGATGAGTTTTTCTGGTAGATTTATAACATAAATAATATTGTCTTAACCTAAAAAGTAATTAGTGAATTGAATTTAATCATGTAAACAATAATAAAGATGAAATAAATACTTTCACTGTGACTAGAATCAGGCATGGGTGGATATTTGTTCCTTAGATGATTTCTTAATACGAAAATGAGTCAGTGTTTATGATAAACCTTGGCAAGGAGAAAACTCACAAACAAATACAAAACACTAGCTCATTAGTTAGTGGCAGAGGAATACAAGTTAGCTTAGGACCCTTTGCCTATAAGCAGATGAAAGTTTCTGCTAAAAGTAATTTTAAGTCACCAGAGACCAGCACAGTATGGGAATAATTGTTGTATCTCTTTGCCACTAACAACTTTGATGTATCTTCTAGTTTGGATTTATGCCCTTATTTTTTTATTTTACTAACAATAGACTATGCCTCTTTTACTTTTTTTTAAATTTGATTTTTTAAATTTAAGAAACTCATATTGTCTTTAGGATAAATTGGAGATAGTTAATCTTAGAATATATTGATAAAATCAATTTGCTTTTGAAACCCTTGCTGTAATAAAGATTGTATTTACTTTTTCCAGGATAATAGTAGCACTATTTAGTATATAGTCCATAAAATAATTCATTTATTTCTTCACTTTAATTAACAACTTAACAGGCATGTTTGATGTAGTAGTTTCGCACTGCTGCCCCTTACTCAACCAGACACATTGAGGGTTATTTTTTTACTAAGTTCATTCGACAGTAAAAAAAATAACTTCACACTTTTAACAAGTGTATAGCTTTACGCTATACATAGTGATTCAATTATTTCATTTCATTACATTTCACTAGCTTTAAGGGATCAAACTTGCTAATTGATGCTTTTCATATACTATTGTTAAAGTAAAGTAATTAATGTATAGGGCTATGTTTTGTTTCCTCTTTCACTTTTGCCTCAGAGCCGTCCCCCATGAGCCACCCCTTAAAACCTTACTTATCTGGTTGGTGTTGCTGGAATGGGCTGAGACATAGTTGGTACTTTTTCCAAGATAATCCCCCACCCTCACCCCTACCCTCACCTATGCTAAATTCCCTTCTAAGATGTTATCGACTAAAAAGATCTTAGTAATTATTATTGTAGATTGGCCTTAATGACTGCCATTAACATCCTTTCTCTCGGTGAATACTAATCAGGGAACTAAGTAAGCATGGGGTTGAAAGTGGAAAGAGATGAAATGGAACTCAACAAAGAGGGGGGTATTTTAGTTTATTCTTCCTACCTTTGTAATTTTACCAAGATCATATTGACTGAAGGCAGGAGGCATTTTTAAAGAAGGTTGAGAATTGTGTTTTTATGTATCTTAGGGTAAGGTTATATTAAGTAAGCCTTAGTGCAAAATTGTACTATGTGTAACTTAAAAATAATAAATTATCTTAACTTTTCGATAGAAAGGATGTCTATGTTTAAGATAGTGCCAAGGTCAGTGTTAAGTGAACAGTACATTTTTAGGAGATTATTAACAGACTTAAATCTACCCATTAATTATATTTTCATAATTGACATTTACAAATTATTTTTAATGAGTATGAGGTTGAATCATCCATTATATTTTTATTTACAAAAGTTTATTTTAAAATAAATATAGATTATAATTATTTTTATTTTAAAATATATTTAACAGTTTTAGAAACATGTAGGTTATTTTCACTCTTAAAACATTAATAATTCCAAGAAATTTTAAACTACTTTATCTTGAAGGTTTCAATCTCATTCTCACTTAAAAGCTTATTTTGAATAAAAAAAACTTATTGTTTGGCATAGGTACATTTTAAAACTATGTCTTATCTCCAATTGATTTCGAGAGCTTTTTAAGAAATTTTCTCCGACTTAAGCTGAATGATAAAATCTACAACACTTCTTATATATTCATTTTACTCTGTGGACTTGGATTGTGTTTTTAGTATGCAGGTCTTATCTCCTCTTACATTTTTTTTTTATTTCAGCAATTTAGCATAATTCTTCTTTTGATTTAACCTTGATGCACAGTTACATGTAATTGATTATTTTGCAGCATGTGTGAGAATTTGTGGAAAAAAATGTTTTTACAGTTAAACAAGTTTTAAATGTTTATGTTAAAAACTTAAAAAATAATTATCTAGGATATTTTCGGATTGAATATTTTTAGTAGTAGTATTCAAACAACATGAAATTCACCCAGAATATCTTTCTTGGCCTGAACTAAAATGAAAGAATTCTTCCTACCCAGTTTTGCATTGGTTTGTTTTAATTTAGTGATGTACACTGAAAAGCATAAAACTTTAGATTAATATTTTATGTAATTATGTTAGTTTAAATTTAATGTTAGTAACTATACTGCTTATTTATAATCACCATCACCATCACCATCACCATCACCATCACCATCACCATCACCATCACCACCACCACCACCACCACCACCACCACCACCACTATCATCATCCTCTTAAATTTTTTAGCTCAAAATTTCCAAGTACAGATAACATTATAAGGTAGAATTTCAAGTAATCAATATACAATAGGGTGACCTGGCGGTCTAGGGGTAAGGTGTCAGACTTCTGTGCTGGCGGCCGGGGTTCAATCCTCGGTCCCGGCACAGATTTATCTGATTACCAAACCCTTCCTTCACCTCTGACAAGACATCTTGTTAATGTGGGGAATGCCAGGTCTCCACCGTGGTTCGGATTCCACGTTAAACTGTAGGTCCTCCATTCCATCTCACAATCACCCTACCATTACACATTAGCGTAAGTGCGTATAACCCGAACGGGTAGTAAGACGCGGTGCTAATGATTATTAATATACAATAGAAGTGAGGAGAGAAAACCAAATTGTATTAAAGCCGCTAATTTGTATCCAGTCTATAGTCAACCCCAGACTGCCCTGTTTAGGATAAGGAGTGCTAATTACACATCAAACTCTGCCAATAAGTATGCAAAGAATATTTCCTTTTCTCACATTATATTAGGTTATGCTTTGTGACTGAGTGTGCACTTTAAGAAATTGCTATTTAATCAGATTTTTTATAACAAATTTTGATATTCTAATTAGACAAGGTTCTAATTACAACTAATCTAATAACACAACAAAAATAAAGTTTGTTTTCAACACTATTTTAAGGTACTCTGAAGTTCTTCTACGCCGAGTTAGTGCAGGAAACATATGTTTCTCTAATAATCAACGTGCTTTTGTGAGTCTTACTGCTGAAGGAACTATTCCTTTTAATGCAGAGGAATTCTCAGATATTAATGAGTTAAGAGCTCTTGCAGAGCTGATTGGTCCATATGGAATGAAACTTCTTAATGAAACACTTATGTGGCACATAGCAGGTCAAGTACAGGAGCTAAAGGTAAGTTCAAAGTAATATACATTTATACTGTTTTAAAACCCCAATAGAGTTTGATAAACTCACATAATTAAATATTTATTATGTATATCAAAGTTTTAGTACATGATTTATAAAACTGAAGCTAAGTTTATTCTTCAATACCTCAGCATCATTATTTGAAGTATAAGGTTTTGTGTACTAAATTATATAGATTTTTTCCTCATTATCTTTTAAATTGGTTATATTAAAAAGTTTGGATGTAACATATTTTCATTTATGATAACTTAAATTCTCAAAAATAATTTTTTCAAGATAATTTTTACTAATCACATGAAATAAATGTAAAATATAAGTTAATTTAACAACTCAATTAACTTAATTATTAAAATATAACAATTTAAATTCAAAAACTAAAATTGAATTCGGTTTGATTTCTAGTTATATTTCAGTTTGAAAGTGTTATTTTAAATACTTTCTAATATGATCGAGTTACTTGTGGATTGATTCATTATTATTTTTGTGCTAATACTTTACAATAATAATAAAAGTAATGTATGCTAACAGTTAAGGTTTTTGGCTTAGTAGCAAGGAGTCAACACCCCTATTTATCTTAAAACCCATTCTCTTTCTTCTAAAAAAACCTCCAAGCTGGCATATTACTTGGATATTTTGATAGTTGATTTGTAGGTTTCTAGATTGAAGGGTGCATTTTTAAATAGAAACATTTTTAGTAGTATTTGTTTTTAAATCTTAGCTTAAAAAAGTTTTAGTGTCTATTAAAAATAATTTCTTGTTTTGGAAGTAACTTTTTTTTTAAATTTGTCAGGTATCAAGAAGTTAACAATGTCTATTTGTACTAAGATTATGATTAAATTTAATGAACAATTAAAAAAATCTTTTTTAAATTGGGAATATCATCTCTCTAGCTAATTCATTTAAAATATTTTATATACATTATTAGATTGTTAAAACTTTGTAAATAAAAACTATAATAAACTTTTAAAAATAATAGTTAAAATATATTGCCAATTCCAGCTAA
This sequence comes from Timema californicum, assembly GCA_902141385.1. Taxonomy (NCBI): domain Eukaryota; kingdom Metazoa; phylum Arthropoda; class Insecta; order Phasmatodea; family Timematidae; genus Timema; species Timema californicum. The sequence goes on along the minus strand of CABFOW010000316.1, from coordinate 274,470 downwards.
ATATAATATAAATTAAAAGTTTTTCCCAATATCCTTAGATTTCTTTTTATAACAAGTTTTTTTAATATCAGACCAGTTATTTATTTTGGTATTTTCTTCACTTTGCCAACAATTAATTTATAAAGCATAGCTTTTCAAATTAATTTATGTATTGATTAATTCCACCATATTTGAAATGAAGAAAAATCCCATTTTATGTTTGTATTATTCAATGTAGAAATTTCTGTTAAAATATACAATTCTATGCAGGGATATTTTCTAGCTTAGGTTGGTACCATTGTTAGATGTGTTCGTTTTATTTTATCTAATTTGTGTTCATGCATATGAACCTGTGTATCAGTTGAGTCGTGTTCGTAGTTACAGTATGTACTGTTAATGTTTAAAACCGTTTAATCTTTCTATAAACCTGAGTACTCTGACAGGTTACGGGCCCAGGCTTGTGATTGTGGATTTTAGGACGGACAAACCTATAAGTCAAGTGTGCACTGTAATACGCGTGAGCTCTACGTGTTTGCTTGTTGTTTGTGACACCGTTGCCAATCACCATCGCCATAATGGTTTTGAAGAAGATAAAACGTACAGAATTCCGCTTTTCGACGGCACTAATTTTGACAACTAGAAGTTTCGAATAGAAACTCTTCTAGATGAAGTCGATTTGTTGCCCTATATTCAAGGTGACTATCGGGACTTGGTGAAAATTGCGTCTAGTGATAATGTTGAAATTAAGGCGGAAAAGGAAAAAGAGCTGGATAAGCTTCGGAAAGCCGATCGTAAGTGTAAGTCACAGACTATACAACGAATCTCGGACAGCCACTTGGATTGTGTGAAGGATAAGAACACCGCCTATGATATATGGCAAGTGCTTTGTAATACTTACGCTCGTAAAGGTATTGCTAATCAGCTTTTATTACGCAAAACCTTGTTGATGATGAAATTTGATCCCTCTTTAGAGACCCTTGAATTGCATTTTATTAGGTTTGATCGTACCATTCGGGAATTGAAATCGTCGGGAGCTAACCTTGAAGAATTAGATGTTGTCTGCCATCTTCTCTTGACTATGCCATCTGAATATCAAGTAATTGTCACTGCCATAGAGACATTATCTGCTGATAATCTCAACCTGGCATTCGTAAAAACTCGCCTACTTGATGAGCAGAGCAAACGCCAAGCAGAAGGTATCGATGGATGCAGCAAATCATTTTCTAGCGTTACTGATTGGAAGGCTAGAAAATTGAAATCTTCGCAGCCGGAATGTTGTCCCAATTGTAAACAAAGTATTTCAAAGCAAGTTGCTGGTAATAAGTGTTTTTTCTGTCATAAAGCTGGTCATTTTCGTTCGGACTGTCCAAAATTGAAAGGCAAGAAGCAGCAGAATAATTCAATACGTAAAGCAAATGTAGCTGAAGCTAGTGATGATGAATTTAGTTTGACTGTATTAACGACAGTGGCCTGTTGTGATGGATCTGTGTGGTTGCTTGACTCTGGCGCCACTGAACATATGATCAGTGATAAAAATATTAGTTTGGTCTCAAATAAGAGACGCCTATCAAAGTCTATCAAAATAAAAATTGCTAAATCAGGATCGATGTTGTGTGCTGAAGAGATCGGAGATATACACGCGTCTGTGACTCACAAAGGTAATCAAAACTTTATCAAAATTTCCAATGTACTTATTGTCCCTGGATTACAATTTAATTTACTCTCAGTTAGTAAAATGGACGCTAATGGGCTTAAAGTTGTGTTTGAAAAGGGGAACGCTACTATTTTAAAAGGCAATATTTTTGTGGCTGCTGCCACTCGATCTGGTAAAGTGTATACAATGTCTCTTTCACCTCGTGAAAAAGCATGTGCTGGTGTTGCTAGTTCCATTGTAGCATCATCTGATTTGTGGCACAAGAGGCTTGGTCACATTGGCAAAACTGGTTTAGTTCACTTAAGTAAAATTGTTGATGGAATCAAGGTTGATCAAGGATCGATCTCCGATTTATGTGACTCTTGCATACAGGCTAAACAAACGCGTCTTCCTCACACAAAGCCACGCATTAGAGCTAAGCGCCCTTTGGAGATCATACACAGTGATCTTGTAGGGCCTATTAAGCCTGTATCATATGATCAAAAGAGGTATATACTTACCCTGATTGATGACTATAGTCACTTTACAGTCATTTACACTCTAAAGGAAAAGTCTGAAGTGTTTACCTACTTCAAACAATTTGAAGCTATGGCAACAGCTCACTTTAACCTAAAGATAAGTCGCTTTAGGTCAGATAATGGTGGGGAATTCGTGTCGCAGGAAATGCTAGATTATTTAAAAAAGAAAGGTATCCAGTCAGAGTTTACCATCAGGCATACAAGTCAGCAGAATGGTGTCGCAGAAAGAATGGGACGTAGCATCATGGAGAAAACACGTTGTTTACTCCTTCACTCTTCTCTTGATAAGTCACTCTGGACGGAGGCTGTTATGACTGCAGTCTACCTAATAAACAGATCGCCTACTAAAGCTCTTGAAAACAAGGTTCCAGCAGAACTGTGGTATGCTGTAAAGCCCGATATGTTAAAACTGAGGGTTTTTGGCTGTGTAGCATATCTTCGATTACCTAATCAAGTTCTTAAAAGTAAACTTGACAGCCGCTCGAAAAAGTGCTACTTTGTTGGTTACTGCCCGAATGGGTACAGGCTGTGGTGTCCACAGGAACGAAAAATCATACGTGGGCATGATATAATTTTTGATGAACATTCGTTCATAACCAGTGATGTTGTTGGTTCAACACCCTCTCGAGCTATTGAGGTCATCAGCTCGACTCCAAATGAAGCTTTTACTGAGGAATTGCAGGAGGAGCCGTCTTCAGGAGGAGAACCAGAGGCAATTTCTGACGAAGAAGAGACTCCTGGTGAGGAACTTGAACCTCTGCGTAGGAGCACGAGACCTCACACTGCACCAGCGTACCTAAATGACTATGTCACACTGGCTCTTGGTGCTGAGTCATTCATTGACAATATGCCAGAAACCTTCGATGACATCCATAGTAGAGATGATGCCCAGCAATGGATGGCTGCAGTTGAGGAAGAGATGTACTCATTGAAGAAAAATGAGACCTGGACCCTTACTGAGCTGCCATCCGGTAAACGAGCTATCAACTGTAAGTGGGTCTTCAAGATGAAGCAGGATGAAAATGGACAGCTTGACAGGTACAAGGCAAGGTTGGTGGTGAAGGGCTGTGCACAGAAGAAAGGGTTTGACTACAATGAAACGTACTCACCCGTAGCCCATTTAACCTCGGTCAGAACCCTGCTTGCAATTATAAACAAAGAAGATTTAATTGCCTTCCAGTTAGATGTGAAAAATGCATTCCTACATGGAGACCTTTCTGAAGAGGTGTATATGAAGCAGCCACCTGGCTTCGTAACTGACAGCAACCTTGTTTGTAAGTTACACAAGACCCTCTATGGATTGAAGCAGGCACCACGGGAGTGGAATGCTAAACTTGACAAATTTGTGAATTCTCTCGGATTTAAGCAGTCTGAAAATGAAAAATGTATATATTTCGATTTCAGCAACAGCATAAAAACTTACCTTTTGGTTTACGTAGATGACATAATTTTGGCGGGAAACAATCTGCAGAAGTTAAATGACATCAAAACATATCTTATGTCAGAATTCGAGATGAAGGATCTTGGAGGTTTGCACAACTTTCTAGGTATAAAAATTGATCAGAAAACTGATGGTATGTCCCTTAGTCAAACAGCCTACTTGAAGAAAGTTCTCAAGAAATTTGGTATGGAACAATGCAAACTGGTCAAGACACCGATGGAGACAAAACCACCTGAAATAACTACATCAGAGTGCATAATCCAAAAAAAACCGTACCGTGAGCTTGTTGGTAGTTTGATGCATGTGATGCTCTACACTCGCCCTGATCTGAGCTTCTCAGTGAATTTCTACAGCAGGTATCAGAGCAATGCAACAGAAGCTCACTGGATTGGACTCAAACGAATACTACGATACATTCAAGGAACACTTGATGTTGGGCTCTTCTTTCCGAAGAACTGTGATGTCACCTTACGGGCCTACGTTGATGCGGACTGGGCCAATGACAGCAATGATCGTAAATCTACATCTGGGTATTTATCCCAAGTTTATGGTGCCACTGTTGATTGGACTACACGTAAGCAGACTACAGTTGCCCTTAGCTAGACGGAGTCAGAGTTTGTCTCCCTGTCATCCACCTCATCCGACCTACTCTGGTTGAGAAGACTGATCCAGGACCTTGGGATCACTCTAGAACCCACCAAGGTGTACGAGGACAACCAGTCCTGCATAAGATGTTTGGATAAATGGGAACATCGAAGACTAAAGCATATTGATGTCAAATACAACTTTGTTCGCGATTTGTATTTAAGTGGTGTTATTGATGTGATTTATCTGGAAACAAATGAACAATGTGCTGACATTCTGACAAAGAGTTTGGTTGGAAATAAGTTTGAGTACTTTTGTAATTATATTGGTTTAATCAAATGCTGATTCACTAGAGTCTATATGCATGTAGTTAAGGGTAGGCCTACATGTAGAATTTTTGCCTAATTGTTGTGGTTGTAGTTGAATTGAGGAGTAGTGTTAAAATATGCAATTCTATGCAGGGATATTTTCTAGCTTAGGTTGGTACCATCGTTAGATTTGTTGTTCGTTTTATTTTATCTAATTTGTGTTCATGCACATGAACCTGTGTATCAGTTGAGTCGTGTTCGTAGTTACAGTATGTACTGTTAATGTTTAAAACCGTTTACTCTTTCTATAAACCTGAGTACTCTGACAATTTCTATATGTTATTTGACCCAAAAAATAATTCTATTCATGCACCTCACAGACTAATACATTTTAAACCATTGAATTTTAAAATACCATTCAAATTATCCAATAAGCCAAACATTTTATTAGCCTTATCTAACACATGTACATGTTCCTGTTTGTATGTCCATTTGAATTATCTTCATATGAACATAAAAGTGTTGGTACAGTGTTTAGTACTTTGATTTTTTTATAGTGCTTATGATTTTTCAATTTCTAGAAAGCAAGATCGGTATTCACAGGGGGAATAAAGTGTATATCCTGAAGGGTTAGTAAGACGCAGTGATAAAAAACAAAATATAAACATAGGAGAATAGAAAGGATAGATAGATGAGTAAATTGTTTTTAGTAAAAACGGTATAATTTAAATGTATTACTAGTTATCTCATTTGAATATGTTTCTCATGAATATTAGCCGAACTGGTTTGTTTTGTTGCTTAAAAAACCCCATGTTTTTAAATTGTAAGCGCTGATACAACCTTAATTTCAAGAATTATATTCTAGAATATGACACACACATTTCCTTAGAATGTTCTTTGTCTTAGATTTATATTGTATTATAGAAACAAATTCTAATAAAGAGTTTGACAGAAACTCTTATACAACCATATTTTTGGATGTAGCATCAATTTGATAAAAATATTTTCTATTTCAGAAATTAGTTTCAGTAAACAAAGATGTTCTTGTAGCTTTGAGAACAAATTTTGACAAACCTGAGATCATGAAAGAGCAGTTTAAAAAACTAACACGTAAGTGTTTGCCGAAATTATGTGGAACATTATAGTTTTGAGTGACTGCATGTTACTGTAGTTACTAATTAAAGATCAATAGTTATTGGGTTAAATGTTGCTGTTATTATGAGGCTAAACATTATGTTTGAGTGTTTGTAATTAGCGCTGATCTGCTTAGGTTGCCACATGGTCTAAGGCGCTACTCTTGCACTAGACTATACTGTCAAAGACTGGGAGATCGGGGTTAGATCCCAGTCGGGTGTACGAAAGTTTTTTTTTACCTAAATGGTTTTCCACTCTCCCTCCAAGCAAATGCTGGTACACTTCCTTTAAATTAAACCTTCCTAATCCCTAACACCTTGGTGTAATTAGTATATATGTAAAACTCAAAGGGAGGATATTAAGACAGTGCTATCAGGTACTGGCGACTCATCTTTGTTAAACTCTTGGAAAACAACCTTGTCCTTTGTTCTGTTGCTAGGAGGAGGTTGAGAAGTGGCTCTTAGTGACTATAAGTAAACAATTAGTTTTTTTTGTTAATAACAAGGGAAAGATGGAGGGGGAGGGGTTATGTTGGTTGAGAATAGAAAGGTCAGTGAGTGAAAGAAAAGCTGTATTTTAGCTCATTGAGTGAGAGAGAAGTTGTATTGTAGCATTTGTGAGTAGGGAGCGATTATCTTTGCACTTCTATCCACAAGTTAAACTAGTGAACTCGTTTGAACCAAGAGAAGAACAGTCAAGGGAAGCTAAAACTGGGGAAGAATCAAGGAAAGCCAAAACTGGGTAAGATTCAAGCGAAGTTAAAACTGGGGAAGAATAAGAGAAGTTATAACCAGCTAGGATTGACAGGAAGTTCAAACTGGGGAAGAGGTAAGACAAAATTGGAGAAGAGTTATGGAAAGCTAAAACTGGTTAAGATTAAAGAGAAGATTAAAAAAAAAGAGTTAAAACTAAAGAAATATAGGGGGCTTCATAACTTATCTTTATTTCCATACTTAAATTTATTCATCAGTTGATACATATTACATTATTTTTAAAATTAATTATTATTAAAATTCAGATAAATTTAATAATGAAATACTTTCTTCTGTGTTATTCTAAATTTAATATATCTTTAATAATAAATAATTAATATTAATATATCCTTGATATTTTATGCACACAGTTCAAAATGAAATTTTGATATATTACAAACTTAGCTATGGAAAAAGTGAAGTCAATTTGACGGAAACTATCGTTAAAATATGGTATTATATCTAAACTAACTCTAGTTTCATTTAAACTTCTATAAGCAATCCTACTATACTGAACAAAATAAAAATGCTCCATAAGAACCTTTGATATTTTAGTATTTCTAATACATATTATCTTTGGAATATTTAAAATGAAATAAACCAAATGACCGGGAAAATATTTGATTGGCCTAGCCCAAGTTTTAATTAGTTTGAGAGCATTCTAAATTACTGGTATACATTATTTTGTCTCCTTAAAGTGACCCACATTGAGAAAATGTTTCTTAAGGTCACTCAAAATTAACCTTGCTTCAGCATATAGTAATTTTTATTATTTTGAATGCATACCAACAGCTTAATGGAGCTACATAGGTATGGTTTTGCCAATATATTTTTAACAGAGTGTTTTTATGATTCTAGTATAAGAATGCCTTAGAAGGAGATCAAAATAATTTGTTCTCGCGATGATTATTATATTCACTCTGCTAGATGACAATTTTACACATATTGATAAATAATTCTTTCACTATATAATTCAAAATAATTAGATTAAATATTTGAGGAATATTGAGTGACCCTTTTGACTACAATAGCTTCACCCATAGCGAAAGGTAATGCTAGTTTTTTGCCTTTGTAGATGTGGACAATGTGTTGCAGCGAATGACCATCGTTGGTGTGATTTTGTGTTTTCGACATTTGGCTCAAAGTGCTTTGGTAGATGTTTTGGAAGAGAGAATACCTTTCCTCCTAAGCTCTATTCTAGATTTCCGCCACCATCTACCAAATGGAGATCATCATATGGTAAATTAGTTATATAAATGTTCTGCTATAGTCAAGAGGATTATAGTATCAGCTTTAATCACTAGTCTGTCATTTTTATAGGGTAGACACTCAAGCTCTAGAAAAAAGAAAAAAAAATCCTGCATGGTTCTAGAATTTTCTGGCAAAAAAAAAACAACTCTAGTTGTGAGACACTAAACAAATGATTTTGATTGAAAATGTTTTTTAAAGGTGTGTTGAACATGGCATCAAATTTTAGTTTTTGAGCAAGGATTATTAATAAATATTTCTACGAATGCCTAGACTAGTAGATTATTTGTATTCTTTCATATACAATTTATACCACCTACAACTTCAACTATACTTCATTCACGTTAGGAGTTTACCTCTGAAAGGTCTTTTTTCCTACCAATATCCTACTATATAATAGATATCTGGTAGGGAAAAAGGCCTTTCAGAGGTAAACTCCTACCTTGAACGAACTTTATGTTTTAAAACACATTAAATTACTTCAAGAGGGATCTTTGTAAAAAAAAATCCTTAACCTTGCTTGTTGGAAGACTTGGCCATGATCCTCTTCCTTCCCTCTCAAAAGCTATTATGTGGCCAGCCCTGGAATTACTCTACATCCTTATCACCCTTGGTATATATTGAGAGTTATCTTTGCATGGAAATTTTCTTAAATTTGATTCTTCAAAAATCTATTGGATGGCTCAGTGGTTAGAGCATTGGCGTACTAAACCAAAGGTCCTAGGTTCGATTTCCATGTCCAGGTATCATTTTTCAATTGAATGAATATGATACTCTCAATTTAATGAATATGATATTTAGATGTGGCTATAACCATAATTAACAACTATAATAGCTTGGCTATTTAATCCATCATAATATACTCATTGGTATGGTTGTAATTGTACTATTGACAGCAAAAAGCCAACTACTGAGTCGATGGTGGCTGCATTATATGATAGCTCTTGAATTTAATTGAGCACACATTTGTAGCTGACGATTTCAATACATCCATCACAGACTCTGCTTTTAAATATGAGTGGAAAATGACCCTGGACAAGGGATGATTCCTGGATATACTCATTGGTTAGAGCATTGGCATACTAAGCAAAAGTCCTGAGTTTGATTCCTGTGTACAGGTGTTTATTTCAATCTAAAGAAACTAACAAACATAATACCTTTTGAGAATTTCAAGGGGGTGTAAGTCACCACCTGAGAACTTAGCTTTAGTGATATTGGTCACTTCAGAATCAAGTTCCATTGTTATTATCAGATATTTTAGTTTCCTTTTAGTTTTCATTTTTGAGTTTTGTTTATTTTTACAGTAGCTTGAGTAAATATATGGTCCAAAATTAAAAAATAAGTAAAGAACTAACAACAGTAACTAGAATGAATGTTGAAACAATGTAATATTCTTTATTACATCACCAGCAATGGCTGATTTGTATAACGCAACAAGGAGGTCTATGCTGAAGTCTTGGCCGGATTCTCTGTGATCATGAGATTTTTTGCTATTGTACTGATCTCTTTTCTCTACGCTACTCTCCAAATCTTTATTGATTAGACTACATGGTTCTGGTAAATGTACAATTAAAAATAATAATTAAAAATCATAAAAAACAATAATAATTTATAGATAGCTTGATATTAAGCCTAGATAGAGAACTCATTAAGTAATATCTGCACTCATAGGCGTGGTATGATGGAAACAAATCTGTAACCTAGGGAAAAGCCCACAGACCAAATCATCTTAGTTTTAATTTTATAGATCTATTGATATGCACATTCCCCATTACATTTTAACAAACAGTTTGATGGAGCTATAAGGATACACAAATTATTTAGCTTTGTTGTGTAATAGTAATGAAGCTGTTAGAAGATATGCAAAAAATGTATTAGAAGCTAGTAAAGAAATAGGTTTAGAAGTGAAGGCTGAAAGAATTAAGCTAATGATCACACGGGGAACACAGGTCCAGGACAATAATTTAGTAAATAATTTGAAAAACTTATCATTTGATATGGTTAATGAGTTTAAATATTAAGGAACAATTTTAATTGCAATAACAATATTAGAGTGGAAATTAGGGAATACAGTTGGGCAATGCATATTACTCGCTCATTAAGTTGTTGACATCTTGCCTGCTTTCAAGGAATGTAAAACTCAGAATATTATGTTTTTTATTTAGGGGTCTTACATTAAATGATGAAAATAAATTTAGGGTGTTTGAAAACAAGGTGCTTATAAAGCTCTTTGGTCCAAAAAGGGATGAGAATACTGGGGCATGGAGTTTACATAGTGATGAGTTATATACTCTGTATTCATTATATACATTATTAGGTTAATAAAATCACATAGATTACAGTGGGCAGTATATACAGTGTGAAGTAAAGAATCTATAACTGTGTTCATGGTCTGGACTGGCATATTCAATATGCAGAAACCATTGTGAAGAATAAGACTTAGATGGGAGGATAACATTAAAATGGACCTGAAAGCAATAGGATGTAATGAGGTGGACTGGATAGAACTAGCTCAAGGTAGGAATAGGTGGTTTAATTTTGTAAGTGTAATAATTAACTTTCAAGTTCCTGATGTCCTAGAGTAAGTGGTTAATTTAAATTGAGAGTTGTACACACCTTTTACTCCAAAAAATAGCAATCTTACCATGACCAGTTACACTATGGCACAGCTTATAATATAGGACCACACTAATTGATCAAGCTAAGACATCTTCCTCTCAGGGTTAGCAGAGTAAACAACATAGGCAGACCACACATCCTGTTTTGAACAGAACAGTACCTATTTTTTGCTATTTTACAGCCATCCTAAGCATTTGAGTAAAAATGTGGTTTTTGTACTTTTTTTAAAAACCTTAACATATGCTTAAATATTGGTCACTGATAAGCTATAATCAAGTTTGCATCATTGCTTACTACTGTTTTGTAGCCAATGGTTTAACCATTGATAGAGGTTCATTAATTGAGATTGACAATTTTGAACATTGCATAAATGGTGCAACATCATTGAATTATTCAGAGAAAATAACAAATGAGTATTGGCAACACTTTCACATCTGTTCTTTAGCATTAAATTTGGTTCAATGCACTTGTTGGTTTCAGCATATGCATGTCACATATTCCCTAAGTTTTTATTTTACATTTTTCAATGTTTTAAACCTGCAATTTTTTTTCAATTGTTGGGTAAAATAAAAAATAATTTTGTCTGAAAAATACTCATGGGACGAGATGATACATAACCAAAAGTTTTTTTGGGTTCAATACTCTTAAGAAATATATATAATAATGTTATGTCCTATTCTTTATGAACTCCCCTTCCCAGACCGTTTTTGTCTCAAGGCATTATGGTCATTCTAATACACTACCACTTTAAACACTGTTAACCTAAAATAAATCATGTGATTTATTCATAATAGGTAGTGAGTGAAATGGCTTCCGCTGCTGGACTGGACTGCAAAGTAGACCCAACTTTGGTGACAGCTCTTAGAAATCAAAAGAATGGTATGTGTTTTGCTAAAATAGTAAGAATAATATTAGGATATGTTGATAGTAGTTGAGATGATACAAATCCCACAGGCTTTTTATGTTACTCATATTTTATACATTGGTTTAAAATTTAACAATATCTGTATTTAATATCACTTACTTTAAACACTAGCATAATAATTGAAGAAAAGATTTCTTAGTTGGATAAAATAAATTGATTTAATGCTTTTATTAAACCATTATTATTAATAGACTAAATAAAACACGCACAAATATTCTCTCATATTCCTTACAGTTTTGAGATTTCGACAAATTTATTTGTATAGATTTAATATGCTAGTTAAATTAAATACACCACACAACTTTTAGTTTACCTTATATAACATATCCAAAAACCTAAAACTCATTTTTAAATACAACTGCTACTCTTTTTACACTAAAGTTTTCAATAAACCACTTCTTATTATGTGTATTGATATGTAATATTTTGGGTTCCATATGCCAACTTTACAAGACTAATCAGTGTGCACATCAAAATGTAACAATAATGTGTGTGTTTAGAAATTGAAGAGGATGAGCATTTACTGGCATGTCTGCTCATGGTTTTTGTGGCTGTGTCAATCCCTAAACTTGCCCGCAATGAGACATCTTTCTACAGAGCATCATTGGAAGGCCATGCTAATAATATTCATTGTATGGCATCAGCAGTGAATAATATTTTTGGAGCAATGTTTACAATATGTAACCAGGGAGATATAGAAGACCGAATGAAAGAGTTTCTTGCAGTAAGATAATTTATATATATATATATATATATATATTTGTTCTTCTTTACTTTTAACCACTAAACAAAATAAATGTTATAGGTATCGATAATGGTTGGCACATCATCTGGTATTTGTTTTGTTTTTTCAATGCCACAATTTTGGAATGAAAAAGTGTGGCTTAAACATTGTTTATTCCCTAAAAATTTCAAGTAGGTACCCACCCCGGTGGCGTAGTTTGCTAACGCGCAAGTCGTGTTTAGCTCGACTGCTGAGGACAGGTAGATCGAGGTTCGAATCTCGGTCGGGTGAACTGGGGGTGGTTTTTCCTAAATGGTTTTCCACTCTCCCTCCACGCAAATACGGGTTCACTTCCTCTAATTCAACCTTCCCAATCCCCAAGCAATTAGCGTAATTAGTACTTAAAGCGTATAACCCGAACGGGTAGTAAGATGTGGTGTTAAATATTATTATTATTATTATTATTATTATTATTATTATTATTATTATTATTATTCAAGTAGGTCAAATTTAATGCTTTACTGAACATAAAACTTTATTTTTGTGTGTATATTTTTTAGTTTTCAAAAAATATATTTCACAAATTGGAATTTTCTGTGTGTGCTAATTTTGGAAAAAATTGTATTAGTTATGGACATGATATTAAATTGTAAATAATTACAAAATTTTCTTCAATACATTTCAAAAAACTATATTTGGATTGATGTTTCCAGTCAAATACATACATAAAATTTGCTATGTATACTAGATAAAACCAATTTCATTTGTCTTTAGTTTATAATTACTATATTGATAAGGTTTTTTTTAATCTATTGATTTAGCTCATTTTCATAAATATATTATTTATTGAAATGCTCATAAAATAATTTCTGTTTGAAAATACTGGTAATTCATTGGCTTACAAAAAATATGCTTTACAAACGGATATAATTTGAGAATTACCAAGCTATATCATGGTTTATCAATAGATCTCCAACATCTTATCTCAGTTGTAAAAATCATATAAAGTTTGATCCTTAGCTTAGAATTAGTTTATTTTCTGTTACTAGTTTTTAATTGTTTATCTGATGTGTGTTTGTATGTGGCCTAAATTTAAAATATAATAAATAGCCAATAACAAGTAGGAACATTAAAATAGTATATTTTGACATTTGCTTTTACATTTTTTGACAATCTAAGACACTATATCTTTATAGGACAAAACTACTTAAAAAAAATAATCTAAAATTATTATTAATGGCTCTTAATGGATAAAAAATAATTTTGGGACATAATCATTGCAAAATTTATATACCAAAAATCAACCATAATACATTCAGGGATGCGGTCTTGACCCATGTATTGTGGTTAATAAATTAACCACATTGGCAATTAAACCTAAAATATTTTATTGACATATAAAACATTAAATTTTAATATACAAAAATGAAACATACCTTAGACTACTTAGAACAATGTGTTACAGGTATTTATACATATATATTTTTTTTCTGTGAAAGGGTGCAAATTAGGTTTTGCACAAATCAACATTACAAGTTGAACAGACTAGGTGTCTGCACATTCATTGACAGAAAGGTATCGACTTGGGTATAATGCCTCTTTCAAAACTTTATTAAGATGAGATAGCAAAGGCCTTACTTTACATAATTTGTCTAGGAAGGGCTGCCCTCATTTAACCATTTGTTTCACTATCATTCAGTTGAATAAACCTCAAGATTTTTAGGAAGTGCTTTAATGAAATTATTTTGGCAATTCTTTCTACATGAAAATTATAATTTGATGACCAATAGAGTTGGAGGATAGGTATAGAATGGAAACCCTCTATTATTAACATGCCAATAAATTCTTTGAGCTCATCATCTGTAAGATCCAAGGTCATTCTTTTCTGTAGAGCATTCTTGTTATATTCCTGAACAATGTCAGTCATGAGAGAATGTGTAAAAAATATCATAACTATTTGTAATTGTGAGATAAAGTCTATGACAAGCATTAGTCTAATTGTTTGTGAAAAATGTATGCTACTGAAGTTAGTTGTTATATAGTCCCCGGCTGTCAATTTATCTATGTGAAAAGTTAAACCCATATTTTCATCAATGGTAAATTTTCGGCCATGCCGGGAATCGAACCCGGGAGCCTTAACTCAATAGGCAGACATGCTACCGACTGAGTTAAGTTGTCGGACTGCTCTACAAAAGTGTAAGTTGTGAATAGGCCAATTGAAAAGTAATAAGAATAACAGCAAAAACCCCATTGAGCCAATGGTATAGCTAACCATCTCACCTATAAACTTAATAATTTTCCAAAATTCTATTATGTTTGTTGAGTTAAATATAACTTTTTTTTCACTTACTAATGTGTATGTTTTTAAATAATTTGCGATTGTGGCATTTGAAAAATATATTAATTGTTTTATGTATTTTATTTAAGTTGGCATCATCAAGTTTGTTACGTTTGGGCCAAGAGGCTGATAAAGAAGTAATTCGAAACAGAGAGTCTGTGTACCTATTACTTGATCAGGTTTGTATTTTTTTTACTAAGAATTAAATTTGAATATATGCTAAAAATCACATTAGTAGAACATGGGAAACCTTTGGAATGATTATGTGCTACACTGAATATCATCACTGAAGGAACTAACTACATGCTTACTATTGGCAAATCGTATTTTCATTCCCTTGTTTTTAGTAGCCAATATTTATTTAGATATAAGACAAATTTTGCAACGCTGGATTGTCGATGTTACCATTAACTCCTTCTTACTCCAGTTTAATCATAAAGTTACACAATCTATTTATCCTTGCATACCTGTCCTGATACCTAGTATGTAACACAGGACCTATTTCTACTTAAAACCTGTTAATTGGAATAGAGCACTAGGCTAAATCATGACTAAATTTGGAAGGATAGCCAGCACACTTTCCTTGGTGATACTGGAGTAGAAATTGTGTAGCTGGAACACTAAAAAACACATTTTTAAGAACAAGCTTTCACTGTCACTGACAGCTTCATCAGGTCAAGAGAGTAGACTGATGCTCTTGTTTGAACTGCAAGTTTGACTGTCCACAGCTGGCTGTTTTTCAGTTATATCATTGTATAGATGGCAGCACTATGAATGAATAGATAGAAAAACTAGAAATTGTGTTATATACTGTATTATTGTGACATTGAATGTAGTAATAAGTGTGCTGGTATAAAGAAGAGGAATTACCTATGGTTGAGGTTAGGGGCTTGCCTGGATTTGATAATTTATTGATGGGCCAGTTCATATATCCTTAGTTGTGAAGGGTTGCATATTTCTTTGTTCAGGGATTTGACCACCTTGGTTGTGTAACAGTGATTAAAGTCTAGATTATGGGTTTTGGCATGTGATGCTACAGACTTATCTTTATTTTTCATTTTTGTGTCATGTCAATGACCATTCATTCTCTTTCTTAGTGTTTCTGTTGTGAGACCAATATATGGTGCTTGGCACTAGTTGCATTCCAGTTGGTAGATAAAGTTTTCAGAATCACAAGTATGGTGGCGTTTTATAGGATAATTTATTTTAGTTATGTTGCTGGAGAATGAATTTGTTGGTTTATGTATGGTGGAGGTTTTGCAGGGGGTGCAGTTGCAGGGAAATGACCCGAATCCAAACAAATATCAGGTTAATTTCCCTGTTAAATTATTGTGCAATCGCTTGGCTCATCTATAAAAAAAAGTTATAATTTCAATGAAAACATCACACTCTACCCTAATTATTGATGAATCACATGACATAAGTGTAACTAGGCAAATGGTCATTATGTTTCGTTTTTTAATTGGCTGAATGTAGAAACTAATTGTACAAGGTGGTTGCATTTGGAGGTAAATCTTTTCAACATTGTAAACAGTGCATTTGAAGAGGACGGTATTCCTTGAAACAACTGCTTGAGTATTTCATCAGATGGAGCAAAGGCTATGGTGGGAAAGTTTAATTCTGTTTCATCCAAAGTCAGAAAACAAGGGAATTTGGGGTTCCTTCATTGTGCTTGCCATGTTTCTAACCCAGCTGCAGCCCATGTCTGCTATGAATTGCCTGGCGTATGTAAACAGCTTGCAAGAGATGTTTACTCGTTTTTCCAAACATCTGGAAAATGAAAGGATGAATTTAAAGAAATCAAAAATATGCTTGGGGTCAAGAACCACAAAATCTTGTGGCCATGTTTTACAAGGTGGTTGGCCATGCTAGTGTGTTGAATGCCTTCTGGCGTAGTGACCTGATCGGACTGAGTATTTTAACTCTAAAATTGATAAGAAAAAGAAAAGCTTGGAGTTAGTCCAATGTATTAAAGACCCCCTAAATTCTGACACTGCAAAATTGTATTTCTATTTTCTTAAAGCAGTTTTACCACACATCACACAATTTAATGTGGTATTTCACCAGGAAATACCATATGTTCATAAACTTTATTCAGAAATTTGTTCACTTCTTCGCATGTTCATAGCAAGTTTTGTTCCATTTCCTGTTCTTCAAACTCGTAACATATCATTTATCGATTATAAACAAGAAAATCAATAGAAAGACTCTTCACATTTCATAGGCCATGAAATACACAAACTTATGGAAGCAAGCATTCAAATGGATTTCTTTCATCATATCCAAAGATTTTATGAGATGGTAACAAAAGAATTATATCTCTTTTACCTCTTGATAATGAAGTTATAAAGAAAGTTAGGATTTTTGGTCCAGATAATAAATCATCAGGAGACTGGCAAAAAGTGTAAAACACTGACATATATCAATTTCCAAATGTCACTCACAATAGTGATAGAAACAGTCTTAATGTAGAGTCCTTTGCCTATACTCTTTGGGATACACCCAACTCATTGAACATTACCAGCTCTGACAGTATTGACACATATTAATTCAAAATGTCACAACATGAGAATGGCAAAACATGTTTTCCAACATTGTGCAAACTTGCAAAGACAACGCTTATATATTCTCACAGTAATGCAGGAGTGGAAAGAGTTTTTAGCAAGTTGACTATGATTAAAACTGTCCGTAGGTCCTCACTAAAATTACCAATGCTGAATGCTTTAATGCACTGTTCTTGCAGAAAACACCTGACCAAGTTTAAGCCAAAGGATGGATTGCGAAGGAAAGTGAGAAGACTTAAGAAATAGGAAAAATAAGAATTAATATTGCAGTTATAAAGCAAGTTATTTTTTTATTAACATAGTGTAAACATTGATTTTATTTAACCTTTTGTGTGAGTGTTTTTAATGTGATAAACTAGATTTCCATCTAAAATACCTGCATAACCAACCTTTGAAACTCCAATAATTGTTTTTTATGCTATATTCTTTCATCTTTGAAGTCAGCAGAGTCAAGGTTAGTTAATATTTATTTTCATAAATTTAACTAGACCAAAGTTGTACAAAATGTTAAGTTAATAGAATGCATATTTAGGGGGAAAAATCATGTTTTTATTAGATTTATATACCATATAAAAATTAAATTAATACTTTACAGGATTATTTCATGTTAAGAAATAAAATACTTTGGTGGCAGCCATGCCAAAGCCATATAAGATTCAGGAGGGCTATTATGCTGCCAAGTATACAATACTAGATTGTAATGTTAGAGAGCAAAATCTCAATGAATATCAACACACAGATTGCAAATGATTGTAATTACAACACTATCTGTATGGAGGGAACAACATTTCAATTAATTACATACCTAATCATGCCATTCCCTTGTGGAGTAGGCAATAAACTGTGCAGATAGATCAAACAAAACAACAGCTCTGTATTTAATCCCAGTGGTGGATTTAAAATATTTGTGCTCCTAGGCACAATTATAATATGCGCCCCCTCCCAATTTTTTTATTTATTTTTTGTCAAGGGATTTAGGGAATTTTGGTGGAAATATGTGTTGCAAGNTACGTGTTGGAAGGGGGGGGGGGGGCAGTGTAAGTTAGTATTCAAGTAAAGATTTCTACGAAAGATAATCAGGCATGTACAATGTGCATGACCTACATTAGCTTGAATTAACATTATGAAGAAGGGGAGACTGATCTCAGTTACAAAGCAATTGCAAAGTACAGTTAGTTAAAAATAAATATTGTCGTTCTGACATAAACTTGAACCATTCTGATAATGTTAGTCAATAAATTTTAAATGTAATTAATAAAAATATATTAAAGTAAACATAAAGATAATGTTATCCAAAATGTGCTGCCCCTTAAAGCCACCACCCCTAGGCTCGTGCCTTGTGGGCCTATAGTTTAAATCCGCTTTTGCTTAATTTATCCTCACTAACATTCTCCACCCTATTCTTGCATACACCTTTTGTTTCAATGACATCCGTACAAAAAGTTATATATGATTATGATTTTTTTATTCTTAAAACTCTAAATGTTTCTTTTTTCCCATATGTTGTAGATGAATGTGTGAAAAAGAAAATCATTTTTAAGAGTTTTAAGAATAAAAGAGCATGTATGACTGCGTATGGATGTTGTTGAAGCGAAGGGAGTATGCAAGGATATAGAAGTGGATAAATTTATTGAGGATGGATTAAGTTTTTTTAAGCTATGTGTACAGTATCTTGCCTACCTTGTAAAGGAATGTGATTTGGTATGTATTTATTTAATTAATTAATTGAAATGTAGACCCTCCATACGGTCAGTGCCGTAATTACAATAATTTGCAACCTGTGTGTTGATATTCATTGAAATTTCCCTTTAAAATACAATATGGTATTGTATACTTGGCAGCATAACAGCCCTCCTGAGTCGCAGATGAATGTGCTATCTGATAGCTTGGGATACTATTGTCGCTCATGTGTAGCTGACGATTTCACACATCTAATAAAGACACAGCCTTAAACTACGAGTTAAAATACCCTGAGCACACTATAAGTCCTGGATTTCTCAGTGATAGATCATTGGCGAGCTAATCCAAACTTTCCAGGTTTGATTCCCCTATCATTTTTCAATTAATTGAAATGTGGTCCCTTCCATACGGCAGTGCCATAATTACATTGATTTACAACCTGTGTGATGATAGTCAAGTTAACTGAGGGAGAGTGAAAATAAATCTTTAAGCCATAATACCTGTAGTTCTCCTGTACGGTATATTCAGTATACATTGAATATCAAATTTGATATTTGTAAGATAGTTTGACCCACCTTGGTGGCGTAGTTGGCTAATGCACTAGTTTCATATTAGCTAGACTGCCGATGGCGGGAAGATCGAGGTGAGGTCCGAGATCTCGGCTGGGTGAACTGGGGAGGGGGGGAGGGGTTCCTAAATGGATATCCCCTCTCTTTCTTTCTCCTCGCAGATGCGGGTCCACTTCCTCTATATCCAGCCTCCCCAATTCCTAACCCATTAGTGTAATTATTACTTAAGCATACAACCTGAACAGATAGTAAGGCGCAGTGCTAAAATTAAAATAATAATAAATAAATAAATAAAGTGTGCATTTATGTGCATACACACATGCAGGGTTGATGATTTATTTAGTTAATTGAATAAATGTATCTTTACTTGGTTGACATTGACAAAATTGATTTATTACTTTTGTGAATTTATAGCAACAAATCAATGTTTCCAAACATTGCAAAATTAAATATTAATACACCTTAAAGCATGAGAGTGTAATCTACTTATCTTAATAATAATATTTAGCACTGCGTTTTACTACCCGTTCGGGTTATACACTTTAAGTACTAATTACTCTAATGGATTAGGAATTGGGAAGGTTGAATTAGAGGAAGTGGACCCACATTTGCGTGGAGGGAGAGTGGAAAACCATTTAGGAAAAACTACCCCCAGTTCACCCGACCGAGATTCGAACCTCGATCTCCCCGTCCTCAGCAGTCGAGCTCAATACAACAAGCGCGTTAGCCAACTATGCCACCAAGGCGGGTTCTACATATCTTGAAAAATCAAATAATTAAGTAACTGTTGTGTAACAAGAATCATAGTTAATTAATATTTCCTTAGAGTTTGAAGGACTGGATTTAATCTTTATGGGGAGATACTTGTATTATTGTCATGTTACAATAGTTATTTTAGTCAATTAATGTTGCAAAACAGAACAGTTGTTTCATTACTGTTTCAGATTGTCCAGGAATCTCCATTTTTGACAATGGATTTACTGGAATCTTGTTTTCCATATGCTCTGATTCGTAATGCATATCATGCTGTATATAAGCAAGAACATCTTCAATCCTAATGAAACACCTTCCAGAAGCCTGAAGAACGGAATAGAGAATCTGAGAAAACTCCTTTCAAGTCATGGAATCTTCCTTGTAAATGCGTATAATGATATAATATGTCCTTAAAGATGTAATAAGTTATGTATGACATTTCTTTGACCATAAAATATTCCAATGTCAATCACTTGTGATAAAAAATGTAGGATACATTTTGTAACTAATGCTCTCTACTTTATATATAAAAAGCATATTTATGCTAGAATACTTCCATTCACTATCTGCCTCTGAAGACACATTGGATTTTGTGAAAACAGTTAAAATAACACTGCCCACTGCTAGGAATTCTCTTATCGTTATTTTCAATAAATGAATTTATATTAGTATATTTATTCAATGTATGTCTATGTATAATTTACAAAAAAAATTAGTATTTTATGAAATCTAACCTCTTTAATGGTTATTTATAAATACAATTTAATGTGTTATATTTTTATCATTTATATTTTATGGTCAATTATAAATACAATCTAATGTGCTATATTTTTATCATTAGATAATAGAATATCTCACCAAAAGCACATTGACATTTTGTATATAGACTATATTGAATTACATTTACTATGGATTTGCTACTATTCATTTAGTTGAAAGATAAAAACTTGGGCAAATGAATTTAACCTAGCAGCCCAAGGTCCCAGGTTCAATTATGTTGAGATTTCGTGTTTTTAAATACGTAATATATGAATTAAGTTCTCATATTCTGAAAATTGAAAAATGACACCTGGACACGGGAATCGAACTCGGGACCTTCGGCTGAGTACGCCAATGCTCTCATCACTGAGCTATCCAGGATTCGTCCCGTGCCCATGGTCATTCTTCACTTATAGTTTAAGGCAGAGTCTAAGATGGACGTGCGGAAGTCGTCAGCTTATAAGCATGTGATTATATAAGATCACAGCCATCAGACAACGCAGCCATTTGCGACTCGGTAGTTGGCATTTTGCAGCCATAGACAATTATATATAAAATTGTACAGGATTGCATATATTAATATTAAGAGGTGTTATCCTCACTAAAATGCATTAACAATAGTTTTGGCTATTTGTTTCATTAATATATGAATTAAGGTTTCATTGTAAAATTGAAGTAGACTAATGTAATGGTAAAATAATATATATGATTTTGGGGCAGGCCCTAGTATTTCAAGGAATTGATTGGTTATTTAATAGAAGAGCTTGGTTATTGTATGAACAAGGGGTTTGGCATGAAAATAAAAATAATTATTTTATGATTTACATTATACTAAATAGAAACAACAAACTTTCAACCTCTGACTTGAGAATTAACAAACACATTAAAACACAACTATTGCAAAATTTAACATTGGCTATTTTTTCTAATCAAAGGTCTAATTAAATATTTTTGTCTTAAAAGGCCCAACACATAGCTACTCTTATTTTGCAAATAATTAATACCATTGGGATTAAAACACATTTGAATGGGGTTACATTATTGAAAGATAGAGGTTTAGGAACTGCAACAAGTCCATTAGTTACCAACAGTCAATATTTTACTTGTATATGTACAACTTGTTACTGTGTTGGCATAAATGCAAATACCACAAGGGTTTGCGTAGTCATTTCATTGTTCATTCCAGACTCCATACCATTAAGCTGATATTCATTCGTGACCAGTTGTAATCGTTAGTGTTTATTATTTTTATTACCGGTAATATTAGTTAGTGGTTTTCTGTTCTTGTTACACCTGCTGATAAATGTACTTATAATTCACCCTCTCCATGTGCCCTTAGATTAGTTGCTCACACAATTTTATATGACAATCTTGCATTATACTTTTTTTCATAATGGCACCTTCATTCAAATATATTTATAATAACAACCATGTGTAACATTCAAACTATCTATTCTTCCTTATTAAATATTCTGGAGACCAACATACATAAACAAATAGTAGACCTTATAATTGATTGAGAATCATGTAAAAAAACAAGAAAAAAAGACACCGTTAGAATGTATGTTTTAATTAAATAACCTGTAAAACATTTATTTAAAAATAAGTTCAACTAAAACCTTGTATAAAATTACATCATAAGCCAATTTTCTCATTTGCTTCGCTCTTTGAATAGAAGTCACCCTCTTTGGTGGCCACATGGTCTAAGGCGTACTCTTGCAATAGACTAGACTGCCAATGATACATGCACTAAGGGTAATTTTCCCTAAGTGGTTTCCCACTATGTGTAAATATGGGTACATTTCCTCTAAATGCAACCTTCCACATCCCTACCCCATTAGTGTTATTAGTACATAAGCATATAACCTGAATGGGTAGTAAGACGCAGTGTTAAAAAAAAGTTATTTGGTGTGCACTGGTTTTTGAAATTGTCCACATATAATATCTTATTTTTTTGATTTAACATGTTAATTAGACTTATTTATGTAATTAGAATAAACAAACTAGTCATACTATATTATTTTTGTGATTATAAACAGTACATAGATATTTTTGTGATAACAGCAATATTACAGTGTTCATATAATGCTTAGATATTGCACATATTCGCAAGTGTTATATAGTTAGTTATATATATTTTTGGTGGCCCTATTTGCAAGCTAAATAAGGGCTATGCTTCAACTTTCATCAGTTCTATGGTCTCCAATTTGTCGAAAGAGCGAGATATTGCTGAAAAGTATTCCTACAACTTGCTTATTGGAGAGCCACACTTTAACTAACAAACCAAAATTACCAACAATAAATATAGAATTTGGTGGGGGGAACTGAACAACAAAAAGAGAGGAAATAAGTCTCATGAAGATAACAGAGACAATTCAATCAATAAATTGTGTTAGAAAGAATGTAAACTCTAGACAATAAATTAAAATGAAATAATTTATAACCAAGACTGAACACTTATTATGGCGTGAATTGTAGTGTACCATGACAACTGTGCAATGTAACAACAAATCCCTGTCACCAAACATTTCATGGACTTACCCCATGTTGGCAGTGTCGTAATACCCAAACAGAACAGTTTCCCCTGGTTCTGGACAATGCACAAGTGTGTGAGCTAGGGGAAGCAAGTGATAATTTCTACTGACCCCCCACCGCGGATCACCAGACGAATAAAGCAGTGTGCATGTGTTTGTGTAAGACCATTTTGTGAGTGAATATTTATGACCAGATCAAGGTTGGCATCGTGTGTTCTCTTCCCTACCAATTTTCCTCGCTGAGATTGAGTGTATAAAAGCCAGTGATCATATGTGTAATTTACTCTTGGATGTCCATCAAGTTGTAAGGGACCTGTGGTCAATGTAGATTTAAATTCTTTTTCGGCTTATTTATTTATTTTATGTTGTGTTTATTGAAATTACATTTTGGTCTAACACTTCAAAATTATGCAAGGCAATTCAAATTACGTTTCGGCTAAAATAGTTTTTTTGAATTAAATTTTGGGAAGTTTCTCTATGCTAAATTTAGTTTTGGGCTCAATCAGATGTTAGACTTCTGATCTATGTTTATATTTCACGCTAAGTTAACTCGTTTGATACCTTCATTCTATTTTCCAAAGTCTGTCTAAAATGCTAGCGCAGAGTGAGTCTTTGTAACATGTAATTTAATGATTAATTTAAATTAGCTATGACTTCTTTAAATAATGTCTAGGGCGATATTATTCTTTATATTTGTCTTGTTCAAAGTATTAAACTTTCTATTATGCATTTAACTTAATTAACTATGTCTGGTACAATGACTAGCCCACTTCTCAGGAACGTCAACAGGATAGTTGGGTTAGGGTAGTAGAGTGTACAGATAGGCGCAGAATGCTCCTATTTTTGTTTAATATTGAGCAATTTTTTATATTCTTTGTTATTGTAAAAATTCATTCAATTTAGTGTAGAGCTTAGATTTTGGCTGGATAGTGGAGATCCATTTTTGGGTGAGAGCTTTAGTAGTATTTTAGTGTGAGGAGTTAACTTAATATGTTCATAGTGGGTGTCTATCGGAAATTGGTTTGTGTTTGTTTGCATATTGATATCTTAGCTTTTGAATCTTGTGAACTCTCGCAATTGAGGCTAGCATTAATGAAGTTTAAGCAATTTTTTTCTTTCATTTAGCATTTACTAGTCAAAATGGCACATGTTAACTTTTAGTACTTGTAATTCTTATGTCCAGGCATAGGTCTAAGTCTTAAAAAGAATATGATATTTTTGAAGGGTTCATGCATATCCTTTGTTATTCTATTTACTCAACTTGTTTACCTGGTTTAAAAAAAATTATCTGAGAATAAAAAGGCTTTTATAGTCTATTGCCAAATGTTTATATGAATTATACTGGTATTTAATGAGCCATTACCCTCTATTTTATTGAGATTATTTATCAACTCTCGCCTTTGTTTACACTATTTGTTAAGTTTTTGGGACTCGCAATATGGGCTGGAAATAAAGTGTTTGTCAAATTATAAATCCCTGGTGATGCATTTAGTTCTCTTGTTTATATTACTTTGTACACTGGCTAGTTGCTTTTGCTTGCTATTAACTTAGGGTCATCAAACCAAGTAGTGTATACAGTGGCATTTAATATGTTCCTAATATAATTCAACTGGCCCCCCAATTATTAAATTGATGAGACGCTAAACGATACCTTAAAATAGTACAACTATCTTGTATATAGTTCATTTAAATTCTTCTAACTAGTTAAGTGTGAGTTTAGTTCAAAAGTGCCTGTTTTACACTGCACACCTCTAGTTTTGCAGTGAAACTATTAAATGATGCCGCCCTGTATTATTTTGCTAATAAAACCTGTATTTATAAGTAGCTTTCCATCAAACATTTGAGTGGTATAATACAAAACACAGGGTTTATACAAATCAGTTTTATGACTTTTTCTTTACCTTAAAACAGCTATAGTTACTCAATTAAAATACAAATAAATAAATATTAATAACCCACAGCTTTAATACATTAGTATTAGTGACTCCTATGCATTCATTCTTCATTAATTTTTTAATTCATCGTACCACAAACTAATACATGATGAATGGACACAGGAATTGAACCTAAGAATGCTGAAAGATTAGATTACATATTCTCTCAGAATGAGAAAGTTAAAAGAATGTCAGCAATTCTGATTTCTTTGATTTTCCTATTTCCTAACAGTTGATCACCAGAAAATGTATTATCCTTGAAAAGATGAACTTACCATACAATAAATATTATTCTTACTAGTAATGCCAAACTTTGATCAAAATATTCATGAGCAGCCGAAATAATTTGTGAGAAATTGCATATTAAAATTGAAACATGTTTTTTTAGCCCATAAATTTAAAATAATTGATGATAGGCAAACTAACAAAGTGAAATTGATTCTATAACTACAATTATGAAAGTCAAACACATAATAGGTTAATTTAAAAAGTATTATTATAGTTGGTTGTAATTTTTTTTAAAGGAATATAATATATGTATTCCGTTTCTTATTTATTATGATGAGATTTAAATTTAACTGCCATTTGTTCAACTATTATTTAAAAGTAGTTTGTTTATTGTTTAAATGTTTGTAAATAATGATAAAGTGTTTAAACTGACCCTTTATTTTATTAATGCAAAATAACTTTTTCTACCACTTGTAATGTAATATAATATAATGTAATGTTTGGTAATTAATGTAATGTAATGTAATGTAATGTAATGTAATGTAATCTAATGTTATGTTACGATTTATAATCATTTTCTGCTTGCTTGGTATGAGTGCTATTTGAGCTCTATACACATATTTAGGTTAAAAATGATATTTTTGTAAATGTAACATGGAAATCTCTCTCTGTTAGCTTTAAATCTGGGGTTGAGGAACTGGTTCAAGATAAAAATAGTGGCCAAAATATTTTTTTTTTTTAATGTAGGATGAGTATATTACACAAATTCTCTGAAAGGATTAAACAACATTTGGTAAAACAGGCCAAAAGGACGCAACAATAACCACAATACAATTTTAAAAATAGCCATCATAAATCCATCAAACACAAATCATGACACTAGTACAAAATACAACAAACGTCAACGTAAATCATAGCAGCCATTTGGTTCTCACAACTCAATTAACTTATTTGTTTACTGCAAAAGAACCATATTTGGTTTGAATATAAAAAAGTTGCCAATTTTAGTTTATTAAAATATATCCATAAACCCCGAAGAATATCCTGCCAGCCACTGTATAATAAAAGGTATTTAAAAATAGATAAATGTATACATTATTAGGGGTTTCTTCATAGTCTCCAATATGTTAAAACCAATCAACCTATTCTTAAATTCAGTTTTCAGCTCAGAGATCAGTAAAATTGGTGAGCAGAGATATATCTTCTCGGTAACTTGTCCATACCTTCATCAAACTTATTCTTCCATTTACAGAGCTAGATTCAACCCTTTCATGTATATACTCATATACTTACCAACTCAAAATGTCACAAAACCAAACAGAGCAGCAAAACAAAGGTTTATAGAAACCAGACAAAAGTATGGAGGAAATATTAGATGGCATAATGCTGCTTTACAAATTAGAATGTCCCAAGACATTTTCAATGATTTTTGAATCTAACTCTGAGATTTTCTGTGATAAATACTTTTATCGGGGTAAATGTTTAGCGACATTTCAAAATTATAAACAAATATTGGTAATATAAATAAAAGTTTAAAAAAATGTATTTGGTGCTAATATATAAATCGGATACTGTTTGCATTACTAATATATCTTCAGGACTCAAATGTAGAATATCCTACATTCAGTTGGTAGCGTGTCTGTCCACTGAGCTAATGGTCACAGGTTCGATTCTTGGCATAGCCGAAAATTTATTATTGGTAAAATGTGGGTTTACCCTTTCATGAAGATGAATTAACTGCCGAGGACTGGTTGTGCCTGTCCTAGTCTTAAGTTGGATTATAAGGCATATGATGCTATGACACAGGCCCAGCAAGCTGGTAGTGGAAAATTTATGGCTTGAATAAAAAAGTGAACCGGACCATAGGCTGTAAACAGTAATGAATGTAAAAAAATACCCAGGCCACAGGTTGTCAATGGTAATGGATGCAGTAGTAAATGTACAAGATATTAAAAAAAACCTTTTAATATTAACAATTAGATTCATGAAAATTATTTTGAATTAGCCAAACTATTACTGTCATATTTATTTTTGGTTCATGTTAGCTGCCACACCTGCTTATTTATATTATATATCCTTCTTCAATAGATAGATTTTAAAATTAATTAGACCATTTCCGTCATTTAGGAAAATGCTGAATTATTAATTTTTAAAGAGATGAACTTATAATGTTATAATGTTTTGGTTGTCAAATTTAAATTGTTGATTAAAAATAGAATAGTTTAATATTGTCAGAGAATTGTGTAATTTCGGCAATATTTCTTATATATAGTTAGATTTAAGTTGTATTTTTTCCTTCATTTTCATTTAGTATTAAAATATTTAATATCCAGCCTTGTGTATTTGGTGCTAGTATATAATTCAAATACTTGTCATTACTCATGTATTTTCATGAATTAAATTTACAATGTATTAAAAACCATAATAATAATATTAACAATTTCTTAAAATATTACTGTTATATTTATTTTTGGTTCATGTAAGCTGCTGCCACCATGCCTTTTTATAGTATCTATCCTTTAATTGCTACATTTTATAATTCTTTAGATCATATCTTGTATTTATAAAAATACTGAATGATTTATAAAAAATGAAATTATTAAATTTTGCCAGAAAATTGTGTTAAGTAAGCAAGTTTGGCAATATTTCTTATGCACTATTATATTTGATTTGAATGTTTTCCTTGTACTTTTACTTAGTCTTATAATGTTTGAAATGCAACTCTAAATATGTATGAATGAAATTAATACACTATTTATTGTGGTTTTTAAGTAAAAATAAATGAAATAATTAAAAAAATGATACATTTATTGATAAAAGATTTTTTATTTTCCCACACACAGTTGGAAAAGGTTTTGACAAAAAAAAAATTCCTAACTATTCCATGTATTTATTTTGTTAAGGGGTATATTAACAATAGTTGCAGTATCATAGCTAATATTATGAAGAAGGGGAGACTGAAATTATAAATAAAGCTTTTCTTACATTATGTCTCCTTATATAATAGCTTTGATGGTTTAGCAGATACAATATTAATAACTGATTTGTGTGTATACATTATAACAGATTTTATGATGGCATGCTCTCAAGAATAACATTAGTTCTTCTCCTTCCTTTTCAAAACTAGATTGAAACTGAATATTAAAAAAAAACTCACATTAAACAAAATCACATCTTCGGAGTAGTATTCGGGGCAATAATTCTAGAAAGGCGTTTGTGTCTAAAGGGGAAAATGTCCCATACATTATAAATTCCTTTTTCATTTAAAAAAATACTAGCGACACTGTTTAAATCACTTGTAATATAGTGTTATTTGTGCATGATACAGTGCTTACTTAAGATCTATATAAGTTCACAAAATTGTGTGATTTTTATTTGATTTTAATATATAACTCAATTTAATGTTTGACTTAGTTAAGTGTATTTTCTTTCAAATTTGTAATTAAAATAGGTAAATGTTTTTATCACTGGTAGAAAAAAAGGTAGTTGACACCTAAATAACCTTTATAGTAATCTTTTCAAATTCTAGCCAGCCACCCCTCATCCCCCCCCTATTCTTCTACAACTGTAACCCCTCAACCTTGTCACAATCCCTTGACAGCAGTATTTGAGGACTAGCTTCTTCTTGAGGTTAATAATTGGACTCCAGGAGTAGGGGAAGAGAGCTGGTAATATTTTAGGACTGACTACTAGAAAATATTAAAATTGCTACAAAATTTGCCAAGTCTCAATAGAGGAATTGGAAGAGAAAAATATTTTCTCCTCTCTAGTAACATTTAAGTCAGTTTTATTGCTTTGGGACCCGCCTCGGTGGCGTAGTTGGCTAACGCGCTAGCCGTGTTGAGCTCGACTGCTGAGGACGGGGATATCGAGGTTCAAATCTCGGTCGGGTTAACTGGGGGTGGTTTTTCCTAAATGGTTTTCCACTCTCCCTCCACGCAAATGCGGGTTCACTTCCTCTAATTCAACTGTCCCAATTCCTAATCCATTAGCGTAACTAGTACTTAAAGCATATAACCCAAACGGGTAGTAAGACGCGGTGCTAAATATTATTATTGCTTTGGGAGTTGTTTTTAAACTTAGAGTAGCCTATAAACCTTTGCAATTTATTTTTCATGAAAGTACAGTAGAAGGTTTTGGGAGAAAGTTTCATATAGTCTACCCTGCCAATACACCTATGTTTAATTGTAATTCAATAAATAAGATTTGTTTACCCTAAAAAGCTGTTTGTAAACAATTTAAACAATAAAGTGTTGATTTTCATGAGGTAATTTTTTTTAAATAATAAAAAGTTTGATTCTGCTGAAAATTGAAAGGTTAAATGATTTGCTTTGGTGGTGGGCTTACAAGTATATATTTGAAAACATAAATGTTTTCTTGTTGATGTCATTGAGTAAAACATCAATAACATGGACCCTTAACCTTATTTATTTAAAATATAGAAAACTTAAATAAGAACAAATGGCAAGTGAAGTGTAAAAAAATTACAAAAATTGCTAAAACTACATCATGGATATTTGGAATAGAGCACTAGGCTAAATCGTAGTTAAAATTAGGAGGAATAGCCAGCACATTTACCTTAGTGGTACTAGAGTATAAATCGTTTAGATAAAATAATTTATTAAGGACAAGCTTTAACTGACAAAGACAGCTTCAGTTTAAGAGAGTAGACTGATGTTCTTGGTTTGACTGCAAGGTTGATTGGCAACTGCAACAACTTTAATAAAATGGTATTGATATGGGTAAAATAATATACAATTTTACCCATATTGATGGCAAAAATTATGTTTGTATTTTATAAAACACCCTTCTTATGTGTGCATACTAGAAATATATTATAAGCAGCCAATATAAATCGTATTTAAGAATTATATATATATATATTTTTTGTGATGTGTAGGTAATACTTCATTTAACAAAACGTATGTGAATATTTTATACTTTTAAATGGTAATTAGATATTTGATTTCTATTATTCTGGCAGATGGTTACAAACTACTTAAGCTAAGGGAAAAAGTCCTTTAGTGCATTTGCATCAAGATACAGAGATGATGGAAAAATAGCCCAGTGCAAGAGCTTAGAGCCAAACATTAACCTAACAATCACCAGAAATCCAGTCTATTGCAAGCCTGTTGCCTTAGACTTTGTAAACACAGATGCTGATGTTGCAGTTGAGAAACGGTCTTCACACCAACCACAAATCGGTACATAGTGCATCCTAGCAAAAGTAACAAATTTTCTAGGTCGATGGTTGATACATGTAAAAGAGCACATTTTATTAGCCAGTAGCTAATCACGTCTCTAAACTTTGACGGTTAATTACATGCTAGGTTGCTTTGTACAGTGAAATCTCCCTTCATGGATACCTCTTAAAAGTAGATTTTTTTTATAACGAACAGTTTAAATTTCTCCAGTAAAATAACATTGTCTTTTATGGTGAAACAATTTCCCAATAACATGCTTTCTCAAAAACAGATTCAGACACTGCGAGTGACACAAATTTAAGAAAACAAATCTCTAAAGAACAGACAAAAAAATGAGATCAGTCCATATACAGTATTTTACTGTATGCATGTCAGAAATGTCATTGTCTCATGTGAAGTATGAGCAGTATCTCTTTCTCCAAGGAAAGTTTCTAAAATAGCTTACATAGTAATGAGTAATTACTACAGTACTTCAAGGTTGTACCTCTCCCACCCTCCCTCCCCTCCTTTAGCAGGGATTGTTCCATTTATGCTCTTGCACAAATATAGGCCTACAGTACAAAAGGCCTACTGTTGACATATTTTATTTGCATATTGTTCTGTGTATAATGCAATCTGTATAGTAAGTTATGTACAATATTTATTTGTTTGTCGTAATTATCATACATGCAATACTGCACAATGCTGTAGTTAGATTGTAGTTAATATCCACAGTATATAGATTCATGCACTATGATTTTAAAAAATTAATATATTTTCCAAATAACAGACACCTTCTTAGTAAGACATTATTATTTTTTTATCTCGAAAGGTGTCCGCTATAAATATATTTCACTATATGGATAAATGACAGTTTCTTATGTCTGCGATGACACTTTATTTTAATTTAACTTGTATAATTTTCCTAACATAGTTTTGACATATAATTATGAATTGTGCTAAGATGGATATGGTAGGTTATTCAAATGGAAATTCAGTTATTATTTACTTTAATCTTACTTTTGAACAAATATTTTGTTCAGAAGGGAAAAAAATCAGTAAATAAATGAGAATCCCAATTAAAAATAATATAATATATAGTAAAACAAAATGTCCGTTTGGCTTGGATAAATATTTGAATATATTTTATAAATAATTACTGGTCATGTGAATCAAACCTGGGTCCCCTGGTTAGTGTGACAGTATTCTAATACTGAGCTATCCAGGAATTAATCTCACTCCGAGTCATTAATCAATCATAGCTTAAAGCAGAATTTGTTATTTATGTTTATTTGCTAAGTGAAAGAGTAAATTGATACCAAAATCTAGTCATATGAATGATGGGGTGTATTAGGCCTAAGGCCTTTAATCCACTGATAAAACCAACGCGACACCAAATATTGCAAGAATGAAATGTTGAAAATGAGCTAATTACACCTATTCATAGATTTTAAAAATTGAATTACATAAAATGTAATTTTATTAATTCTATAGAGAAATTAAATTCTTTAGGCAACATTTAGGAACAAAATTGCCTTTCTATTTACAAATCAGCTACCCTTATAAAGAATCAATGAAGCAGGTATGGTGACTAAAAAATCTGTAATCCTCTCTATGAAACAAACTTTTAACAAAAATACTGTAAATTTGTTTAAAAATATTTTATTTTCAATACTTTGCTACAAGAGATTGTGGAAAAATACTATACAATCTTTGGTGGTTCATTTCTACAAATGACAGATAATCTTCTTTGTTTATGAACAAAATGATTATTGAATTTAGAATTTTCATTGGATAATATTTCATGTGTGAAGTCATATCTTGCAGAATCCCTTCAAAAAAGTAAATAAAACATCTTGATATTAATATTTTATAACATAATTGAGCATAAATATATAAATATCTATAGCAAAAAAGTGAAAAGGATGTTAACAACAAACTCTGTGTGTGTGTGTGTGTGTGTGTATGTGTGTCTGCGCGCGCATGTCTCTCCTAATAAAAACATGTATGTATATATGTTAATTATGTGTGAGGTAGAATTGGTCCATTATTTTAGGTTAATTTGTTATTTTCAACATAGTGAATAGATCAATATTAGTTTTAGATTTCATCACCATCCGCCATATTGGATGTAAGCATGTGTTTGTTTGTCAAGCTGCAGTAAAAACCATGATACTAAGGGTTTTAAAATCTATTTATTTTATTATCATTGTTATAATAGATAGTTTAGTGTAGTTTTTGCCAGCTGAAAGGAATATTCTAGGATTTCAAAATATCTATAAACATATAATACAAATAGAAAGGTGAACCTCTTACACAACTAAAATCAATGTTCTGAGTACAACTACAAGCTTACAATTTTGGGATTAACACTTATGGAGGCTCTGTGCCAAGTAGAACTTGGGGCCCTTAAAAGTTAGTTCCCCAATGAATGGGTATGATGAATCTTACATACACGTCATACATAGATAATTTTATTTAGAGACAAACTTGTTTGCAAACTTTTAAAGCAATCATGGTGAGTACCATGAGTTTTGTTATTGACATATTAATTAATAGTAATGTAGTAACTATTAAACTATATGGTCTAATATATATACTGAGTGGATTGTAGTACTGTAAATTAATAAATAATAATACTGGACATTATATAATTAGAGACTATTTCAGTGTAATTGCATTTTATGTAGTCTTCCACCTGCAGACAAAACAGTAAAAGCATTAGTATAGTAAAAAGAATTATATTATTATTCTTTTTTTGCAATTTCTCATGTCGCATTTAGTTAATTCTTCAATACTAATAATTTTACTATTTTCCCTCAGAAATAATTGTCAATAGGAAATCAATGTTTATTTTTCAGTCAAAAAGTTAACGGTACCGTCTGCAGATATGTAATATTTCTGGTTTGCCAAAAGTAAAGGTTGCATTAATTTTTAAGCACGGACTGTCAGACTCCAAGCTACCATCACCCTTCGATTAGAGAATGTCTAGATTAATTTGGAATAGATTTTATGAAAAAACATAAAAATATTGAAGTATAATACTATCATGTAATGGCAAGACCAGGCTTCCAACCTTATATTCAAATGATGTACTGTTACATTTAAAGCACCCCTAAACAGGGAAAAGTGAGGTATGGAGGGTTAATTTAAACTCAATATTCAAAACATTAAAATTGCCTTATTTACTGGCACAAATAAAAATAAAAGTAAACGAAAATATATTTTAACTAGTAGCAAAGCCACCATTGATGTGAAAAAACATTATTGTTTTTAAGGCCCTTAGAACAAGCAAAGTGTTATTAACATCTGGGACTGCACTTGTAGATACTTCAAAACCCTTCATACTACACCTGATTCCACAACACATTAGAACTAAATAAATGTGACATGACAAATTCGAACTGCCAAAGCTACCAAAGCTGGAGTCGATAATAAATTAAAATATATTTCAAACCATTATAATTATTATCTAATAGCTACACACTTTTAATTTCTGTGAAGGCGTGTAAACCCTATACACATTTAAAAACTGCAATTAAATACTTTATAAATAGTAAATATTGTTTGAATAGTTGGAGTCGAATTCTATTTAGGTCCAAAAAGGGATGAGGCTACTCGGGAGTGGAGGTGGTGACATAATGATGAGCTACGTAGCCTGTACTTGTCACAAGAGATTGAAAGGATAATCAAGTCTCATAGATTACAGTGGGCAGGACATGCAGCATGAATGGGAGATTCTAAAGCCTTCTTCAGGGTACTGAATGGCAAACCCAATGGTAAGACCTAAACGCAGATGGGAGAATAACATTAGAATGGACCTGAAAAAAAGATGGTGAAATGAGGGGGACTGGATAGAACAAGCTCTAGATAGGGGCAAGGTGCAATGAGATGGACTGGATATAGCTAGCTTAAGATAAGGATAGAATGAATATTTTTGTAAGTGCAGAAATTAACTTTCTAGTTCTTAATGTCATAGAGTAAGTAAGTAATGAAATGGCCACCAAATACCTTTGTGTCCTAACATACTTGAATAGTATTAAGTGTTTTAAATGCATTAATAAAATTAAAAATCTTTAATATCTACTCACTTCATTATGTACAAGGACCTTCTTCTCAAAAGTACATCAATGATGATCTCCTTTTTTTTCTCATGGACTAAGCGCATCACACTGTCTGATAATAGACTTAAACCAGTAATTGTATTTCCACAAAACTATAGCAAAATACAAGGACAATCAGGAAAATAATTGATACAACCAGTATTATATTAAAAAGGCGCTGGTCTAATGTTGATCCACTACTATCACTGTCCAATTGTGTTGCACAATGAGATGATCAAACATCCTTCTATTGTTTACATCAAGCATTATAACTGTGCTTTAGCATGAAAAGCAAGGTCAAGCGCTTAAGACTTTTTATGCTGACAGTAACAGACAGCTTTGTCCTTTGTACTTTTATTGGTGGCAGGGAAGAGCTGAGAGGATGGGTGGGTGTGGATAATAGTTTGCTGCTTAGTGGGGAAAAAAATTTTGAAAGGATAGGCAGTGGACTCATCCTTGCCGAATAATTCCCAGTGCCTGTAAGCTCAAGTAAACACTAATAATTATCTCTTTTATCCTGTGAAAATTAGGGTGAGTGAGGGGGGTAGGATAGTGATAAAAGAACCAGAGTATGAAAGATTGATTGAGTGTGGATTTCAAAATCAATACAATTTCATAAGTCTAAAATATATATGGATACTAAATTGTTTAAATATTTATTTCCGTTAGTGCTGAATTAAAATTAGCTATCAGTTCTCATAGGCCTAAATTGATTTTTGACATTTATTATTGTTTGATTTTTAGTAAAATTTTAAAATATAAATATTAAAACTTGTTAGCTAAACTTCATAGACAATATAAAAATAAATAAACAGGATATAAGGCCTCTGAATAACATTATACTAATTTTGTATTAACATTTAGTGATATGTAACAATATAAGGGTTATTAGCAGGTATTGCCAGTTTTGAAATACAAGCTAAAATAAGGAATACAAGATACTTATGAAATAATACACATTTAAAGCTTAGAAATTATTTAATATGTATGTAACATTAAACAGGATTTTATACTAGACACATTTTATTGTGGTATTTTTTTATTACTGCTTTTTACTACAGATTTTATTGTGGTATTTTTTGAGCACTGTGTTTTACTACCCATTCAGGTTATTTGGTTTATTGTAGTCCAAGTTATAAATAGATAATTTAGAAAACTTGGTCAACATAAGACAGATAGTATTATAAGAGGCTGCTTTATTCTAGTTATTTTCCATGTGTGAATCCTCCACATTGGGCAGATCCTAAAAAACTTACTTTCAACATTGTCTGCTGTCTGTATAAAACACTATGGTTGTGTTGATTAACAAAAGTGCTACCCGCCTAGGTGGCGTAGTTAGCTGACGCGCTAGTTTTGTGTTGAGCAAGGCTGCCGGGAATGGGAAGATCGAGGTTCGAATCTCGGTCGGGTGAACTGGACGCGGTTTTTCCCAAATTGTTTTCCACTCTCCCTCCATGCAAATGCGGGTTCACTTCCTCTAAATTCAACCTTACCAATTCCTAACCCATTAGTGTAATTAGTACTTAAGTGTATAACTCGAACAGGTGCTAAATAAAAAATTAAAAAATTGCTGGTACCAAAAAATAAAATATATTTTGATTATTTCAACACTTTAGAGAATTTTTCAGTTGGAATGGCTCAACTGGGAGCTGATGCCATGGGGTTTAAGAGAATTTTTATCATACTATAATAGTGATCTGGTCTATTTCTAGCAACTTTGTGTTAAAAAAAAAAGTATGTTTAAAAACTATATCCAAAAGACATGTCATATATGTGAACAAATAAGGGAAAAAACTTTCTTTTTTGTATGAAATCTGTGTTAAAAAATATTTTAGTTCAATCTCAAGACTGATCATTATAGTATTAATGTGCATACTTTCACACGTGGAGATGAATTATTTCAAAGCCTTGCTTATGAAGCAAAGTGAGATGTAGTGCATGAATTAATATTTATAAAACATATTGCTAAACTTATTTACAACAAACCCAAGTTTTATACTCTCCCATCATGCAAATGTGGATACACTCACCCTAAATTCAACCCTTCTCATGCTTTACAAATTGGCATAATTATTACATATGTGTACAGCCCAAACAGATAGCAAGATGCAGTGCTAAATAAACCAACAACAAAACTATAAGAGGGTTCAAAGTCATTAAAAATCTTAATAACTCCCCAAAATCATGTGGACCATCTGAAAGGCCAAATTCAATCTATTGGAAAAAACTAATAAATAACTTATTTTGGTAGATAGTACGGTTAAGTCATCAACACCATTTGGATCACTTCTTTGACAAGTACAGTAGTAGTGTGGTTGTCGGGAGACATACTTCACCCCCGCGTTTTAGCTTAGCCACAGTATATCAGAACATTACCTGTAGTGACAAATGAAGGGGGCAAGAGTTAAATCACTCACAGAATACACTGTCTTTTTCTGCAGCATCATGACAAGTGCAGTGAGCTCCAGACTCTACACCATTCAAATGTACAAAGACTACGTCTGTGGACAAAAGAGTGATGGAGATCAAAAAGGAGCTGATTGGCTTATGGATTTCAAGGATAGCCATGCTTGTCTTGGGTTATTGTTTCCTGGTGGTCGGAGATGAGAGCCTAGTGATAAATGACCGGGTAGAATTGCTCTATTTACTGAATCTCTACATGTAAGAATTTCACTTTTTTTCTTTTAGCTTATGGCATATTTGAATGCTAGAGATGTATCTAGTTTGGTCACCATGTGTGTGTAGACTTTAGCCACTCTGTGGGAACAAAGCATTGCCCAGAGTATACCTAGGAGGTTGTCTACATGTTATACCCTCAATGAGATGATGAGATGATGTGATGATAGTGATTATGAAATTGTGAAGCCAGTGGAAATCTTAAAACCCTAACATGAGCCTAATTTGTTGGAGCACTGTCTTACTACTTGTTTGGGTTATATGCTTATGAACTAATTACGCTAATGGTTTTATGGATAAGGAAGGTTATATTTAGAGGAAGTGTACCCACATTTGTTTGGAGGGAACATGGAAAACCATTTTGGAAAAACCACCCTCTGTACACCTGACTTATATTTAAACCTCAAACTCCCTGTTATATGCAGTATAGTCTACTGCGAAAGTAGCACCTTAGAGTGTAAGGCTACCGAAGTGGGTCTTAAGCCTAACGAACCAGAACACGGTGAACATAGTTACGGTTCCCCGCTCAGGAAAAATACATATGATATCGCCGGGAATAAAACCCGAGACCTCTATCAGTTGCCAGTGGTGCTGACCACTAGACCAAGAGGCTGGTGAGAATTTTACTAATACAGTAAAAAGGTTTTTTTTTTCAGGAGACATGTTCTACACCGTGTTATATTAGAATCCGCAGTTAATCGGACTGCACTATATTGGGCTTATATTGTATTAAATAAGGAACAGACTGATTAATATACCGGCACCAAATGGAGCGACTCAATGATGAAATTAATATAAGCCCAAATGTAGTCAAAATTATTAAGTTTTGAAATTCCTGGACTTTTATAACTATTTCATTTAAAGTATTGATTCTTATTATTTTTTTAAATGATTTTTACATTTTAGACTAAAAGTGAAATACTATATCTTGACATGTAGATTTAACATACAGGTGAATTCAAATTAAGTCTGAGTAACAGTTCCCAATTTAATTCAATTTTAATCAGTCATTATGATTATTTTATTTTTGCCATGATATTCCAGGACATATTTTATGAATCAATATAATACTTACCCTAACACTGTCTACATGTGGTTTGATAAAACCCTTCTCCGCAAGGTCAAGTACATGTACTAAACTTAGTTGAGATGCTCCAGAAGGAAAGGCTACTTTTCGAACTCTCTTCAAGATTTTCATATTATTTTCATTCCACTTTAAACGTTCGGTTTCCCGAAAGCCATGAATAGCCTAAAACAAAATAGAGTATAGAGTATTGAAACTGTGATAGAAAATTAATTTCATCAAGTTTTAATGATTGATAACCATTAAAGAATGTCAATGTTTGTACGAAAACATTGAAAATTATAATCACCCCTAATTATCATCAATTTTAATAATATATGAAGCATTCACCCTCCACCAAAATCTACTGGGCTTATTCTCGGATTTGTAATAAGTTTTCAAAAAGTCAACTTTCTTTATTTATATTTCTTAACAAAGGGGCTATTAAAAGACTTAATACATGGGGTTGGTAATCAGAGGGTAAATACATAAAATGCTTCATTTGCATTTATAGATGGGTAAATCCAACAGCAGTGCATCAAACCAAGATTCAAATTTCGACCTTCCTGTCACCAGCAATCAAGACTAGTGGGAGTGAAAACTTAACAAAACTCTTATTTTCTGAACACCAACATTGGTTGAAAGCCTCTAAATTTGGCATTGTATAAATATGTTTTATTTGATTTAACAATTAAAAAGTTAAACGAAAGAGTTATCAAAAGCTTACAATAATACTTCCTATGGATTACTGCATAATTTATCTTTACAATGTTAACCAAACTAAGTTGTAATATCTTTAATTAAACCATTGGGGCAACATGAGTTCACAATTTTCAAATAAAGGTCTTCCTATGCATAAGGAGACATATTGAGTGTATCATATCTAATTAGCCTATGTTCTAAGCATTGTAGAGTGTAAGTGCACGCCTTGTGGCACCCTTGAAAGCTACGACCATTGTGGCTATATGTTAGTCGACCTACCTCAGGAATACAACCTTGACCTTGTCAGTTGTCTACTTGTTCTGTATCTAGATGGTTTGTGATGGCCATCAAGCATAATAAAAAAATAAGTGTGTTCCGAGTCTAATATTAACTATTATTTACACACTCTTTAACAATAATACATGGTGTTGTGGCAGGTAATAAATAAAATAAAAAGTATGTTGCGAAATAGTAAACAAGGATTACCTAATAATTAATAAGCTGTCCGTGCTCAACTTTGGTAAAACCCTTGCTGGAAAGTGGTCAAAATGGATAAAGATGCTCAAGTTAAACATGACTACTTTGGTTAGTGAGTCTAAGGATGAAGAAATGAAGATTGGCCCACTTGCTACTCACATGGAAAAATACACAGTCGATGCTTTATCACTTTAATAGAGCCTAAGGAAGAGAAAGTTATCACTCTTTTCGATAAATATTCTGTACTGATGGTCAATTAATTACAATTATGCATGAGGATGGAAAAGGTTTCAATAATTACTTAAATGACTTAATAATCAAAGCCCTGAAATGCAATTATATTGTTCTAAACAAGAATGTAAGAGGCTTACATGGATCAGATAATTGTATCAATCATATAATCGCGCATATTAATTATCTCTTGGTTCAACAAGTCCTACTTAAATAAACAAAGACTGTGTCCGTTGAAGACATTCCATCAGACTCAAAAGCTGAAGAAATTGACAATATTTATAAACGTGAAATAATAAATACTTCTGAGATGCATAGAACTAAAAATGAGGAAATAAATTATACATGTAAATTTATAAATTATCATGATAGGCGAACACCCAAGGACCAGAGCATAAAGCTCAAGGACACTAATAATATATTATTTTTAAATATATTTGATGTATTTAAGATGCATTTTCTGAACTGAATGATTATATCAGCACACGAGAATTTCTATGGGCAAGAGAGAAAGGGCTACCAATTTTGCCAGGAAAGGTATTTTCACATACCTTCCAGGATTCTTTTACATGCAACAATTGACATGGAAACTATGGCTTTACTTCCCATCCAAAATAAGTTGTGCTATGAATTTTTATCGCTCAAGAAAAATCTGTCAACCCTGGCTGGGTTTGAACCCATGAACATCGAGTCCAGAAGTGAACACTTTACCCCAAAACCACCGAGAGTGACCACTAATAATAGTGCATACCAATGTAAAAAATCCACAGTCATGTCTGGCTTATTGGAAAAATTGCAACTTATGTGATAAATTAAATCACTTCTGTACTGCTTGTTTTCTGCAGAAAAATAAAGATAAGGTAAATGAGATCAAAACTAATTGTTCTGATCATTCTTCAGATTCAGAAATTTCAAGTCGAGACTGTTCTAGTGTTAACGTTATTAATGGTTTAAAGAGTTTCAAGTAGTCATAACAGTTAAGAGTATATACACAACATTAGAGTGACATTCAAACTGTACACGATGAGTGATGTCAACATCTTGCCACTAAACATCCTCCATATATTGAGAAAGTGATCATCTCAAATTAATAAAACTAAGAGTTGTATGAAATCCTATGGGGGGTACACAACTAGGCCTATAGGAGAGGTGACTTTGGTCTGTGTGTAAAAACCGGACTATTGATATTGATTTTTTTATTGTGAATTGTGACTCAACTTTAAGCTTAGGAGCAAAGTCCTCCATGCAGTCTTGACTTCTAAGAAAATTGTATCAAATTGAATGTGATAATAGGGTTGAAAAAAAGTAGTGGGAATAAATATGTGCCATGACAATGACTATTATAATATGCTATGAAGACTATTATTTTATTTTATCACTGCGTTTTACTACCCATAAGTACTAATTACGCTAATGGGTTAGGAAATGTGAAGGTTGACTATTGAAGAAGTGAACCTACATTTTTGTGGTGGGAGAGTGGAAAATCATTTAGGAAAAACCATCCCCAGTTCACCCGAGTGAGATTCAAACATTGATCTCCCTGTCCTCAGCAGTCTAGCTCAACAGAAAACTAGTGTGTTAGCTAACTACGCCACCGAGGCAGGTGTGAAGACTATTAAAGACAAGAATAGGAATAGGGATTAAATTAAAACGATAAGAATACAAATGAACTTAAAAGTGAATGACTAAGAATCAAGTATAGAAATAAAAATTTGAACAATCAAGAGGTTATAATAAAAAATATTCTATACTTTTTAGGGAAGGGAATAGTAATAAATGTAATGGTGAAAAGGAACGCTTCTATGAGAAACATAAAAATATCTTTAGAGGTCTTGGGACACTTCCGCCAAAGGTTAAAATAACTTTACGCGAGAATTATTAAAGAAAAACTTAAGAAAGTGTTAGATTGTCTCATAATGTTGGCTATTAGAGAAAAAATTAAATAACCTACTGACTGGATTAATGAATTTGTGATAAGAGAAAATAAAAATGTATCTATTATTATTATTATTATTATTATTAGCACTGCGTCTTACTACCCGTTCGGGTTATACGCACTTACGCTAATGTGTAATGGTAGTGTGATTGTGAGATAAAATGAAGGACCTACAGTTTAACGTGGAATCCGAACCACGGTGGAGGCCTGGCATTCCTCACATTCACAAGATGTCTTGTCAGAGGTGAAGGAAGGGTTTGGTAATCAGATAAATCTGTGCCGGGACCGAGGATTGAACCCCGGACCCCAGCACAGAAGTCCAACACATTACCCCTAGACCACCAGGTCACCTTCTAATCCTATTAAATAAGTACATAAGAAGAGAGCAATTTAGCATTCCCACTCAAGAAGGAAGAGTTAAGAGCCAATCTCAGTGGAAGGAACATGTTCAATGTTCTTGATATGAAGGAGGTTGCATCAGTTCGAGAGAGATGAAGCATCTAGTTGGCTGTGTTACAGTAAATACAAGTTTTGGAAGGTATAGCTAAAAGAGGATGCCTTAAGGGTTGTCAAGCCTCCCTGAAATTTAAAAAAAAAAATCTAATATTTTTGGTGACTTTGAATGAGTCCAAGTTCTGTTAGATGACATCATTGTAACAGGCTCCATTTAAAAAGAGTATGCTATAAATATGAAAGCAGTACTGGAAAGGGCAACAATTAACAACATAAAATCATAAAATTATGAAAAGAATTTCAATACAAACTTTTAGAAGTACAGTACATGAGGCTGATTTTGACTTCAATTGGCATTAAGCCAAATCCTACAATGGTGAAGGCGATAAATAAAAGTGAAGACCCAACCTAGGCAAGAGAACTTTAACAGTTTCTAGGTATTAACTTAATTTGTAAATTTATTCCTACATTTTCAAAGGACACTGCTCCTTTGTGAGAATATCTTAAAAGCAAGAG
This sequence comes from Timema californicum, assembly GCA_902141385.1. Lineage (NCBI taxonomy): Eukaryota > Metazoa > Arthropoda > Insecta > Phasmatodea > Timematidae > Timema > Timema californicum. Next base: position 231,884 of record CABFOW010000316.1, on the reverse strand, counting down.
TACCTGGATATGGACATCTAAACAAGATGAGGCTTTTGTGAAGATCAAACAGCTGATCATGAACACACCAACACTGAAGATGTTCAACTCCAAACAGGAAGTGTAAATCCAGAGTGATGCTAGTAAAGAGGGATTAGGTTGCTGCCTACTCCTAATAGGTCATCTCGTGGCCTCACCAAATCTGAATAACGATATAGGCAAGTTGAGAAGGAAATGTTAAGCCTATATTTTTCAGTTAATCGGTTTTTCAAATACATGTATGGGTATTTTGATCTAACTTATTTTCACAGACCACAAACTCCTTAAGATTGTCAAAAATGAGACGTAAAAATACTGCTAAACTACAACGTATGAAAAATTCTCAAATATGATTTTGTGCTTCAAAACATTCCTGGTTCACAGATGTAGGCTACATTGCTATCCAGGGCATTTCTTATGTAATATGGTCCTGAAGATGTGGGCATGACTCAGATTGAACATGCCATCTTTCTAAATGAGTAGGTTCCGACCTATACTTGCAGAACAATTTAATAAGCTGAAATAAGCTACTGCCAGTGATGTGACCTGCAAGACGCTGGGAGAATATATTCATAATGGATGAAATACGTGGATTTGTTACTTGCACATATAATGGAAACTGGTGATTTCCACATCCACATGGACCTGCTCAATCATTTGTTTACCCACAAGTTCCTGATCGCAACTGGTAGAACATATGTTTTGACAAATCAGGAAGTTTCAGCTGTTAACAGTCAACTGGATACATATAAAAGGAATAACTAATATGCCTATGTGTTTAGATGTAAATATTTCAGGTATATTTATTATTTTTAGTACTGGTAATATATTTGTAGATTTAATTAATATTACATTTAAATAACATTTTAGCTTTCTTGTCAATCAACTTCAAGGAACAATGGAGCAAACTTGTGTGACGTAAGGAAATTATTGGAAAATGGAAATTCCTGTTTTACTCAATCTAACATAAATCCTGAAACCATTTGCATCCCATCTTCAAAGGTTGCATAGTTAATAATTAATAGTATACATACAACATTTTTTTAAAGGAAAAATAAACAACAGTTTTTGAGAAAATGGCTGACAAAATGTTTACCATAATGTGTTTTATTGGTTCTTTTCATAATATAGTCAAGTAACATCTCATATGAAAGAGCTATTCAAGACCTTTCCAAAAACACTTGAATCACTTCTATAAGTGCCCAGGTTACTGAAATATTCAATGTTAAAGTTAACACAATGGTGACAAAATTGGTTGAAATCACAAATAAAAAAGATGTTGACCTGAAATTTTTCATAGTCACATATCTCAGGTGTTTCTTTCAGTATGCCAAATTTTAAAAAAAATCAAAAAATGCAAGGTTGAAAAGTGCCTCTACATTGGTTTATTTGACATGGAAAGCCCCCTAGTACCATTTTTTTTAAATCATTCAAATTTGTTCATTAATTTAAAGTTCTAAACAAATTAATTATTTTCAAATCTATAGGCCTACTTATAGATTTTATCAAAATCAATTTTATACATATGTTAGGCTATTTTGTCTGTTAATAAATTAGGCCTATTCATCATTTTCTTTTGTTTTATTAGATCCATTAATAATGTCGAACCTTATCATTTTTATTAATAATTTTACTGCCTAATATGAAACAAGTAATTGCAATACTATATGGTAATGAACAACTATTAATTTAACCCTTTTTACATAGTTGAAACTCTTTAGTCCGGCAACTCCTGTGGTCCAGCATGTTTTGAATCTTCAACCATTAGTTTGAGAAGCAGCCACCATGACAATGCTTTAACCCCATCTATCAACCCTAATGAAAATAGATAGCGCCTACAGCATTTAAGATAAGCACAATTTTAAATACATATTTTGCATAAGGTGTTTTCCTATTGTTTAAGAAAATTAAAGGATATTGAGAAACAATTTGATACTTTTGGTGATAATAATTGGTAGCTGAGGCTTAAGTTAGATTGATTATGGTACCGGTAATCAACTTTAAGAAATATCAAACTTTTTAATATTATAAAATGTGTATACTTTAGTTACCTGTGTAATTTAAAACAGCGGGTAGGCCTAATGTAAAGTAGGTAGCCTACGGTACCGAATTCTACCAGACAAAAATTAATGATAAAAACCGTTGCCATTAAACCACCGCACCAAGGACGTGTCGACAACATAATGATTTCATCCTTGGACTTAATGTATGAGGGGTGGTTTGGGATCCTTGGTACAAATTTGGACAGGTTTACACTTCTCCATATCCTTGCCAATGTAACTGGCAAGGGTACATGTCAAGGTATATACGCAGAGAACTCAGATAGATCCCATAGGCTTAGTTTTCTGTTTGAAAAATTGTAAGGCTAGTATCATTATTTTGTTTAATTGCTTATAGGTGACCTCGCGGTCTAGGGGTTAAGGTGTCAGACTTCTGTAATGAGGGCCCAGGTTTCAATCCTCGGTCCCAGCACAGATTTATCTGATTGCCAAACCCTTCCTTCATCTCCAACAAGACATGTATTAAACACAACTTGCAAATGTGTGGAATGCCAGGCCGCCACCGTAGTTCGGATCCCACGTTAAACTGTAGGTTCTTCATTTCATCTCACAATCACCCTAACATTACACATTAGCTTAAGTGTGTATAACCCGAAAAGGTAGTAAGACACAGTGCTAATAATAATAAATAATAATAATAATAATAGCTTATAAAAACGACCTCAAAGGGGACTGATGATGTGTACCATCCCTAAAATTTTTTCTACAGAACCAATTTTAGTTTCTTATTGTTGTTCCGAACGAATTCAGATAATCACTCACATCGTCCCAGTGGTCAAATTCATAATGCAACTTGTCCATATATGGTTCAACTTCTTTGAATAAAGAAAGTTCTTCATCTTCACTCAAAAAATTCTCAATTACTAGCATATTTTGAATCAATTGTTCTTTAGTTGAGTTATCAATTGTTTCACTAAAATTCATGTAACTATCCCACTTAGTCTTGATAGCATTATTTGTAATCGTAGCTTTGGTAAATGTATGTGACATTTTCAAAAAGGTATGGAAATATGTAAAAGAATCACTATTAAATATACGCCTATTGCAATAACAATAGTTATATACATAATAAATTATTCGAAAGCGGTTCCTTTTGAATAGCGACATCATATTTAACCCTAAACGCATGGATCAGATACGAAGATATATACAAATCACATGTTTAAATTAACAATAATTTTTGTTTACATTAGTGCCCGCCTGCGATAGTGCAATAGCAATACACATGTGCAATCCTTTTCGCTTTCTACAGTGGAATTGCTAGTAATCGCCACAAAGCGCTACCTAGTTAAAGGCGAGTGTGTTTTAATTGGAATATATTTTAATTTAAAGTTTACATGGATATATTGATTTGTTTTAAGCTTTTTGAAATATATTGTGAAAGATTACCGGAGCAGGCGCCCAAAGGAAATCCGTATGCAAAATATGAGGACCGCATTCTGCCTTTGGATATAGGTTATAGACGGAGTCTAAGATATACGGGTTTGGTTACTTTTTGGTTTCAGTGATCAGCATTGAAGTCAAATGGTGTTAGTGTCGTTGCGGAATAGCGCGCGCGCAATTTAAAATTTGAAGAAAAGTTTGAACCTCCAAGCTTACATTTTACTGTCAGACAGTAATTATTTTATCTCAAATGTGATAACTAGTGAATAAAAAGAATAGCGCACAACAAATGATGGCATACAAATTACAATTAATAATTTTCTCATTGATGTAAGATAATTTAAATATGAAAAACTGTGTTATAAATTACATGCTAATTATTTGTTTGATAAAATTTGATCAAATAAACATTACTATGAATTATTATTTAAAAAAGTATTGATGTATGAGAGTACTAAGGCATCAATCAGTCTTATCATCTAGCTATTAATATCTTAGGAGATCTTTGATTTAATCCTGATGAGTAGTATTTAGGATCATTTGTCTGAATACGAAAATTAGAGTCTTTCCTTAGTAAAGAAATATGGCCAAATTCAAGAATAATATAAGCAAAGGTAAAGAGTGAATGAGAAGTGTGATTTTTGAGTGGATTTAAGAAATATTAATTTACATTTGAATGTATGAGTGGTGTTAACAGTGGCCGATTTAAAATTTTTGCTCCTATAGGCACAATTATAATATGCGACCCCCTCCCCCCAACCTTTTTGTCAAGGTCCAAAGTCTTTAGGAAGTTTTGAAGGAAAGAGGTGTTGTGGAGGGGTGTGGGGGTCAGATGTTAGTATTCGAGATAATATTTCTACATAAGATAATCAGGCATGTACAGTACATGCCCTACAGTAACTTGAGCTAACATTATAAATAAGGGGAGACTGACGTAAGTTACAAAGCAATTGCAAAATACAGTTATTTAAAAATATATATTGTTGTTCTTACATTTAAATTGAACGATTTCGATAGTGTTAGTCAATAATTTTTAAACGTAATTCTAATAAAAAATAATGCTATCCAAAATGTGCCGCTCCCTAAAGCCTCCGCCCCTAGGCTCGTGCCTAGTGGGCCTATAGTGTAAATCCACTTCTGGGTGTTAATTAGATATATTAGAGGGTACGTTCTTGCAGAAGGCTCAATACCGAGGCAAATCAATACCACTCACCTTTTAACGCATTTCGTTCTTGTATACAGTCTATAAAGTTTCAATATGATTTTATTATTTAAAAAATTAGATTTAAGCATAGTACTTTGGTACTGCCGTCTTTACAATGGTCCCAGGTTTGTTTCCGGCCTTCAAGTAGACATTTTTCAAATGCTGTATTTGACTTAAGCGCCAATACAATTATTGATAGTACCTATCATCCCTAAATATTATTTAATTAAATTACTGTAGTGATATTACTTGCAGCAACATATCGATTGTTACTACCAAGCTATAGTGTAGTCATATTAAGAGAGTTTAATATGTCAGGATATGAGCAGTTTCAGTAGGCTATGAATAATTTAATACTTTTGAGGCAAATGCCATTAAAAATACTAATCAAACAGTGTTACTTTTTTAATGTGATATTGTCAAATACTATCTAATGTAAATAATATAATTTTGTTTCGATTCTCCATATCTTTATAGTGTATTGACACAAAAAATTATCAACTTTTTAATATTTAACAACAAAAAGGGAAATTTCTATGGCTAAGGTTCTTGAGCATCGTCCCATAATTACTTAACCTTTCTAGCCTTTCATGTGCAAATAAATTCAAACTTCAAACAATAGTGTTCAAATAAACAACTTGTCGTTTAGGCCCTTCGTCTGGATTTTGATTCTAATGAGATTTCTGAATATTACAAAATCAAATTATATTAAATAGGCCTAAATATAATTATAGTATCCTTTGATTTGACGCTTACTTGCGAGTATAAACGGGGATAGCAATTATTTAAAGATTTGTTGTTTTAAGAGACTATATTGTTTTATTTGTATTTGTATCAGTTCCAGACCACCATCCTTAATTTTAAAAAAAACTTTTTTATTTTGTTGTATAAATAATGTTTAAAATTAAAGCAGTAGAAAAATCACTGTTATAAATAAACATACAAAGTAGTCAACGGCATAGGAATGGTGGTAACTGATATCTAACAGATTTTTTTTTTGCAAACATTGATCAACCAATGTGGAAATAATTAAGATAAAAACTAATATTAAATTATAAAAAGCAATTGCACACTTTCCTTTTGCAAAATTCTTTTATCAATATCTGTTACAATCCACTCTCGTAGAATATCTTTTGGCCAAAAATGTTTTTCACTAAATCCATCATTAGATTTTTTCCCCCCTAAAGTTTTCTTAACCAGAAATCATTCTTATATATATATATATATATATA
>CABFOW010000316.1:205427-225688 GCA_902141385.1 Timema californicum | reverse complement strand
TATAAATTTGAGGAAGCATAATCATTGATATGTCAGTTTTAAAAACATTTGTTTTTATTTTTGACATGTAAAGCCATTGTGGAGGAATAAAATATTATAAATCTGAACAGCTGTTGATATAAAACTTCACAACAATCCGCAACGATCATAACGCTTTTTCATATAGAGTCAAATTGTGCAACTAAAAAGCTTCAAAGTCTGGTCAACTTTAACATATGGTTTTTGAGTTGAGTGTCATAGATATGGGTTGGTTCTAGAGGTTACAGAGTCCGATAATATCGATGTTGCCATGTAGTATTATGGTCCAATAATTAACAATGCAGGTTGTATGTAAAAGTGAATAAATAGTGCGGTTAAATTATGCCAGTTTTGGCCAAATGGCGGAAAAAATTCTAGTTTAACAGATTGAATGTTCACAAAGTTCTGGTGTGAGATTCTACAGTCATCTTGCCCAAACTGAGTTTTTTGATAATATCTCGCAACTAGCCGATTTTAGAGAAAATTTGTTTTTTATAAATATTAATCATGGCACAAATTTAGTCTTATGCATTTTTCCCTTAAGACGCTTAGTTTATGCGCTACACTCTACAAAATCTTCGCGCTGGCCTCCAAACCTTTTTCGATGAGGTGTTTTTATTGATCCTTAGGTTATTTTTAGGTTCTCTTAAAACTTCCAGAGGGGTAGGTTTTTACATTAACCAGCCTCGATGGCCTTCCCCCTTCCCCTTTGTACAATGCAGCAAATGCCATGCAGGCATATTATGTTATTGTAGTTTTTCGTTCATTTTCACGCATTTGTTAAACAGGTACGATTTATAAATTTATAGAATGTAAAAAATATCTAATTAATTGGGAAATCCACCAGCATCAGAATGTTTTCCTACGCACGTGCTCCCTCATCTTTTATAGCTTTTTACTAAGGTTCAATAATTAATAGTGTAGGATGTAAATGTAGGTTAATAAATAAGATAACAATAACTACACTAAATACACATTTATTTTTTTTAAAACATACACTTATATTAGAATTAACAAGCAAGTTTTCAAATTTTTTCAAGTATCTTGTCCAAAATTTTTACAATCACTTCTTACACATTTGCACAATGAAATGCATTTCGAAGCCGATTTTTTACACCTGCATGCCAATGTATGACATAATTACATTTACATGGCTTAATTAAAGAATCAGGTAGGAGCTCTTTGGTCATTTGTTTTTGATACAAATTATTTTCTCGTAGCTCATAGCCAAATTGTTGGAAATTAATGGGCTCAAATATTTGATCAGATGAGCTTATCCACAAATAAACTTGTGCTGAAACCCTTAAACAGTTTAAATACAACGAATCAGAAGTGCATATCACTCTTAACAAATTTAAACCAAAGACTATATGTTGTAAAATTAATTTATGTCAAAGTTCATCCACTGTAGTTTTTTTGTTTGGACAGCAGGTAAGTTCAAACTCTTTTCCAGGTCTTGAAACTACTGAGGACTTAACAACCCATTTGCCCAAACGGAAACTAAATCCTGAACAAAATCAAATGACGCGATAGTTAAAGCTTGCTTGAGGCTACGTGATTAGTGGTGTCACAGCCAGTTAAAGAATTGCAAGACATTACAGATATTTTCACCAAGAGATGCCAAATGGCATCCTAAAACAAGGATTTTCTTCTGAGATCACTCAAACCACAATCCTTGTCAACCAATATTTTCAAGTTTATTCCAGAAATAAATGCCTAATATAAAAACATCTGTGTCGGGACTCAGAATGATAATCTCCGCATTTTATATTTGTACAGCATGAAATATATGACAGAACATTCTTGAATCGGCTTCTAAGTGATTTGATTTTAAATCAATGACGTCAGCGAAAAATGATCCTTGTAATTTAAAGCATTTTGTGTGGTCATCAAATCCACCGCAAATGTACAGCCCACTTTCTTCGTTAATTTTTACAAATGTGGAAGCACCTTTGCACATAAATTTTACCAGCTGTAATTTATTTTGATTGCTAAAAAAAACTTTGCAGTCTGAAAGGACTTTTGTCAAAGGACCAGATATGACTACAAGTTTTGAAGATTGTACCTTGAATCGTAATTCTAATTCTAAAATATTTATAGAAATATCATCATATCGATCGAATACAACATCAACTCTTTTAACATAAGGCTGAGAAATTGGTGTAATCACTTGTTTATAAAAAGGCATCTGCAAAATGACCAAATGTGCTTAACTTTTTAAGATTAATTTAATGCACAAGTGACATGATGTCTACAATATAAACTTTCGGATTATTGGAGGATAAAGGCCATTTATATCGAAAAGATATATCGGATAATCCAATATTTCATGTGATGCCAACATTTTGAGGTCGAATCCTTGCTGAGTAACTAACATAAAGGATTGTTGAACTTCTGTTATATATTTCGTATGTTGTAATTGTTTACTGAGACTTGTACTTTTCGTTTGTCTTGGGCAATAATCAAAGCTGTGAAATGGCGTTTTCTTTATGGGGCAGAAAACACTTTTCTGTTTTAGTTCAAACAGTTTTCTTTCGTATTCGTTAATCAAGGATTATCCAGATTGTTTAACATTGAAAAAGCATTGTGACGTTGCTTTTTTGGCTACAGTACCAGTATGGATATTATAAGGGCAACTATGCTCGTTATTTACCTTGAAAGGGCTATAATCACTCAAAACCGAAATTATACATTGAATATCTTTTTCATCCTTAGTGATCCTTGATTCATTCCACTACCTATGGAAACTAGAATCAATATCACAAGTGGCATCGACTTGCATTCGAAGATATGACAACAATGTAGAGTGAATTTAATTTTTGAAAGGATTCAGAAGCACCCATCGCTGCATTGCTTCTCTGTTTTGTGTAATTCCAATTAAGTCTCCGTTCACTGCAGAAGACAGATTTTGAAAGTGTTCTAGTATTATGGACATAGTTAAAAAAGATAACTGCGACTCTACTCCTATTTTAAATATCAAATACTTATAATCTCAGACGAGGTGGAGAGACCGACGCCTCACACATCCTAGTCATCAGTAGTTTCTTCGGCGATGTATATTTACGTCTTAGTTCTTCCTCCGTCGAATTGATTTGATAGAATATATATATGTGAAGTGAAGAGTGACGGGAATATAGTAACATATCTGACGAACTTGGGGACAGGCTTGCATCTGGACATTTAAGGGATGAAGGGGGTTAAGTTGCAAAATTGTGCTGCGTGACCACTAGCGCTTTTTTATAGTATGGCACCCAGAGAACAACATCTCAGCCATTTCTTCGAAGTGGGGCCTGTGAGTAAGTAAGATGTTCAGATGATGGTCCTGGTATAGTCAGCTGGGGCAGTTTTCCTAGAGCTTCGGCGTTTCCCGGCAACATAAATCCACCACGAGTCATGGAGTTACTTTTATCACATTTTGAGTGGATGGTAATCATCGTTATGGATAAATAAAAAGAAGAGAAAATGGGAGTAAGGATGGCCTCAAAATTTCCTAAGATAGCATACGGTTAAGGGAAAGTAATAAATGTTTGATAACCACTGTTCTATAGCCACACACCTTCAAATATTTCCCTTGAAATGATCCCTTGACGTTCTTGGACAACGGTGGTTGAGGTTCCTCGGCCCCCAAACCTCCCCTGCAACTTTTATAGTACAGCATACCTATTCATTTTCTCAAAATACGCCACTGATATAAACTAGATCGAAGATAGCTTTTGGTCAAGGGCTGCTAAAGGAAAAAAATAGGTTATTCTACTAAGCCATATCATTAGGGCAATGCTGAAATTTATCTACGAGGACTGGTGTGGGCTTTGGGGATGTTTCTCAGCGATTCTCAGGTTGCTACAAACCAAAGTGTTGAAGGAATATAATTTCTCCTACATGGGAATAGTGAAAACTAAGCTATTTACAAAAAACTTTATCTGGGGGCTTGGGCTAGGTCGAGACAATGAAGATGAGGTAAAAAGTTCAAAATTTGTAAGCGATATCAACTGGCACAAAATAAACATAGTTCCATGGGAGTGGCCTACAAAACTCCATGGGGCCCATCAATTAAACTTCATACCTCATAGTCATCGACGAACACAGCAAGTGGATCAACGTTGCTGATATGCGATCTACTACTGCTCAGTTTAAATACTAAGAGTATTTTTCTCTAGATTCGGCACTCCCAAGGTAATAATATCTGACAACGGTCCTCAGCCTGTTTGATTAGAGATCTAAAAACACTTCTGCTGTCTCATTGGGGTAAATTCAGGTAAAGTCAGGTGCCCACTACCACCCCTCTACCAATGGTCAGGCAGAAAACAATGTTCATATTGTAAAATGATGCGAAAAAAGGGCCCAGTTATTAGACACACCCATCAGTGAAGCTATAAACAACTTTTTGTAAATTTATCCGTATATACCTCATATGACTACGGGAGTGCCTCCAGTTATATTGATTTTATGGAGTCCTCTACGAACTAAAATTAGACACCCTCCATGATTGTCGAGTTACTGTTGATAGTGAACGTATCTCTTTTATACGACAAAAGGTAAGGGAACAGAAAAATTAAGTTCAACGTTAATGGCAGTGTTTCACAAGGATGTATAGCGGAAAAATATCCATTTGGATTAAATCTGTGATGAGCAAAGTAATGGGTGAGAGGTGAGAGAACATACTTAGGTAAACATTGTAAAACGAGATAAATTCTAAAGATACATCTAGAACTGCTAACGGAAGACCATATTAGTCCAGATCAAACCGAACCGCACAACACTAATAGACCATTAGGACCAGTCACTCCTGAAACTCCAGGCCACACCAGAACCGACCACTCCTGAGACTTCAGAATGCAGCAAGGCTTCACTGACACCAACCCCCACCGAGACCCAAAGACACATCGTGGATTCACCGGAACCATAGGTGTAAGAATCTCCAAGGGCGACCACGACCACTTTTCCACTAGTGGAGGCCATGGTCCTTCACGGGTTACTCTTTTCCAGAAGTTAGCTATCATATTCCCCGCCAGGGAACACTGCCTTTACGTAGGTCCATCAGACCGGGCGGCGGGGATTGAGGCTCCAATGAAGCTGAGGGCTATGCTGGCGGTAGTGTAGCTACTGGTAGGGTCTCCCATGCCAGACAGGCCTCGGCCGAGGAGTGAGACTAAACGTGTTCCAATCCAACCCTAAGGTGTTATGCGATCCGTGCTTATGGGGTGCATGGCACATGGAAGATGTGCATCTAACGGAGCCTCAGGGATACCTGGCGACCTCCCTGAGTAAGCAGCCTTACACCAGCGAACGGGGCTCCGCTGGTGTGGACCTTTATTTCCCCGGGACTCGTGGGAATAAAATGACCGAAATGAATCCTAATTTTTCTGGAGTAAAGGGAGGAATTGCCAAAAAGCAAGAGACACCCGATGCTCAGTCAAAACAACCATTGGGTGGAAGTCCAATGGAGCATACCATCTCTGAAGCAAAGGAGGTTAAGACTCCTAGCGAGGAGGAGGTGGAAGGGGTAACGGAAGGAATGCACCTGGTGAAGCTTAAGGCTTTGTCAGGAGCTCAACGGAAGAAAGCCTGTAAAGAAAAGAGAATGAAGGAAGGGAAGGAGTGGCTTCCCAGGAATGAGTGGAGGGAGAAGAAGGGGTTGAAACCCAAGACCTCCAAGAAGAAGGCAAGGCGAATGGAAGGAGATGAACAGACTCCTTCTACATCTTCTGGGAAAAAGAGGGAAAGAGAAGGAAAGTCCCTAGATACTCCCAGCACAGAAGGAAAGCCAGCTTCGAAAAGGCCGAGACAGGAAATAGGGTACCAGTCCTATAGTACTGTAGCATCGGTATTTCGGCTGGCAGTGATACGGCAGGGTTACCCCCTGGTAAACATAACGCAACAACAGGCGGAACAAATTCAGATGGCTCTCTTTGAGGAAATTGGGGAAGACGTAAGTCAAAGTCCTAGATTCAGGAATGTCTATCTGAACAAGGGAGCTCTCATATTTGTGTGTGATGGGCAAGACACCACAGCATGGTTGAGAGGGAAGGTACCAGGGATATCACCGTGGGATGATGCCCAGCTGCAAGTGAAAACAGCAGCTGAGCTTTTCAGGACTGCAAAGATATCCATATGGGTGCCAAAGTTACTTAAAGACATCCCACCAGCGACTCTGTTTAAGAAAATTGGGTTTCAGAACCCAAAAATCGCAACGGAGGACTGGAGGGTGATCAACCGCAAAGTGGAGACCAATAGTCAGACCGTTGTGGTTGAAGTGGATGAAAAGTCCCTGAAGACTATACAAGAACTAGACCTGAAGATTTTTTTGGGCTTTGGGCAAGTTCAGGTAAGGGTGATCAAGGGCATCCAATCAGATGGCGGCAACGTGGAACCTGAAGGTGCTGCAGATTAATCTGCAGCACAGTAAGGGAGGAACGGCTGCACTGAGTCGACTGTTGCAGAAAGAACAGGTGGATGTGGCACTGATACAGGAACCCTATCTGTTTAGGGGAGGTGTATCAGGCCTAGGAGGAACTGGAGGTAGGTTAACATATGCTAGGAATGTTAAAGGACCCAGAACCTGCATTTTTGTTAAAAATGGTATTTCATTCATTCCAATGGTGGATTTTTGTTCGAGAGACTTAGTTACCATCAGGATGAAGCAAAATAAGGAAGGGAGCACTAGGGAATTTGTCCTGGCATCAGCATACCTTCCTTATGAGGACAGTTCACCACCGTCACAGGAGGTAAGAAGAATGGTTGACAGCTGTGGGAAAGTAGGCGAGCAGCTGATTATCGGGTGTGATGCTAATGCCCACAATGTAGTGTGGGGGAGCAATGACACCAATAGCAGAGGTGAGTATTTACTTGAGTACCTTATAGAATGTGAATTGGAGATTCTAAACAGGGGTCGAGAGCCCACCTTCAGGAACGCAGTGAGGGAGGAGGTAATAGATATAACAGTTGGAACCATGAGAATGGGGGAACATGTTAAACAATGGCATGTGAAAAGAGAACCATCAGTATCTGATCACATGTACATTAGCTTTGAGGTAGAGATGGGTGTTGTACTGACCAAATCCTATAGGAATCCAAGGAAAACAGACTGGGATTCATATAGACAAGACCTCAAAGTATCTCTGGCTGAAATAAAGAATACAATCAGGAATTTAAGGGATATAGAGGATGTAGCTGATCTGTTGGGGAGAGCTATAATGACCTCATATCAAAATAACTGTCCTATTACTAGGAAGGTCACAAACAGGAGTGTAACCTGGTGGAACAGTACCTTACAGTTGCAGAGGAAACGGGTGAGAAGTCTGTTTGACAAGGCAAAAAGGACTGGACGTTGGGCAGAATACCGAGAAGCCCTAGGTATATATAACACAGCAATAAAGCGTGCAAAAACAACATCCTGGAGGAAATTCTGTGAGGACATAGAGGAGGTGACCGAAAGGGCTAGACTCCAAAAGATACTCACGACAATTCCGACAAATCCAGGAGGTACAATAAGGAATGAGGAAGGGGAATACACTAGATCAGCGTATGATACACTGAGAGTACTCCTCATGACTCATTTTCCACAGTGCACATTGATGTATGATTCAGACCAATCCATAGTCCCAGCAAAGGGGTGGTTAACATCATGCAGGGAGGATTGGGAGGTGGCCAAAAAATGTGTAGATTTCCAAAAGATCAAGTGGGCGGTTGGAACCTTTCAGCCATATAAGTCACCTGGTCCAGATGGAATATTCCCAGCCCTCCTGCAGGAAGCAGGAGATGAGGTAATTAAACACCTGAGCAGGATCTTTAGAGCCAGCCTAGTCTCGGGATATATCCCCAATGCATGGAGGGCAGTCAGGGTGGTCTTTATTCCAAAGCCAGGGAGAATTGATCATACCTCGGCCAAGGATTTAAGACCAATTAGTCTGACGTCATTCCTCCTTAAAACATTGGAAAAACTGGTTGATAGACATATGAGGGAAGAGAGGTTAACATTGGTTCCTCTACATAGAAATCAGCATGCATATCAATCAGGGAAATCATGTGAAACAGCTCTCCACCATCTAGTTGGAAAAGTGGAGAAAGCACTGCATTACCAGGAAATTGCACTGGGTATATTCCTGGATATAGAGGGGGCCTTTAGCAATACGACCTTTAAATCCATGGATGAAGCAGCAAAAAGGCATGGGATGGAGAACACTTTATGTAAGTGGGTAAGGACTATGCTGGAGACTCGGAGAGTCGTGGCCACTATGTTAGATGAAACAATAGTGATTAAGACCACTAGAGGATGTCCACAAGGAGGGGTATTGTCCCCAATGTTATGGAATCTAGTAGTGAATGACCTTGTTAAGGAGTTGAATAACAAGGGGTTCTATTGTCAAGGATATGCAGATGACTTAGTCATCCTAATACTTGGCAAATGGGGCAACATAGTCAGAGCTCTTGCACAAGATGCTCTGTATATTGTACAGGAATGGTGCCAGAAACAGGACCTTGGAGTCAATCCCAAGAAGACAGTGGTGGTACCATTTACAAGGAAAAGAATCCAGGTCACGTACTGGAAACTCAAGTTGTTTGAGGAAGAGATACCAGTTAAAGGGGCGGTGAAATATCTTGGAGTGATTTTGGACTCTAAGTTAACATGGACCCCTCAAATAAATAAGGTATGTTCCAGAGCCAAGAGTGCTCTTATGAGCACGAGGAGGGCCTGTGGAAAGAACTGGGGGCTGAATCCCAGGAGCGTGTACTGGATATACACCATAGTAGTAAGACCCATAATTGGTTATGGGGCTGCAATATGGTGGAGGAAGGCAGATCAGGTGGGGGCTGTTAAGGAACTGGGAAAAGTGCAAAGACTTGCATGTCTGGCTATGACCGGCGGAATTAACAGCGTACCCTCTGCAGGAATGGAAACTATGCTCGGCATACCTCCACTACACCTGTGGGTGAAAATGGAGGCAGCAGCAGGAGCATATAGATTGAGAAGTAATGGCAACTGGATATCTACAGGATATCCAGGATCACACACAAACATCTTGGATGTGGTTAAAGTAGGACCCGTGGTAGAGATGCCGGGAGACTACATGAAGCCATCTTTCTGCTTCAAGAAGTCTTTCGATGTAAAGATTGGAAGTAAGGAGCAGTGGAAGATGGAGCCTCAGCACCGATCAGGGGATATAGTATGGTTCACTGACGGGTCAAAGATGGAAGAAGGCACTGGAGCGGGAGTATATGGGGTTCAGCCTAGACTGGAGAGGTGGTATTCTCTAGGGGGTTTGGCCACAGTATTCCAGGCGGAAGTGTATGCAGTCAGGGCGTGTGTGGAGGAGAATATAGGTAGAGGGTACGTTAATCGCAGTATCTACATGTATTCAGACAGCCAGGCAGCTCTGAAGGCATTAAGAGCACCAAATACGAGATCAAAGATCGTCAAAGAATGCTATGAAGCCCTAGAGAAGCTAGGGAAGCACAATAAGGTGATCCTAACATGGGTTCCTGGCCATGTTGGAATCAGCGGTAATGAGAACGCAGATAGAATAGCCAGAACAGGGGCACAGAATCCCTTCATAGGACCAGAACCGGTTCTGGGTATTACTAAGCGGACAGTGAGGAAGGAACTGCATGGCTGGATTAAAAGACAGCATGCAGAATACTGGGCAAACACTCAGAAGCAAACGCATGGGAAGCTAATGATGCTGAGACCATGTCCAAATAGAAGCACTGCTATACTGAACCTTAACAGGAAGCAGATGTGACTAATGGTGAGTCTAATGACTGGCCATGGGAATTTCAGGAAGCACCTATACAACATGGGGGTAGAGAGAGAGACCATGAAATGTAGAAAGTGCAATGAGGAAGATGAAACAGCATCACACCTCATATTCCAATGTAAAGCATTGGAACTACGAAGATACAACCAATTTGGGACTCTGGACCTAAATAGAATTGTATCTAGTGATCATCTAGTTGAGGGACTCCTTGGGCTTTTCAGGAACACAGGATGGCTTGACTAGGATAACAGGGAGAGATACCGAACAATAAGCTGAGGCTTCGGTGTGGGCAGGCAGGGGGAATGGACCCTCCTGTTTTGTCTCCCTGTAACAATCTAATCTAATCTAATCTAGCTATCATATCACTTCACCGACAAGTCTACTTCCACTTTTAGAATCATTAGGCTTCCACCCATATTAAAGAGGGTGTAGTGTTGGCTAAACTGACCATTCCAAGGGCATTGAACATTGCAATGTTGGCGCAACTGAACAGGGCACTGTCCACAACAGCAGGAGCTGATTGAGTACACATAAGCCCTGTCTACAGACTCCATATCCGTCAGGTGCGTAGTGGTACTCCAGAGATAGAATCCACACTGCCATATTGCATTATCTACAGGGCCTTTATCCTAAGAACTTAGTCCTTACCACTCCGTAGAAGTTGACTCAACATTAACTTACCCGCTTTAGTGGGAGCATGGTATAAGACGTCACTCTCGTAATAAACTGTTGATGACAGAAATATCGTGGTTAGATCCTGGTCGGTCATATTGAAACTTATTTCCTAAATGGTTTTACACTCTCTATCCACGCAAATGCGGTTACACTTACTCAAAATTAAACCTTTCTTATTTCTAGTCCATTATAGTAATTCGTGCATAGCGTACAAATCAAATATGTAGTAAGACGTGATGCTAAACAACAAACATTCTTAAACTTTCTAAGGACAAGTCGATACGGACTTTTAAGGACAACCAATCACAGCAAAGTAAATATGTGTGATTGCATCGAAATGAAAGCACCAATGGCAATGAAAGGATTCGTTGCTATGGAAACAAATACAGAATTAAATTATAGTTGTATGGCCAGGGTTATTTAAAAAATATATTTCCCAACATTTAAAAACCCTGATAAGCGTGGCATCTCGGAAACAGTTTTCTGAGAAATACAAAGTTCTCAAAAAGAGGGGCGTCACTTTGGTAGCTTAAACTTCCTATTCTACTTGTGCCTTGTTCTAGACAATTTTCTTTCGAAGAGTTTAATTGAACGTGCTCTCCGACTTTCTTATTGGTTGGTATGATCTCGTGATTATGGATATGGACTGTGCGGGCAAACTTCAATTTCTAAGGATCATTAAGGACTTAAGGACTATAAGAAGTAATATATATGGTTAAATTAATACGAATTTTGCCTATCTTAAACCCTCGTCTAGAGAAACAATAAGCTCCGCATCCGTATAGTCCTTACTTCTTATAGTGGTCATGTATATATATATATATATATANTATATATATATATATATATATATATATATGAGTCCGAATTAATAAAGGCTTAATTATGTGTTACCTTTGTTGGTTATTTAACACATTACACAACATTAGAAGTAAATACATGGATATACAAATATACAGTAAGTGTTTTGGTAGCGTTATATAAAATAAGATTAACATGATTGTAGTCCACACACCCCCTCTTCTAAAATAAATCTGCGCCGCAATATATAAATTATCGGCACCCCCTTTCTCTAAACGTTTTGCCCCCTAAACATTATTTTTTAGGCCACCTCTGAACATTTCATGCTCTCCCCTCCCTCCACCAACGAAATATTTGTACACCTGGGCCGCACACGTTATTCATTTTAAGTACTACATTTTAAAGCTTAAATCAAGAACCTGTTTATTAATTTTACTGCTAGAGGTCTCGCTAAAAAAAAGTACTTCTGCCACTTCTTAAAGAGAGGGCTGTTTCACCAAAGTCTTCTAATGTGGTAGTTGGCATTCTCTTAATTATCTCTGCGCCGCACTGTGGGAGGTCGAAGAAATACTAGTTGTGAGTGAAGTGTAAGACTTAAAATTAATATAAAGCCTATTTGTTTGTGCGTGATATGTTGGTGTTTGTTATCGATTCAAATGATGCCTTGTAGGAATAAACGGACGATTATGGCCTAAAATGACGATGGTATGTAATTTTTGCATTACATTTTTATATAATTATATTCATTTTACATTTATATTACTAGCTGTCATTTTATGTAAACATTTTGACAGTAGTATGAACATGTAAGACATCTAAAATTTGATTATGAATACAAAATGCCACTTTTTTTCAAATATCAAACGTCATAATATGTATGGTAATGGCGACGTTTAAATGCAAGGACCATCCCAGAAATTTATCCAAGAAAGCAAAATAAATTAAATGGATTATATTTAAAGTATTTAGATGGGTGTAAAAATGCAAAAGAACAGACAGGTTTTTAATTAATTAGACATACACATTCTTGAAAGAAATGGCCACATGTGGGTGCTCTAATGCCATATGACTTATTGGTTTATTATTTCTATTCAACCCAAATAGGGATTTTGACAAGTACTGATAGCTTTGACTTTGAAAGCCTCCTTACTCCTTCCAAATTAGCTAAAAATAATTAAAAGAATTAAATAAGCTCTAGGATAAATGTGTGATGAAGTTGGGAAGGGGGAGGGGGCTAGATACATTTCCATTAATAGTAAGACGGTTAAAAAAAGTGCTAATATAAATAAAAATATTAAACGCGTAATAATAATAATAATAATAATAATATTTAGCACCGCGTCTTACTACCCGTTCGGGTTATACGCTTAAGCTCATAATAATTCTTCATGGAACCCACAAAATATTTTATGGTTGTCGTAGAGGGGGAGTGTGTTTCAAGTATTTTAAGACAAACTTTATGCAACAAATTTTGGTCTTTTAATACCAATAAAGACTTTAAAAAAATGTGTCTGCTGCAACCGACAAGCAAACGCAACAAAAACTAACGCAACCATACAGAACAAACACTGCATCTGAGATGCTAAAGTGGTGATACACATTTTTTTTCTTTTCTTTGATTAATTGACTTTAGGCTATTCAATGAGCAATTGATGATCTCAATTAACACACCTCAACTGATTGTTAAACATATGACTGAGAGGCCTATGCCAAAAATTTGTAGGGACTACTCTTCCGTTCAAAAGGTACCATTTGATTAGCCTAATTAAACATGCACTTTCTAACCTATTGATTAATTACACAGTGAACTAACTAAAAACAGGCACAACTCAAAGCCCTATGGGCGTAAATTCAACACTGTTAATAGCCATGTTTACAAAAAAATGTGGTAGGGCCTATCATACTCTTATGGATACTAATGAACCATGTTTTCTAAGTGAGTAAATTTTTAATCATTAAGTAATGTAATTTGTAGTTACCCTATTCAAACGTATTTTTATGATACTATTGAACATAGGCTATATTTCAACCTAACTAGCCTAACTTTGTTTTATATGATCACTCAAAATCTGTACATGAGAACAACACTGCAAATTTAAGAACTTATTTATTTTCATTTTTTTTCCTCCACAAATGTATTAAGGATTCCCACCTAGTAGATAGTTACTTTTGTTGTAACTTGGGGTCACCTCCCATCTTCCACCACAAAGGTTATACTGAGTATAGTATGCTTATATGGAATGTCAGAAACATGTTTATTTTGTAAAAACCCAATCAAAATAGGTACATTAACATTCACAATTACCCGCCTCGATGGCGTAGTTGGCTAACGCGCTAGTTGTGTTGAGCTTGACTGCTGAGGACGGGGAGATTGAGGTTCGAATCTTGGTCGGGTGAACTGGGGAGGTTTTACCTAAGTGGTTTTCCACCCTCCCTCCACACAAATGCGGGTTCACTTCTTCTAATTCAACCTTCCCAATTCCTAATCCATTAGCCTAGTAAGTACTTAAAGCGTATAACCTGATCGGTTAGTAAGACACAGTGCTAATAATAATAATAATATGAAAAAAAATTACAATCAACACACCAGGATTTGGGACACATAAATATTAACCTAAGGTGATTGTTTTGTTTATTTATATTTATATATATTAACCAACTATACTGGACACTAAAATTTAGAAAATCCTGTAATGCACCAATCAGAGTGTGAAAGCACAGGGAACAAATAAAAACAAACTACCAAACCAATTTTTTAGTTTTTATCTGCAAAAACTGTCTACGACACATTTATACTTTTTAATTAGCAAACCCAACGCTCACAAATGAATTAATATTCTTATTTATATTGTTTAAAAAATTTGAATATTGGATATTACGGTGGGCCTACATCTAAAGATATCACATTGTGTAAACATTCACAATATCCATTAGGCCTACACCTGAATAAAAAAAATTAAACCATACAAATAGTATCAATTTTAAAACAATTAATGATCTATTTATTAATTCAATTCTTACTTGGCTCACTTAACCTAACCTTCTATGTGCAAATAATTTTTCACTTTCTCACAATCTCAAAGGTAGAGAAAGTATTGTGATCGTCAACAATTAAACTATTTTACCGATCGGGATAAAACTTGGTATCTAGGGCTTTCACAGGGTGTCCCTGAGGGCTTTTTGGAATTGGATATCTAGCCCTAAAATTAAGGGTAAATCGACTAACGATTTTGTTTAAATTTAATTTCAAAACATTTATAAATTTTCCAAACAAAATGGCTACTTTCAATACCTCAGCAAAATGACTTGAAGGGCTCGGACTGTCTTATGGATAAATTCTCATTTTTTATAATATCTCTGAAACTAGATATGTAATTGTTTATCATTGCAAATATGTAGATCTATTTATAACACAAATATTTTATTCAAAACATATATTTATAAAACCAACAACTGTCAAGCTATGCACAAATATGTTTTTTTTATACTTTTCGAACACAAAAGTATAATTCGAAATGTTGATGGATGTCGATGTATCATGACCCCCTTATTCCTTAAAAGTGGTCTCTACAGTGCCATCCTTCTGTGTGTATTTTTAACCCCAAAACTAAGAATAGTTTAATAAAAAGAGAAAAAATCGAATTTCTCCAAGTCAGCCATAACAATTTTGATTAAAATTCGTATCTAGGTGTTGATTAAGATTATAAATAAACTGGCTATTTTCATTTTCTCATGAAAATGATTTTTAGGGTTATTTACAGAAACGGAAATTTCTGTAACTCCGCAACTTTTTGAGATACTTAATAACATATCATTGCAAAATTGTAATACTATTAAAAACTTTAATATGAAAGTTATTTTTCTAAAACCAACAGTTTCAGAGAGATTGGCATATATTTTGATACAATTTTGTGAGCTTTAGTTGTAAAGAAATACTACTTAAGTTTTAACACAATAATTCTCTAATGTCATAAAGTAAGAAATATGTAAGTCTCTCAAAACGTGTGTTCTCTTTCTTTCAACCTCTTAGAGGTAATTTTTTTTACAACAATGATCTATCTATATCATTTTAGATTCAATAGTCAATATTTACCTATTTTATAGGCCAAAATTTATAAATGAGAAATTTAATAGAAATATAATAACCATAAAATTGTGCAACCCCTAATAAAATGTCAAAAGTTTTAAACCTGGAAGTCGACATTTTAGTATGACCCTTGGGGACCCAATATCAATATTTTTACTTTGTCGGTATCTTACAGGTAGAGCAAGTATTGTGATTGTCAAAAAAATAGAACTCGAGATTTTGATGCATGTTGACGCTTCATGACCCTCTGAACGCTAAAAAGTTGTTTTCGCAACACAGTCTGTCAGTCTTTACCTTGGGGTTGAGCCTAAACTATTTTATCGATTAGACTATAACTTGGTATCTAGATTTTTAATAGGGTTACCCTGAGGACTTTTTGGAATTGGATATTCAACCTTAAAATTAAGGGTAGTTTCCTTAAGGTCGGAAAGAGGAAAAAAAATCGATTCTATCAAAATTGACTTTGACGATTTTGATTAAATTTCATTTCAAACCCTTGATCAATATTACAAACCAAATGGCTACCTTCAACTTTTTGTCAAAATGACTTTAAGGGTTCTGGTCTGATGCATAAATTCTAGTTTTTAATTTTATCTCTGTAAGTCTTTTGATATATAAAACTACTTATCATTGCATACATGTAGATCTATTTATAATAAACACCTTTTACTTGAAATATATTTTTATAAAACCGATAGTTTTCAAGCTATACATATATATTTTTTTAACTTTTCCAACACTTTAAGGTAGAGTATTACAATCATCAATAAAATTTAACCCAAGGTTTTGACTGATGTCAACGTTTCATCACCCCCCGAACCCTAAACAGTAGTTTTTGCAACACACTATGTATCTGTCCAACCCTAAAATTAAGAGCAGTTTATTAAAGGGCGAAAAGAGAAAAATTACATTTTCTCAAAATCGGCTATAACGATTTTGATTAAAATTCGAATCTAAGTATTGATTAAGGCTATAAACAAAATTGCTATTTTCATTTTCCCATGAAAATGACTTTTAGGGTTCTTTACAGAAGCAAAAATTTCTATATCACCACAACTATTTCAGATACTCAATAATTTATCATTGTAAAATTTTAGTAGTATAAAAAATAAAATACTTTTATTTGAAATATTATTTTATAAAACTAATAGTTTTGGAGATATTGACAAGTATTTTCATACAATATTGGGAGCTCTCGATGTGAAGAGATATCACTTAAGTTCAAACACACTTATTCTCTAATGCCATAGAGTAAGCAAATAAGTAGGGGCCTAAGTCTTTCAAGAAGTGGATGTGGTTTTTCCTTTAACTTCTTAAGGGAAATCTTTGTACAGCACAGGAGTGAATCCAAGATTTTCATGAGGGGGGAGGGATGCGGGTGCTCCCGTCGGGGGNGGGGGGGGGGGGGGGGGAATTAGGCCAAATCAATAGTTTGTATATTAGTCTCAAAAATTGATATTTTGGTTTAAAAAAAAAGTCGAAGTTGCTCTAGGCGAGGCGTGTCATACTTGTTTAATCATAGGGTCCACAATGAAAACTAAATATACTGAGAGGGCCACACTAAAAAATAATTAAAATGTCAATCATAAGTAAAAAAATTCTAATGGAAAAATCACTTTTAATTTTGGTTATATAAAATATTAGAACTTTTTATTTTTTCCCTGAAATTTGAAATATTTTATTTGCAGCAATGGTGTTTATGTTGGGCTTTAAATTTTGTGCTAAAGTCACTTTCATAATTAATTATAAATTAGTAATCTGTAAGCTGTGATCTCTTGGGTGTTTTGTTCAGTTTCATAAGTGAAAACAACAATCAGTTCACTCACGCATGTGCTGCTAAACACTGCACATGTTTGCAGCGAGAATTCAACCATTTTTGGAAATTAATCTCTAGAGAGGAAAGGATAAAAATTTTGCACACCAACCTCGCAAAACTTTTGTTTTAGTATTGAATGGCACTACGCTGTGTTTCAAGTAATTCCATTCGAAAATATTCATCTACTTTTCCACATCATAGGTAAATAGTCCTATGAACATTGAAAATTTAAGCTCATAATGCATTCAAACTATGTTTATTTTACCACTTATTCATATTTCACCAAATAAAATTATAAGAAACCCCACGATAGATGCTACGACAGACAAATTAGACTGATTTAAATATTTTTGTTATCTCTTAGCTCTGAAGTAGGAAACTGCCAATGAAACCGAAAGTTTTCTTTTTGGTGTCAGTTTGTTTTCTGCAGTGAGATGGCCGTGATAATGTTATTAGTCAGGTTTCTTGGAAGGGGACAAGAATTTATCACTCCACTACTTGCTGACACCTTCTCACCCACTATCTCTTACTCTACCTCTTAATACTCACTGACACCAAACAGCCGCATTTATGAAAAAAAATAGCATGGCCGAATTGAATGTTGGTTTGTTATAAGCTCCGCTGGCCACAGTGATTATCCAGTAGATCAGGCCGCATTGAATGTTGTTCTGTTATAATTTCCAGGGGCCACATAAAATTATAGATCAGGCCACATGTTTGACATGCGTGCTCTAAGCCTATGATTCCATCATTATCATCTATTTTTTTTCTTCTAAACAAAGAACAGACAAAAACAAAATTTCCCTAAATTATTTACCAACTACTTTGAAGATAGTCATGAAATTAGCTTTCAGTTCATGAATTTTTTTGAGCCAAGTTTATTATGCAGGTAAGAATAGTATTTTTGGCAATGAATCTTAAGGACTGTAACTTTTAGGCAGTCATTTAAAAAAAAAAGAAGCCAGAAATCACAAAACTTGGCCTATACAAGCTTTACACTCACAAATATGTGGGGAATCCATTGATACTAAATTCAGGATCATTAAAAACATTTTTTAATGAACAATTTAAAACCAAACTCACTTAAGTGACTCAAGAAGAAAATTAATATGATTGAAATATCTGTAAGATTTCTTGATCAAAGCTACGTTTATTATTGAGTGATTAATACACAATTATTGTCTGCATTGACCACGTTTATCTCTATTTCTCAACAGACAATTTATTGCAAGTGGATAATAAAACTTTTCTTTTCTAATTGAAAATAGTCTATGTTTGCACTTCCACTAACGATTTTACATCTATCAAACTTCTACAAGGCATCATTAGAACTAAATTGAAAAACGGGTAAAGATCCAAAAGAACAGGTCCAACAGATGTCAAATATTGAAATAAATTAATATATATTTCAAGGCTAAATACTTACCCAACCTAGCTTAACTTAACCTTTATTTATTTATTTAATTCTTACTCGCCTGACTTGCTCTAACCTTGCCACCATTCCATTTGATAATAAATTAGAATATCAATTTATAGTCTATTCACAAAATAAAGGATTTGACTCTCATGGTATAAGATATAATATCATATAAGGGATCATGTATCAGACCATGTGTTTGTGTAGTATGTTTACATCTGGGCTTAAATTTTGGTGAGTTGTCTAATGTTGTAAATTTAGACAACATTAAAAAATATATATAGTAACTATCATTCAGGGTGACCTGGCGGTCTAGGGGTAAGGTGTCAGACTTCTATGCTGGCGGCCGGGGTTCAATCCCCGGTCCCGGCATTAATTTATCTGATTACCAAACCCTTCCTTCACCTCTGACAAGACATCTTGTTAATGTGAGGAATGCCAGGCCTCCACCGTGGTTCGGATTCCACGTTAAACTGTAGCTCCTCCATTTCATCTCACAATCACCCTACCATTACACATTAGCGTAAGTGCGTGTAACCCGAACGGGTAGTAAGATGCGGTGCTAATAATAATAATAATAATAATAATAATTTTAATTGGAATAGAATGAACGTGTAACTATTAAAAATTACCACTCACTTTAAAAAAAAAACAAGTAAAAAAACATATATCAAAAATTAAACGTGTGAATTTGAATTAAATGTGTGTATATGCCATGACAAAAATACAAAAACTAAACATCATAAGCACAGTTAGTAGGATTTTTGAGCCTGCATCAATGAACATAGTTTGTTAAACATTAGCTCTAGTAAAGAAATATCCAATCTTAGATCCAGTTCTACATTAATCCGATTCCTATACTTAGTTTTAATGGCAGCCACAACAGAAAATCCGGTTTCACAGAGATAGGACACGGAAAATGGCCAGAGAACTTCCACACCTTTTGCACTCATTTTCAACCTGAAACCAAAACTGTGTGAAATCACATGCAGGGCTCATTTTTGTCCTACTTTTCCTAATCCCAGTAGGAAAGTAGGAAATGTCCTACTTTTAAGGAAAGAAAACATTTGGTTTGTAGAGGTTTAAGTGTGGATCTTCCTTTTTGCTGGTAAATTAGCAAAACAAAATATATAATGTGTCACACTGTTTGAATAAATTTAATGTTTGCCCGAACGCTCGTACAGTATCTTTGAAATTCAATGGCTATAAAATTGTTTTTGGAGGTAGTGTTATAATTAACTATTTCCAACTAGAATAGGCTAAATTAAAAGGCTTGTTAAGCAAGCTTGTTTGCAAATAGTTCAAACTACGCTAGACGCTCTAGGTAAAACATTGGAAGAAAGTGAGTCTGCTTATGAGAAAATAAGACACAAACAAAATCAAATTCAAAAGAGGAAGGCTACAATGTTGCACTACTTTTGTGCAAGTCAATATGAATCAGATAAACCCAAAAACAACTGAAAGAGGGATTTTTTTTGTGTGTGCATATATCCTTAACAGGTAGTAAGACGCGGGGGTAAAAAATATATTTTTTATTATGATGTTTCACATATTATTTTTATGTTGAAGAGTCATAGTTTGATGATAATGAACATCATTTTTGTAATGATTATCATTATTTCCTAGTTTGGATTTCTAATGAAATGACAAAGTAAAATAAATATTGTACTCAACAGAAAATAAATTAAAGAC
>CABFOW010000316.1:171477-184232 GCA_902141385.1 Timema californicum | reverse complement strand
AATTGAAGTGAACCAATCCAAGGACAAAGTCACGTTATGTCAGAGTGGCTACATCAGGGATGTCTTACATAAGCTCGGGATGGATGACTGCAAACCAGCGAAGACACCGATATCAACCGGGGTCAAGTTTGATTCTTCCTCCACTAACACAGAAGAAACAAAGCAATATCCATTCAGCGAGTTGATTGGAGTCCTCATGTACATCGCCATCGGTACCCGTCCCGACATCGTTTACGCAGTCAACATGCTGAGTCAATATAATAATTGTCACACCTCAACTCACTGGCAAGCCGCCAAGCGTGTGCTAAGATATCTACAAGGAACCATTGACAAGAAGTTGGTTTACTCCAGAGATAATGAAGGCATTTCTGGCTTCGCAGACGCCGACTGGGGAAACTGTGACACTGACATAAAGTCCTGTACAGGTTACACTTTCACTTTTCCCGGAGCGGCGGTATCATGGTGCTCAAGAAAGCAAAGAACCGTTGCTTTATCTTCAACCGAGGCAGAATATATGAGTCTCACCGAAGCTGCAAAGGAAGCAATCTCCCTGATGACCTTCGTACGAGAACTTAGTTTAAAGGTGTTGTCGAACATCATTATTTTCAATGATAATCAATCAGCTGGAAAATTGGCACATAACCCTGTCTTCCACTCAAGATCGAAACATATAGACATTAAATTTCATTTTATTCGTCAAGCTCTCAAAGATCACCCACTAAGGCTTGAATATCTATCCACTGTGGATATGGTTGCTGACATCTTAACAAAACCTCTTCCTGGAGCCAAACACGAGAAGTGTGTCATCGAATTGGGTTTACGTGCTTGATTGTTACCTATTGACCTTTTGGAATCAAAATTGAGGGGGAGTGTTGGGAGTTAAATTATTACCGTCAAAACGTTTATGTTTGTTTACATTCGTAGTTCACTATAACGCCGACAAATGTCGCATGAATTTAGTCTTTAAAGGCTTTTTCAAATAATAAACCCTTAGTGATGTTCCAGCCAAGCGCTGTACCGGTCGTGCTTTAAATGGTGTTAGCAATAGTTTATACATATTGTGTATTTCGATCACTACTCTGCCAAACAGTTTTGATACACAAACACAAAAATTAGTAAAGCTAATAAATAATTATTTATGTAAAATAGACAAACATTTATAGTACCTTTTAATGATAGCAAAGATTTAAATGTAATTTTGTTTAGGATGTTTAATTTCAAGGCCAAAAACATGAGAAAGCTATTTTATGCAAATTTATTACACTGATTATGTTGTTGAGTAGAGAACATTTTAGTAATATGACTTGTTTTATACACACCCACTTAACTAAAAGTAAATATTTAATCAAATTTTCTCATGTTTTATGAGTTTTATTGTACTATAACTTTGAAATACAACTAAATTATGTTGTAAATTCCAGAAACTTATTTTGTTTTATCTAGCTAATAAGAAAGGAAGTGTGTATTTTATCATAAAAAAAACTTATATTTTGTTGTCAAAGGCATTTTTCACTAAAGTATTTTTTAACAAAGAAAAAAGGGTGTAAAATGGCTGGAATCAATAATGATTGAAAGGTGAATATATTGGTACACATTATCAAGCAATTGTAGATGAGTTAATATTTAGAATACTAACATATTTTCAATGTACTTTAGGTTTCTTTTTCCAGCAAAGTAGAGCTAAACAATGTTTTGGTCTGTTTCTTAACATATAATTTTAGCACCACATCTTTACTATACCTGTTCAGGCTATATGCATATGTACTAATTACGCTAATGAGTTAGGAATGAGGAAGGTTGCATTTTGATTAAGTATACTTGTATTTGCATGGAGGGTGGAGGGTGAGTGGAAAGCCATTTAGGATATACCAACCTCAGTACACCCAACTGGAATTCAAACCCAATCTGCCTGTCATCATCAATCTATGCTATTGCGAGAGTGACACCTTAGATCATGCAGCCACCGTAGCAGGTTTATTAACATATTCATTTGGCTTAGTTCACCATGTTGGGACAGGAAGCATGTTTAATATGAAAAGGAAGATATTTTACCCTCATCTGCTGAAAAAGGAGCAAATTACCCCAAATTTTACTGTAATGAATTTTAAATGTTTTATACCTAAATTTTTTTAAATTATTATGTAGACTTTGCCCTTCTTTCTTACTTTTAACTTTTTTAATTGTAATTAATTTGTTTTTCTGTCTTCCATAGTGATGGTGGTCTTTGTGGGAAGAAACATAAAAACTATTTTTATTGTTTTGAACGTGTAATAATCTTTAAAAGATTAGTTATGTAACACTTGTTTGGGTATTGTCTTAATTTTA
Organism: Timema californicum; assembly: GCA_902141385.1. Taxonomy (NCBI): domain Eukaryota; kingdom Metazoa; phylum Arthropoda; class Insecta; order Phasmatodea; family Timematidae; genus Timema; species Timema californicum. The sequence goes on along the minus strand of CABFOW010000316.1, from coordinate 181,907 downwards.
TTAATACAAATGCTCTGATATTCCCAGTACCACTTACTAATTCAATTTGCTTCATTTCATTCTAATAATGATTATCTGGTATCATTTTTATATACATTTGTGGACACTAATTTATACACTTTGTACATTATATCAAATAAAAATATAGATATATTAATTAATTATACCTTATAATTTTGGCTTGTAATATAACTTTTTACCGAGCTTATTTTTTCCCTAACATTCAACACAATATTAGGTCCTCCACACCCCATAAGTACCTACTTTTTTACCCTTAAAGGTAGTGAGCTTACCTTGACAAGCTGTACTATACTGCAGCTTATAAGGTATGATCAAAAGGATATTGGTCAAGTTAAGACATCTTTTAGAGTAAACTTTTATGAGAAGTGCAATATTATTAAAACAAAAGGGAGCCATATAAAGGTATTTAAAAAATTTAGAATTTTTTTAGCATAGCCCATGGTTTCCAAATAATAATAATAAAGACCTTTATATAATTGTTATTTTAAAATAAAGCATTAAGCTAAAATTCTAGATACGAGAATTAATTTATAACAAGACACATAACATACATACTACAATGGTATGAAACACCAAAGTAAAGGCCAAATATGAAACAAAATGCTAAGTGTTCTTTATTGATGATTAGCATTAAATACCCGGCTTTGCCTAGGAGACAAATTTTAGTCTAGAAGAGTAAAAAGAGTAAAAGGGGGAAAAAAGTAAATATAATCAAAATTTTAAAAGTCCGGCTTTGAAGTACACATGTTCATGCACAGGGGCTACTAATTTTTAATTTCAAGACCTCTGCATGTGGTAGAAATTGTGCAATGTTTATTACAGACACACAAACTCATCATTTTATTGATAGAAATGTTACACTCGCCAAATCATGATTTATAATTTATTAATAACATAACTATGAATACTAAATTATTTTGTGGAAAATACACATTAAGTACAATGATTACATTTCTAGCCACCATGGTGCCCAGGATATGTCCTATATGGCCTTCAAAGGTCAATATGTACATAATTTAGTTTAATATACAAAAACAAATTAATTGAAATTGATTGGTCTCTTGACCTAGCTCTTGGAATTACTCATCTTTGAGAAATAGTTCAGGTTTCATCAAAATATAAATATGTTTACTCAATTCTGGACCTGCTTGGGCGAATGGTGTAAGGCATCACCCTTGTAATAAACTAGACTGCAGGTGACTCAAAGATTGAGGTTTTTACGCCAGCCAGATTTATTGAGGGTAATTTTTCATAAATGGTTTTTCACTCTCCTGACACACTAATTGAGGCACACTTCTTTTAAATTAAATCCTTCATAATCCCTAACAAATTAACATAATTAGTTTATTCAACCCAAAAATCAAATAAGATTCAGTGATAAAGCAAATAATTTTTTTTTTCCCTCGACTCCTTGAACCCACCACAGTCATGCTTAGTTTTTCTTAATCTTCTAGTCTTTCAATAAAATGGCCAAATATTATTTACCTAGTGTTTTTATATTGAATTGAACATCATACAACACAACTTTTAGTTCCTACTTTGACTCTTTTTACTTAATTCATTGAAAAGTTTAAACATTGTGGAGCATTAAATGTATGCCAAATAAAAAGCCCAACCAAGATTAATTTTGACCAAATTTAATAATCAATCAAACTTTGTTTAAACCATTTATCTGCCTATTGCATTTTACCTGTGTTTCTACTGCTTGTAATGCTCTAGATAGGTGTGCCCAATGGTTTAAAAGAATGGGTTTCAAGGGGGGCTCTAGCCCCCGTTATCACTGAATTATTTACTTTTCTTGTTGTTAATCTTTATGGAAAAATAAAATGGTGTATTTGGAATTTGGCTGCAATTTGCTATTAACAACGTTGAATCAACAATATCAGATTTAACAGAGATAAAAATGATGGAATGTACATTTCCTCTCATCACCTCTTCAACACCCATTTTGTTTTGTTCAATAAATTTGTGAAAAATATAATGCTTCTTTTTATTGGGTTCAGCTACAACTCCATTTTATTTTTTGTTAATATTTCATAAACTTTTTTTGTTGCAAAAATGGCCTCTTGAAACTTGTATAATAAGCTCAGAATTATGTTCAGATGTTCTAAAATTTCTTCCCACAAGGTTAAATTCCTGAAATTTTCTCTCTCTAGGAGGGGAGGGGGTGCCACACCCCCAATAGATGGGACTACAATCCTCCCATTTGAAAAAACCTGCATGTACTTATCAAACCTTATAATATTAATCTAAATTAAACCATACCATATGTCTTCGTTTTCCTCACACACTCCTATTATTGAGACGTGAACTAAATGTTCGGTGGGACTTTTTCAAATTCGGAATGGTCTGAGAATTTAGGCAGCCAAGAAGAAAAAACTGGATCATTGAATAGATAATATTTCATATTATATTTGTCTTAAATTTTGTGAATTTAAAAAAAGACTGATAACATTATTATTTAATTGGTATCTTAGGCTGCTCATAGTGGGTACTGGAAACAGAGTTTTTACATTTTGTACAGTTTTTTTCCTCTTTTTGCAATACTTTACTACTCTTAATTCTAGACCAATTTTATCAGTTATTTTATTGTAAGGAAGTTATAATGATTTGTTTTGTGTTAATGTCTTAATACTGGTACTATGCAATTAATTTAAACATAACATAGTATTGTTGTTAAAAGATTTCAATTTATTTTAATTTTTAAATAAACACTTTTATATTCATTTAATTCACTATTTATTTCCAAATATTTAATACCTAATTAAGCATGGTATTCCTGTACTTTTAAAGAAAATAAATAATTATTGCATCTTCCCCCACCACCTGCTTTTTTTTTCTTTGCTCCCACAAATCTGGTAAATCTAATAAATAAAATATTAGCACATGTTGACTTTTCAAGGGTGGATCCAGGGTCTGTTATCGAAGGAGACGATTAGTTTTCATAAGGTTTCTTCAAGTATAAGTTTAATAATGTTAATTAATCAAGATTTTAATTTAAAATAATTTTAATACTAATATTATTGCTAGTTTATAAACATATTTTTTTAGCACCACATCCTACTATTTATTTTAATTAATGATAGTAATAAAAAAGACTTGTAAGCTAAAATACAATTTTGACTAACACATTTGTATTAATTTTAATGCAAAAAATAATAACACAAAACAAAAGTCACTATCACAATAAAATTAATAAATATAAACATGGGCTAAAATGTTTTAGTAGTTATTAATAGTAAAATATGTATTTTAACAGGAATAATTGGTTATCATACTAAACCATAGTGGCTACAGACAGGGAAAACCTGAAAAAGTCGGTGAATTTTTGTATGACAGGGAAAACAGGGAAGTTAACTATAAATAAGGAAAAGTCAGAGATTTAAAAAATATGTCTAAAATATCCCATTAATTTTGCAACTAAACACTAAAACAAAAGTTAATAAAAGACCTGCCTGGATAAAATAACATTTTAATTTTTAAAATAACTGAAAAAAACTGTTTGTTTAGTAGATACAAACCTTTTTATAAAGATGTAATCAATAATAAATAAAACAAAAGTCCACCATTAAAACTGGAAAAAAGTAGTCGGCGGGGGGGATTGAAAAATGTTGCCTGGAAAACCTGGAAAAGTCAGGGAATTTTGTCAAATATGTTTTGTAACCACCGTGTAAACTTACTGGGGAGTTTTAGTCTTAAGCCACTTGCTTTTCTGCACATTAGAGCTAAGTTGAAAAAGAAATTGGTTAGGTCATTAAGAAATTAAGCTGAGAGAGATGTTAGTCAACTCGGTTATTTTTTTCACCATTAAGGCATTGTTTCAAATGTTTTGATTATCTTCTATATAAGGAAGGGGATAGCCCCAATCGCCTATACCCTCCCTGGCTCTGCCATTGATTCTTTGGCTTTGGTAGAGATTGTCAAGGCCTTCATCCATTGCCCAACCTGAGATAATAGTTTGAATTCTGGTGGTTTTAAAGTTTCTTGGTTTTAAAGTGGCGTGAAATAAAGTATTATATGAGTTATTCAGAGTTGACTATAAGTGTGGATCCAGGTGTGCTAATAAATTCACTTGGGTAAAGTTCTTGCAAAATGATATGCCACCCTATTGTCCCTGTTTGAACAATCTTAACTAATATATATTTTTTTAAATTAGATTTTTGACATTTACGTTCAAATATTTAGTTTTTATTATTTATATAATTATTTGTTCATTTTAAAAAACAAATTGAAATAATTATATTGCCAAAATAAAGAAACAATTTAAAATACCTATGAGCTGTATCCTTAGTTAGTCAGGTATGAAAGGATATTTTTAGGAAACAAATTGAGAAGTCCAGCTGTTAGGATAAATGTGTGCAAATAAGGTAGTCAACAGGTGTAGCAAGAATAATTGGGGCAATGTAGACATATGAGTTAGTTAAAATAAGACTAGAAGAGATGTGCTTGGAGTTTCTGGCATTTTTATGGGACTACACTGAATATCACCGCTGATGTAAATGGTCTTGTTGAGAAAAGCTTTATCTTCGATCTCTCTTGGTTAACTGTTGCCAAATCTCCTCTCTTTAAATTATGTCTGAAGGTGGTGTGGTGCGGTAAGGAGATATTGGTGACATTGTCAAACCAGCTTCGCAAAATTCGTTGTTTAGTTGGAAGATTGTCCACACGACAACACACAAGAGAATAACAATGCGGTTCCCCAAAAGTAAGCATGCAGTTACCTCAAGGATGATATTCACTGTATCTTAGTTGATTGGTACAAAGGTTGGGAACAGAGTAATGCTAGACTAGTTGTGGGTGCTGTAGAAGAGTAGGAAGATGTAGAGAGAAAAGAAAGTTTCCAGAAGGGATGTGGACCTTGAGCGTTGGCTGGATGTCTTCTGATGTGACCATTGGATGGTGTTACCCACTCTTCCCGCCCCCGCGAAGCTTCGGCATCAGCACGTGGTGCATTTTCTACGATAGTAAAAGTTCTAACTAGTGAGCAACAGTACATAACCTTGTTGAATCTTACTATACTGGTGAGTACTAACCTAGCTGCCAGTGAGCAAGGGGTGGGGGAAATTATAAGCTGGGAAAGTCCCTGTATCCTGTTTGGTCGTGTGTGAGGGCCTACTCTTCTACTCCCTCCACATGTGTAACTGAGCTAATGGAGAACTGGAGCCCATTGGTCATAGGAGTGGTGGCAACTGACGGTTAGTATAAAAAGTAAAAAGTGTTCAAAGAAAAATATACCAGTAATTAAAAACAAATAGTTTTGTTGTGAAAATTTTGACTACCAAAAGTGACAACAAACCAATATTTAGTCTTGCAGATTATACATTATGGTTCTGCGAATGGATACATGAGAGTAGATTTGGTCATTTTTGATAGCTGTAATTTACCACCACTTCTATGGCGAATGGATTAGAGTTTCGTGTCAGGTTGAAGCCTATACACTTTATGGTGCATGAGCATCAGAAATAGTTGGGATTCGAGAAGGGTAGGGGCAACTTAGAGCAGACTAAAGAAGGGATGCCGGAATCCTCTTTTGAGCAGTGGCATTTATGCAATGGAAACAAGGGAAACAACGCTTCCCTCAAATTAAAAGGAATAAAGAAAATAAGAGGAAAACCATGATAAAACCAATTATTATAATTAGAAACCTCTCCAACAAAAATACTGCTAATAATGGTTGAGATGGCAGCTCTTCTTTCTTACTGTAAGCTAATCTTTCTCACTCAGACTGACCGGCCAGGTAACTGGTCTCGCTCTTTATTCTGACATTCGTTTGTTTCCTGCTCTGTCCGGCCTTCACAGGTGAAAGGGAATCAGCGTTTCCCTAGGCGAGTATTGGCTCAATTTACTTTAATGGTTTATTTATAATCATACCTAAAATACTGTTAAAATCTTATTCTTAGGTTGTTTTTAGCAATATTTATTGTTTCTATATATAATTATGGCCATTATATTACAAAATAATGTATTTATCACCAATTTAAAGTAAGTTTAGTTTTTTACAAGAATATTGACTCTTGTTTGATCCTCCAAGGGAAGCGGTTTGTTTCTTTGCGTACAGTCGTAGAATGACGGGTGCGTCAACAAGTGCGGCAGTGGAAGAAGAGGGTTGCTGTGTCAATACTCGTAAGTAATATTTTGAAGCATAGGGTTTCGATCTGGTTTCTTGAGTCTTGATAAAAAGAAAGAAAGAAAATAATTGAAACAGGCAGACTCCAGGGCCGTAGCCAGCCAATAATTTTAGGGGTGATTTGGTGGGCACATTCCCCAATTGCTAGAAGCTAGAATACTTTCTAAATGATAAACAGTTCTAGACGCTCTCTGAAGGGTTTTTTTTTCCATCGTAAAATAACCCCCTAGCTGCCGAAGGCTTGGGAAATTTCTAAGTATCAAACACTTTTTGAGCTCTGTGAAGTTTTTTTTGTGGTAAAATAACCCCCAATATTCCGAAAGCTAGGAAAATTTCTAAATATTTAACACCTATAGAGGCTCTCTGAAGTGCTTTTTATGGTAACACAACTCCCTAATTTGTATTTGTATCTTAATTTTGATATTGTTTCAATCATAAATAAAGCCATATATACTTTGTTCATAAAATGTCACGGGGGGTTTAAACCCCCAACCCCCCCCCTCCCCGGCTGCAAACCCACTCCATTTTTAGGTGCAGCAACAAAAAAAATTTCACATTTAAATACTCACTTTTATGAAAGTGTTTTTAATTATCTGGGTTGGTGGAAAATTATATAGTTTACCTTATCATTTACTAACGATAATGGAGTGTAGAATAAATCTGGGTTCAGTGATATCAATAATATTTGCCAAGCTATTAAAAGGCATGCCAAAGGTTAAACTTACTTACAAGTCACAACCCAAGACAAAAAAAAATCTGCAATCGTAAATTTACCATTTTTTTTAATAAATTCAAATTACAATTATTATTTTAATATATATAATGTAATTAATGAGTAATATTTCTAAGCTCGCCAATTTTTTTAAATTCCATTCATATTTTGTGTCGCCCCCTTCCTTTACTCCCCATATACTTTAAACTCTTCAAAAAAAAACGCAAGGAAGAACCAGTGTGAGCTTAAAATTAAACTAGGCTCCATCAGATCACCCTTATTGTAGCCTCACTGCTTTCTTTTGCCCAGAATTAACCACACGCCACTGTCTTTGAATGAAAGTATGAACGGAATAAAAACCTGCGATAGTGTCTGTCTATTACGATAGTGACGCTTACAGTGTCCTCAAGCTAACGCTAGCCACGTTTCATAAAGTGTCTGTTGAGCGGAGGGTCTGAGGAATGTTTCCTATTTGGGAACGGAGGGGGTAATTGTGTTGGCTGCACACCTTACATCTATTCGTGTTTAGTTATGGTTGGTTATAAGCTCTGTATATATATGCATTTATGCACAGGCCGATATTTATAGGAAATAAGAATGTACAAAAACTATATATATTATATACATAGCCTATTTATATATACAAATTTAGGTTATGTCTCTTTTTTGATCCGGCCCACCTAACACTTTCAATATCCTATTCCGGCCCTCCGCTCAATAAGTTTGGTGATGCCTGCCTCAGACCATGCGGCCACCGAAGCAGGTAGGTAATTATTTAATTTATTTGCTGTAATTCTAAATACACTTAATTCAATTTAAATCTTTTTGAAATATATAACAAACAGATAAACTGTGATAAAATTGCATATCATGTGTATTTCAAATATTGAAAATAAAATATACAGAGTTAAAATAATATCATCATGCTTGGCGTTTAAACTTTAAATGGTCCGTGAATGGAGCAAATGACAACAGCCCTGGAAGCTTACCGTAGAAGGGTTGTATTACGTGAGGAAAATGTTCTTCCGAGAAATAGGTAGTGGCACAAGTTTTCTTACAATTGAACTACAATCTGATTTAGTGTGTTCAAGTGTCGTCCAGCGCTGTTTCTTCTCCTGCGCTAAGGTGACCGCCTCGGTGAGTGAGAAAGTATCAAGCGCTGTCAGACCACACGACTTAAAATACGATGGTCTGTGTCGTTTTATGTAACTACTTCTCTGTTCCGTCTAAGCTTCTCCCTTCACCAACAACCTCCCTTTGTCAAATTAATAAGAAAGAGGGGAAAGAAAACTACAAAACCTTTTACCCCAAGGTCACAGACAAATAATATACTCAGACACTCAACCTTCAGGTTAAAATGGCTGTGTTCCTTTTGGCAGCTTTGATCCTTCAACACTAAGCTCGCCGCGGTTAGTCCTATCATCACCCAGTAGTGACACTAGCGAAGCCCAGTGTTGAAGGACTCAAGCTGGCAAAAGCAGCGCAGCGAAACCCCCGTAGGTTTGAGAGTCCGTTTCTTACTTGTCTGTGCCCAAGGTAAAGAAGAAAGCGCAATGCTAGCTAGAAAATATTTTTAAATTTTTTGTTGTGAGCCTATAAGAAAATTACTATTTGTTAGAAAAGGCTAAATATAGAGTCCTTTTTCATCAAGCCTAGTCTCATAGCACCGAAAATATACTTTAGAAGTCGTAGAAAATGAGCTTATGTTAAGTTTAACACAACTTTCCTATTAATAAAACTCAAAACTATAGGGTTGTTAAGGATAGAGAGCTATGTTGCTTATTTTGACTTTATTTTGGCTTGAACCATATTTTGAAATAACGAATCGTAGAATTAAATATAGCGTTAGATCTGAACGTCTGCACGGCAATTTCTCGGTAGGTGAAGTGGCCACCTTAAGGTGGGGATGTAGGGAACGCATTTTCTTGTAATACTAATACTATATTTTATAGGCCTATACGTTTTTATTTACGAGATAAACAAAACTTATTTTACATATATTAATTACAATTTAGTCTTTTGAAGATAACGCATAACTTATGCCAGGATCACGTTCACGTAACGTTCACTTAATGTAAATAAACTAGTGTGTGATCAGGATCCACATAACTTAACGTAACGACTCAAGCAAAACACAGACAGTGGATTTGGACTGTTTGAAATAAAATTGCTCACTAATATGAAACCCAAGCATTCAGGGCTTTTTATGCTTCAAGTATAATTATGCAATAGTGGGGGTGCGAAGTCTGCTTTTTCAATTCGAAGCGAACTCAAATCGAATATATGAAATATTCGCGAAGCCGAATCGAACTTCGAATTTTTTTGATTAGTTTTTTACACTAGAAAAATACATTTTATTGGCTTAGTGTTACTAATATTTTATTTTTAATCTAATAAATATATTACAACCTACAATTCAATTACTTAGGATTTTTTCCAAATAAATATTGTTTTATATTATATATAAATGGTAATAATTGACCATAAATCGAGTATTTTAGCTGTCAATATTTTATTGACGAAGCTTCGAAGCCGAAATTATCTTCGAAGTGAAATCGAAGCTGACATTTGTTTCGACGTTTCGAAGCAGAATCGAAGCTTGCACATCCCTAATATGCAATATAAGTTTATTGGATACACAAATTAAATTGTAACAAGATGCTACAATGGTTTAAGCACGTATGCAAAGACAAGGCTGAGTATAAGGTGCGTCAAGTTAGAACAAAGTAGATCTATATATAGACTAGATGTTGCCCGTGACTTCGTTCGCGTTTTCACTCTTTTTTTTAAATGACTCACGCGCCACCTATTGTAAAATCCGGAAACTGGGGGTAAACTTACTTAGGTTGTTATTCAAAGGGGGCTATGACTCTTTATTCATAAAGAGAACCTCTGTGCAATATTTCAGCTTTCTAGGCCCAAGGGTTTGGGCTGGGCGTTGATCTAATAAGAAATAAGGCAACTTTAAGGCGAAAATATAAAGCCTCTTTATTCCCTATCCCGTGAGAATTTAGGGAAATCCTGAAAATATACATTAGTGATTATAATTACCTACTTACATACAGAATTTGAATTAGCTAATAATTATAGTTACGGAAATAAGGCAACTTTAAAGCGAAAATATAAATCCTCTTTATTCCATATCCCATGGGAATTTCAAAAAATCCAGCCTTTTTCCTTATCTACATCATAAAGGGAACCTCTGTGCAAAATTTCAGCTTTCTAAGTCCAAGGGTTTGGGCTGGGCGTTAATGAGTCAGTCAGTGAGTCAGGACTTTTCTTTTTATATATCTTATATATAAAATTCTCGTGTCACAATGTTCGTTCCCGTACTCCTCCGAAACGGCTTGACCGATTCTTATGAAATTTTGTGAGCATATTGAGTAGGTCTGAGAATCGGCCAACATCTATTTTTCATACCCCTTAGTGATAAGGGTTGTCCACCCTTAACATTTTTCTATAATTTTTAGACATTTTTTAAATATCTTTATTTTTTTATTATGTCGCATTAAAAAATACATACAACCCTAAATTTTTACCCTTTTATCACCAACCCCTATTTTTTAATAG
>CABFOW010000316.1:153776-170845 GCA_902141385.1 Timema californicum | reverse complement strand
CCCCCCCCCACTCAACCTCTTTCTTGCATACGAGCCTTAAAGCTCGCGAAACGTTAACAAACGATACTGAAGAAGTCGTCTGCATAACATAATCAAAAAAGAGTACTAAATCGCCCTGATGATATTGCTCGCAATATGATTGGCTAGCTAAAACACGCGATACCCTTGTCTTAATGTTCACGTAACTTGGAAATTATCCCCTGAACAACTTTTAAATTAAGTGAACGTTAAATTAATTGCATCGCGATGGTTTCCATAAAAAAAAACACACACACATGAAGAGAACATTTACGTTACGTCATGTCACGTGAGCAGTAAGTGATCGTTACGTGAACGTTAATTTGATCGTGAGCTTGGCATTAGGCAAGTAATACAGATATGAATATTTGAATTTAAATATAAACACACAACAGATAAGCTCATTACAGACATCGAGAGAAAAGAAAGAAAACCCTACATAATTTCAAAATTAGATAAAAATAACCAAAATACTCAGCTACCCGCTTTGGTGGCCTCAAGGTCTAACGCGCTACTCTCGCAGAAGACTGGACTGCGAGTGACTGGGAGCTCGAGGTTATAATACCAGTTGGCTGCACTCAAAGTTTTTTCCAAAATGGTTTTCCACTCTCCCTTCACGCAAATTTGGGTACACTTAACTAAATATAACCTTCATCAGCCCTAACACATTAGCGTAATTAGTACTTAAGCGTATAACCCGAACGGATAGTAAAATGGTGGGCTAAAAAAATAGATATATCTCAGCTAACGTAATATCTAACTCCCATCTACATGATGAAAGCGAAAATTTTTAAACCCGTTAGCTATTATTTTAATATTTCAGAGATGTATTGGGTATGTTTATATTAGATGCTTAGGATTTAAATTTAATATAAATGGTTACAAACATGTTTTGCTTAGCAAAGTCAATTGGGCTGCATGGAGCCGTTTACACTATACATGCTTAGACCTGAACCATATGAAGTTAAAAAGATTTTTAAAAATGTTATAAAAGTATGGCATTATTTAGATGATATTTTTAAGGTAAGAAAGTGGAATATTAAAATGATCAAACAAATTAAAAGAGGCTCTTAAGCTGATGTTTATACTGTAGTTAAATTATTATGCTGGAAATTGATACCTGTGATGGTTGATTTACATATGATGTTATTAATGTTAAGTATATATCTGGAAAGTAATCTTGACTTGCTAAAGCTTTTATAATGTAATTTATCTTACATATTTTATCTTTTTTTAGTTCCCTTTCTCATCAAAGATCTTTAGATAGCTCGCAACTAGTCTCGGTGCGTTTGCACCCTCTTCACACTCTTCAAGCTATATAGAAAAAACAAAACAATACCCTGCCTTAATAGGCTGTTACCCGCCTCGGTGGCGTAGTTGGCTAACGCGCTAGTCGTGTTGAGCTCAACTGCTGAGGACGGGGAGATCGAGGTTCGAATCTCGGTCGGGTGAACTGGGGGTATTAAGACCCGGTGCTAAATAAATAAATAAAATAGGCTGTTTGGCTAAACTGAATGGTCGAGTATTACTTTTGTATGCAACACAAGTAAAAATAATCACGTTAAAAGCTAATTGACAGGAAAAAAATACTGATAAGCTTAAATGTGGAAAAATAATATAAAATATGAAGACCATATTAGGAAATTCTATGAAGGATTACTTGTTTATGTTGGACATCACTAGACTGCATCATTCAACTTTTCAGAAACTGCAAATGTAATTTATACATGGATGAAGACTGGTAAGAACTGCTCCGAGTTTACGTTCTCCCGTAGCGTATATGGGTATATCTTAGACCTTGCTACATAAACAACTTAAAAACGGAGGACTGGTGAGAATGACCTCATAGCTTGTTAACTCGTTTGGCCCTCCCTTACATGCGCTGTGACGCAACATTCATTCCCTTTCGTGGCCTTGCCACCCTCGAGTCTTCTAAAATTTTATGAAATGAGTGACGTGGTGACGTCAGAAGAGGTATTACGCCACGCGGAAGACTACACCGGCATGCCATTTTCCCTCTTATGTGATCCCTTTCAGCCTTGCCATTGGTTCCTGTCTTGTCCATAGCTGAGATTACTTGTTTGTAGTTTCGGAGGTGTACCTTGTGATTATTTTGTATATAATGGAGTATTGGTCAAAGAGAAGGGACTCTTGGTACTATTATTATTGGAATTAGGTAAAAGTAAAGCAGGCGGCCCATTTATTCTTGATCAAAATTCATTTTTGATATTAAATGTTATTGGTAAAACAATCTGAACTCATCTTTTGGACGTATTGCTAAATTTTGGTTACTATGGAATTTTTGTTATTCTTTACGTATGGTCAATTTGTTATAATTATTTTTTAAAGTCAACTCACCTTAAGAGTTCTCCTAGTTTCTGGGAATATATGCAATAATTGCAAATCTCATTATTTTATCAATATTCCATTTTGTTCACATTTAATGTAACTGTATTTAACGTAAAGACAAAAAAAAAGGGGGGGGGCTATACTCCATATCGGTAATGTCCTTAGTAAATAAGAGATCGACTCCACAATAATAGGATGCTCTATCCCCAAAATTTCGATCTCTTAAGTTCCGTAGTCCACAGCACTTTGTAGAAGTTGGATAATTTTTAAATTTCTAAGGATAGCTACAGAGAAACACGATGAATCTCATCTGTTGTAATAGTATTTATAGCATAAAACTACATAACATCAATATTTCAACTGCATTGGGTAATTATTTTTACTAACATAGTAAGCTAAATAAAAGGGGGCCATGCTGTGTCTTTGGCTTGATTTTTTTAAGCACCTCGTCTTAGTACACGTTCGGGTTAATACCTATATACTAATTATGCTAATGGTTTTAGGGATAAGGGAGACTATATATAGAAAGCGTACTCGCATTTACGTGAAGGGAGAGTGGATAACCATTTTGGAAAAAACCCCTCAGTACACTCAACCGAGATTCGAAACTTGGAGCTCCCCGTTTTCGGCAGGCCAGTCAAACACGAGGGTAGCACGTTAGACTACGTGGCCACCGAAGCGGATTTTGGCTTGATTCCTCCGATTTGTAAGTACATTTATAAAACCCCTAGCTAATTCTGAGAGGCAAGGGGAACCAACACATTACAATCCCAAGAACCTGCGGCAAACTCGTATACACTTAAGTAATATGGTGTAACTTTCTGAGGCAATTAATTCCGGCCGTAAAAAGGTCTCCCATTCGGATGTCCTGGTTGAGGCTGTCTTAGGTGGTTCACCATACTTAGGAACAAAAATAATTGAAACTTTGAAGGTGATAACACTAAGAAAGTGTGGAAAACGAGAATTTGAAGGTTTAAATGAAGGGATTAAAATCGACCTATTAATAAAAGCGAAATTCGATAGCCAGGCACCGAAGATTTTTTAAGTGAAGATCTTAGAGCCATTCACACAGTATAAATAAATTGAAATTCAGGCGTAGGAATTATTCTTAATATAGACATGGACCATTGGTGCAACTGAGAGGGAAAAAAATTAGAATAATTTAAAACAGGTTGCTAGAGAAGAAGGTTGAAAATACCATGGATTGATTTGGTATCAAATACAGAAGTGATAAGAAAAACCAATGAAGAAAGGAAACCTTGGGAAGGTTTATAGCAAAGAAGAATTAAGATGTTAGTCCACATACCTAGATATGATAATTTGTTAAAGATAATTATAAAAGGAGATGAGGAAGGAAGAATTTTAAGAGGGAGACCAAGACTGGAGTACATGATTCAGATAGCGGACGATGTTGCAAAAGAAGGTACGAAGATGTACACAATTTGGCTCAGGATTTGAAAAAGTGGAGAGCTGCACCAAACAAATCTCAAGATTGATGATAATCTCAATAATTTATTATAAAAGACTATATGTTCTGGGTCTTTGGATCTTTTTAGATTGATCACTAAGATCCCATGAACATTCTAGTGCCACTGGAACCAATCATTTTCAAGATGGCATCAACCAAAGTGTCTGCTTTAACAGAAACTATTTTTTTACAATGAGATGGGGCTAGTTTCAGTGTGATTTGTGTATGATTAAAATATGCAAGGTTTATTTTGGATAGTCATTAAGCGTACATTGAAATGTAGATAGCTCACCACTTTGATCTAGCGTTAAGATACGACCATAGTGTGGTACTCATTTAATCTAAGCCCTTTTAAGATAAACGGAATTAGCATATGAGGTACTAGAATGCTTAAAACATATTATTCAAAAGAGAGTTCATTTATAATGGGTATTTATTTTACAGATTTATGATGTTTGTGCCTTTATTTTATTTCTCATGATAAACGAATAGTGTGCAAAGATTAGTTTTCATCAAATAAACAATTAACTCATTTTAAATGATTTTTAAAATTGTTACTTACTTAAGCAAAGATTTTGGCAGCTAGCAGTACCTATGACATACCTCGCGCTTCTTTCTCGTTTCTTAATTGAATGAAGTCGCTGTGAAAGTTTTGATTGCATAACAGATTTTCCTATACATCTATTTAAAATAAAAACATTTTTGGATCTCTGTTCAAGTAGAAAATAATCTGGGAAAGGGAGGAGAAGCTAATTCAATCATGTAATTGGTGATAAATAAAGATCAAATCAAAATGCATGGAAGGGATTGAAGAGTAATATTAAAAACTTATCAGTGCATGAGCATTATAATATTTGTATACAACTTTTACCATAATCTGATAATCTCAAGAGTGGATTCACCCAATGCCAATCCAAGTAAATGTTACAGTTCAAAGTTTGCCCGCATCTGGTTTATAATACTGATATTTTACCTAATGTAAAAGGGATGCTGTGGAGTTTGTTTATTTCTAAGTTGACAGCCAATATATTGTTTTCTACTATTTAGGGTGACAAAATACTTAGTAATTATTCTGTAATAATGGGTGTGCCCAAGGAGGGAGGGGGTGGCGGTGTTGTAACCCTCCCAGACCCATGTGGCTATATTAGAACGACATTCATTGAGATTTTCCAGTTCTCTAACTTATGTACTCGGCAAATTATGCATACTTGAATTAAATGCAGAACTCGATTAAGGGCTTATGTGATATATATACATACATTCATACATACATACATATATATGCATCGATTGAATATACTAATATGTATGAACATTGTAAATGTACCGCTAACTACCCGACCCTTTCCCGGTAACGATTCCTACGCACATGCACACCTCGACTGTAATGCAGGCTAACTCGTTACAAAATCCAGGAATAGTTGAAATAATTCCTCCTATAAGGATTTAACTTGGCAGTCATTCTAAATACCACCTAAAACAACATACAAGTCCTCGTGATATTGAGTTATAGAACAAAATTAGCTAATCCTGAATAATTGGGATTCAGAATAATGTCCATCTCTGCAACTGGACGAGCATTTAATTTTAATATGGGAAAAAAATAGTTTTTACTAAACGCGTGAATTATCTGCCTCTTTTCAAAATTTATTCGGGAAATTAATTAAAATTCGGATAATGTGGTGAAATATTTGTTTGTATAGGGGGAATTTAGCACCACGTCTTACTACCCATTTGGCTTATACGCTTATGTACTAATTATGCTAGTAGGCTAGGTATGAGGAAGGTTGAATTTAGAGGTAGTGTACCCGCAAATGCGTAGAGAGAGGGAGTGCAAAACCATTTAGAAAAAAACATGCTCAGTACACCCAACCGGGATCAAACCACGATATCCCCGTCATCGGCAGCCCAGTCTATTGCGAGAGTAACACCTTAGACCATGTGGCCATAGAAGTTTTTTTATTTGTTTATGGCCTTGAAAACCAACAATTGGGTATAGGCCAAAAAGTTTATTTAGGTTATAAAATATACTCATTAACAAATAATAATAAAAAGTTATTTTAGTACGTCTACGGATTTTTATGAGTAAACGAAAAGTTTCTTGTTCATAAAACATAATTATCAGAAAAGAAATTCTCTCGGTGTCATAACCAGACTATGTACGATAGAAATTGATCTTAGAGCTCCTCGTATTTAATGGGAACCACGGGACTTCCCTTTAATGAGACACCACACATTAGTGGGAATAGGGACTCAAATACTTTTTTGTACGGATCCCATCCCTTGAACTTTTTGAAGAAGATAGAGTTCCAAAACTTGTCAACTAACAGTGTCGGCAACACGCTATACTGATTAGTTTAAAAAATGCATTAATGTTTTTATAGCATACACAAATTCGTATTTAAAAATAACTAAGCTAGCTAGTTCTTTTTAGGATAGTGCCGTAGTTAAGTTTTTTTTATGCATGAAACATAAATTATCACTGTATTTATACCACTATTCTAGTTGACAAGTGTATTTTCATTCAGATAAAATTAAAACGTGATATTTGGCGGATAATCGATCTAGAGACTTTGGACAGATATACTACCCCTAAGGGTAAACACTAGGTGTTATCCTGTGAACATAACATGATTAAATACTTTTAAAATTTCCGCAATTTTCTACACAATCAACTTGGTCGTAAAAAAAAATGAAGAGTTAAAACTAATATTATTATTATTTAGCACCGCGTCTTACTACCCGTTTGAGTTATACGCTTTTAAATCTAATAAAGTTAATGAAAGTTTTACATATCGTTTCAATACATATATTTATGTTTACACATTTTGTATGGGGACGCTTTTCAACCGCATTGGTTCAATTATATGAAACGTCATAGGACTCACAGGGCTGTCAGACTATCAGGATTAAACTTAATCTACCAAGAAAGTTTAAACTTTACATAAGTTAGATACATTTTTAGGCTGTGTACTAGTGTACCCTAGAAGTGTTTTAATTTTTTTTTTCCGCCCACAGTGAGTTTGACGCATTGCACATAGCGATCACCAATTTGTGTGGATAAAAAACCAAGAAACATAAAAAGCCGAAACATAGCATGAACCTAAGACTTAGGATAACCTTTGTTTTTACTATTACACATACCTGGGAACTTGAGACTGATGTCTTGAATCGCGTGATTGCCGGTGTGGGTATCCGCCAAACGTAACACCAGTTAAATCTTAAACTTGGTATAGTTACTTAGGGAAACTATCATACGTGCACCTCAGGCGTTTATTTTTTACTTTAGTGTATATATATATATATATATAAGGTTGTCGCCTCGAGACTCGATGTTTGTGGGTTCAAACCCATCCGTGGTTGATGGCTTTTTCTTGAGCGATAAAAAATTCGTAGCACAACTTCCTTCTGAGGGGAAGTAAAGCCATCGTTCCCATGTTGATTGTGGAATGTAAAAGAACCCAGGAAGGTATGAGAAAATACTATTCCCGGCAAAATTGGTTAGCCCTTTCGCTCTTGCTCTTAAAAATTCTCGTTTGCTGATATAATCAGACAGTTCAGCAAGTGCACGTTTATTACATCAAATATATGAAAATAAATATATCACAAGCCTGAAAACCTTAATCAGGTGATCATCGGTTTGGGATGTAAAAAAATGTATTCAAACAAGGATCATTATAATTATAATCTGCTTAATATATTAGCTATGAGTTTTTACAATTAAAATTAAAACTCTTAGTTCCATTTTAATAAACACTAGCTTCACCGGAGTAGCACTGGACACTTGCAGCTACTCATTTATATTTTAGACGAAATAGACCGTTAAGTCCCAAAACATTTAATAAAATTTCATGAAATTAAAGTTATTTTATCTAATTGTGTGATATAGTTTGGGATATAACGTTCTTTTTTGTTCAAAATATAAAATAAATAATATTCATTGTAGCTTACAAAATCCTTGAGCTATACATTACAAATCCGTATATCCAAATTTGTTATGACGATCCTCAATTTTTTTTTAATTTGTAGCCTACAATAATTCAAGAATTTCTAAAAATGTAAGGAGGATTATTTATCTTATATATTTTATACAAAATAATTAATTTCAAACTATGTCACAAAACTACATACAGTTAAAGTTGTATGATTTAAATGTTTTGAATATGTACAGTAAGCTAAATAGCTCGAAGATGTCCACAAATGAAATGATAATGATTTATATTAAATATTTTAGACGAAATATAAATTTTAATCTTCAACTATGTCATCAAACTACATAGAATTAAAGTTGTTCGATCTCATCTTTTAAATTTGATATAGCTTGCATAAAAATCTTATGAGCAATAGGCCTAATCAAGAAAAACAATGGTTATTGACATCCATTAATTTGTGTCTTGTAATGATTTCCATTCAAGCCCATAAGACAATGCTTGGACCAAAATTATGGGAATGAAACGGAGTGGTCTTCATGCCTAACTGTAAAAAGAGCTTTTCTTGTTATTGCCAATAAAGTAATATTTGTATTTGCCTATGATTAAGAAAAAAAGAAGCAATTAATTAATACTTGTGTATTCTATAATGGTTTATATCGAGATATGGAATTTTTTAATAATATAATTTTTCAAGGGTTTTATATATGAAAATGTTGTTTATTCCTGTCATTTACTAGTCCGACACCTTAGCTCCGCCGGTAGCGTCTCTTTCTACTGATCTGAGGGTCCCGGGTTCAATTTTCAGCATGGCTGAAAAATTCATCATTGATGAAATGTGAATTTACACTTTCACAGTGTTGAATTAATGGCAAGGGGCTGGATTTTGTGTCTGTTCTAGATCTAAGCTAATCTATAAAGTAGTGTGATATATTCGGTTGATTCAGAAATTTCACTGTAAATATCAATTAAATGAAAGAAAAACTTATCCTTTACTTTTTTTGTATGTATATAGATTTTTAATAATGGTATATTTTTTTCTATTCCATATGTTATATAATTAAAACAACAACAATACTGCAAACCCAAAATATAGCTTAAGACGTTGTAGTGGGAACTTTAAATTAGGATATTAGAAAGTTGACTTTAAAATATGAAATTACAATTAATAAATTACATTTCGATTGTTTGCTTGGATACCGGCGTATAAGTACTTACATATAAAAATAAATAACGAGTAAAATGCATTGGTATTGAAAATAAATGGTTGATATCACTAGATTTTTTGATACTTTGTTCACGTCTCTACTTTTATCTTAACTCGATTAAGGACAGATACAAAAACCCTTAATGATGTACCACTTAATGCAATAAAACCAAACCGGTTCACAGTGACATATAGCCCTTACATTTTTTTGTGTGCCTAAATAATCCATTATTTTTGTTTTACAGCTGATTATAGATTAAAGCTGTCAATGTTTCAGTTCTAGGTATACCCTAATTTCGGTAGGAAGCCTTATTTTCTACCATAATTCTACTGTTTAGTAGTATTTTGGTAGAACGGACTTGCTTGGATTTTTCGAAACAGGGGGCAAGTTATCGATACATATATTATTTTTTTCAAGATACAAACCTTTCTCATAAACATGGCATGCTCCGTAGGTCAAAACTATATCTATAACTCTAGACACATAATTGAGGTTTACTGAAGACCCCCTTGGTCCACCCTCCTGTGAAAATTAATCGGTAAGTAATCAGTGAGCGAGGTTTTAGCTTTGAAGCTTGTTGTGAAGTTTGAGAAAGACTTTGGACATACATGGCTTTTATTATACAGATTAAATACCATATAACAATATATGTATCTATCTGAGGCAAGTTAAAACATGTACACGTATCTTGTGAGTGTGGATAAAAATATAAAGGGCACTAAGTTTCTAAGTGCTATATATTATACTTCTGGCGAGTGAGTTGGTGACCTTGGGCAAGCCTCGCCTAGGTCACTTGCTATTCAAAACAAGCAGACGACATTCCAGTTAGCTCCCTACCGATCAGATCGTGACAACACTTTGCATGCTTTATTCTCTCAGTGTTTCTCTTTCTCTATGGCCTGTCCTCCCCGTCTCTCTCTTTGCCTCGTTCTTAAGGCTGGGTCTATATTTATGCGACGCGCATGAATAATAGTAAATAGTGCATAGCGTACAATGCACAATTCATAAGAAAAATACAATGGCTTATAAAGAATCGTAGTGTTTAAACTTTAAATTAATACTTAATTTGAAGACAAACCTAATTGCACTACCAGATCAAAGTCTCTAAAAATAATTCAATAGTGTTCTCTTGAAGAAACACGTTTAAAACCGTGTATTCTTAAACTTGAAACTAATTTAATTCAAGTTTTGCTTGTACTAATAAATTCGCACTTGATTTTTATTTAGTTATGATTTTATTATTGTCATGAATATTATGATTTACTTATTTCTCAGTAACAGAATCAAAAATGTTGTATTTACCCTTTATTTTCAATCAGCTGTACAATTTAAGTCATTCATTCTAAAATAAAGAGAATTAATTAGTAACAAACAAGAATGGTAGTTTATAAAAGTGTATTGACTCCAACATTGTTTTATGGATGTAAAGCGTGGGTTTGTCAGGAGAATCACAAGAGCAAGGTGAATGCAGTTGGAATAAGATATCTAAGAAATTTATGTGGAAAAGCTTTGGACAAAGTCATTAATGAATGGGTGCTGAAGGAATGTGGTTTGAAAGGTCAATGTGAAAAAAGCGCCTCACGTTGAATTGGGCATGTTGAGAGGATGAGTGTGGATCGAGTGACGAAACAAATATATGAAGGTAGAGTGTGTGAATCAAATGTAGAGAACGCGCGAAATAGTTCAGTATTTTTTGTATTTTTTTTCCAGTTTTTATAGCAAAACATTTTGTTGGTAAAAAGAAATCAAATATCGCTTTAGTACAAACATAGAGTTTAAGTTTATTCACATGATTATATCAAAAGTTCTTATATTACCTGTCAAGGGTGTTCTGGAATTTACTTACAACTTTCTATCTTCATTTAAAAGGTTTGTTATATAATGGCGCGATGCTTATGACAGATATTCAACAACTGTTGATATCACTATGTGAAAAAAAATTAAACTATGTTTCTACTAAAGCAATATTTGATTCATTTTGACCAGAAAATGTTTTGCTATAAAAACTGCAAAAACAGTGACCTTTTCTCGCGTCCGCTATACCCTCAACTTAACGTATGCTTTTTTCTCTCCAAATAGTCTTTGTTTATATCGTTAATCCCGCAAATATTTTGTAAACAAATCTTCATATTTCATTATGTAGCTTTGTTCAACATTGATATTAGTATCGTGATAAAGATCATAGATACAGTACGAAATGAAGATACTGTTTAGTTATGTTGGGATAAAGGTAGGACACGTCTTAACAAAGAACTAAGATTCGGTGATAGTTTGATATAATCTATTTGAAGATATAACTATCAAATAATTTTATAGTGCTTTTTTAAATCATGGAAAGTTGATTTCTATATGAAAGTTTGTGCTTTGACTATTTCATTCATTTGTTTTGCAGGCAAGAAGGAAAGGACGGCTCTTCTAGCGGTACCTCGCGATTGGGCCCCTCCCTACCCTCACCCTATCTCCGTACATCTATGGGGCTGGTGAGTGCACGCCTTGCCATTTTAGATATCTATTTATTTTTATACTGTCAATTTCAAGGACTCTCTAAATGTTTTTTTTTCAATTTAACGAATCAAATTGTTGTGGAAGACACTTAATCGGTCGGTCATCCACAGCTCATCAACCACAATTACGGGTTGATTTGTCCCGATTCTTACCCGGATTGCTTGGTTCTCAATCCTACCTCTAGGCAAACGTCTGTGAAGTTACACATACTCACCCTATAGATCAAAGTTTTACAATATTATTCCAGCACTAGTTTTTTTACAAAAATTATCCTTGATCTTAGGAACATTTTTCTTCGTCGCAAGGGACATAGGCTTCTTTAGCAAATGGCTTGATCTGTTCTTCAAAAACCTAACTAGAAATATTTCAGTATTCCTACTTGTCGAATTTGCATGAACATTATTTTCCAAACTTTGGGCATCTTTCAATGTATTCAAAAAGTTTTATTTTTATTTCATCATATTCATTTTCAATTTTCTTCCTAAAATTAAAATACACTACCATTGGTAAAATTACCTCTCGTTTATGATTATTTTTGAGCACCAATTACTAAGCAAATTTTTTATTTTTAGGTGATATAAACTTGACATCTATATTACATGTAACCCCTATGTCTACAAGAATGATGATCTATGTATTGTGCTTGTTTAAAATTCACCCGAACTGAAATTAACTTTGAAATAGTAGAAAACTTAATAATACATACCTGGACCTAAAATATGTTGTCCTAATCGAATCACGTTTCATGCTTAAGTTTACCTATCGTTAGTATAATAACCTTACATTCCAATGTGCCATCATTTATGGCCTAGAAATGATAAAAAAAGACCTTAAAATATGAAAAAAGAATCGTAATAAATTCGCACAACTCAATCAGACACTTGCTTTACAAATGTAAACTAAATATTTTACATGGAAATAAATCTTTAGCAACTAAACTCTTGCATTCTGCTAAATATAATATTTATTTACAAATGCCTGCTTAATAAGTAATAGCTACCCCCTCCCAATCCACAATCCAACCCTTATCAGCCTAGTTGCAGTTTCTCATCAGGAATGTGTATTTTACAACCAGACAAGCAAAGAGGATACACAGTTCATTGCTTGCACTTACTTCTCATACCATTAACTTTCTGTTCAAAAATGTATGCATTTATAAAATAAAGATAATACTTTTTTTAAAAATTTAAAACATGAATGCCTTAACATCCCTTAAATCTTCCCCATAAGTTCCTAAAAATGCCTAAAAAGACTTTAAAAAACGTAAACAAAGAGCATATAACCTAAAAGTCCAAAATGACCAACTGACCTATAAAATGTACATTTCTACAGAATGGAATCATGAACAAAGTTTATGTACTTATGAGTATTGTATGCGATGAACCAATAAAGAGATGACATGTCAACAAGATCTGGGCCCTGCTCATCAATATTAGGCCTACCGTTTATTAATCTCACACACATTTCAAGAAGAAAAAGAGCACTTAACCTAACCTTTTCGCATTGTATAAAATATATCATTCACGGACTCAATAGATATCGTATGAACAGCTCTACATTTACTATTATCTTAAAAAAAGCCTATGTATTTGTTTAGAGGCTTCAAAGACGAGTTGAGATATCGAGTATTCTTTGTTTATTTCTACAACCCCCTTCAACCCCTAACCCCTTTAACCCTCTGTTTTTTTTCAGGCTGTAGAAATGAAATGTGAGTGCAGCTAGTGTGGGAGAATGATGAAAGAACTAAGGCAAAAGGTGGGGGGTGCGGTGGAGATGGGGGGAGGTCTATATGCTTGTAAGGGTGCGGATGGTAGCGAGGGACAGGAGCGTGAACGTAGGGGGGAGGAGTTGAGGGTTTGCGGTGGCATGGGCATGGGCAGGGGCAGCCCCAGCAGTCCAAAAGCCACTGCCGCTGTTTCTACTACTACTTGGTTGCGTCTCTTTGTCGCCACAATAAATTTGTACACTCATACATAGACACACAAACACAGCCTCCAGAACTCGAGAAGTCGAGTAGTGAAGTTTTTTTTTCACGAGAGTATATATGTCTATATATCACGCCTCTCGTGGAGTGAAAATGTGTTGCAGGCGGCGAGCCGGCATTTTGTTGAGGGTTAAGATTGGAGTTTTGTAGACAAATGGTGGCATCACTTTCGGGATCTTCCGGGCTGTTGTGACCTATCATATAGGTAGCGATTAGTGGATGATTTAAAAAACCATCGGCCACTTAGTGCCCAAATCGGTGGGCGTGCGGACTTAACGTCAGTCTCGTCTAGCTTGGTTTGCTGGTGACTGAGCGTTCGGGGTTCGAATCCCTGCTGGATGCACTGAGCAGTGGCCGCTCGTAGTTAAAATTAGTGGGGGTGCTGCTCCAGAAAATGTTTATCCTTTGTTTTAAAATTGTGTAAAAGGAAATAAACATGTATAAAAAGGAAATTTATTCAGGAACTTGATACAATCTTAACAACAAAAAAAACCAAACACTTTGTACTTACTTTAACTTAAATTGTTACAGTTCAAGCTTGATCTATTCATTTAAAAATGAAATCCATTCTTCTTGTTTTAATTTACCCAAAAAGTTCAATAATTTTCTCCTTGATCTCTGGATGACAATTGAGGAAATTTTTCTCCACTGAAAGTACTGCAAGCGCATTTAGTTTTTCTGTTAAATAAAAGAACCGGAAAAAAACGAATCAAATAGAATAGCTGGAAGCAGAATAATAATCTAATTTTACACTCTTCTACACTGTATTATTATTATTATTATTAGCACCGCGTCTTACTACCCGTTCGGTTTATACGCACTTACGCTAATGTGTAATGGTAGGGTGATTGTGAGATGAAATGGAGGACCTACAGTTTAACGTGGAATCCGAACCACGGTGGAGGCCTGGCATTCCCCACATTCACAAGATGTCTTGTCAGAGGTGAAGGAAGGGTTTGGTAATCAGATAAATTTATGCCGGGACCGGGGATTGAACCCCGGCCGCCAGCATAGAAGTCTGACACCTTACCCCTAGACCGCCAGGTCACCTTCTATACTTTATCGCATTCAAGAATATGGTACACGGTTTTTAAGCACAACACATGCGGAGTAAAAAAAACTTCCTTTCACCATCATGCCAGAACCGGCACTGCGAGAGCAACAGTGATATCTCTCTACCTGACACTCCCGCCTTCCTCCCCAGCCCCTCCTATGTGCGCATGCGCACAACCGTAAAACACCACGTCGCTGGCACTGTCAAGCGCACAGTTCCATAAAAAGATTTTTGTATCTTTTTCATAAACTGGGGTATATACTGACATTAAGCTTAAGGAATATAGTTCATACATCAAAAATAAATAAAGAATTAAAGAAAAAAGGACAAATAATATTAAATGTTATCGATAATATCAAGTGGAAATAGGGGGTGCTGCAGTCCCGCAGTGCCTATACACGAGCTGCCACTGGCACTGAGTGTTGTTTTCCCAAATGCCTTTTCACTCTTCCTTCCCGCAAGGTTTAGTACATTTCCTCTAAAGTCTACCATACTCCTCCTTATCCCATTATTGGATTTAAATGAGGATAGCCTGGTTTCACACGGTGAAGAACACATTGTTAAAGTTTTTTCTTGATGTATATACTTTTTTATAACTTTTAAAATAAATGTCTGGCACCTTAGCTCAGCTGGAATTATTTTATCACCGCCAGACTCCGGAGAGGATGGAAGTATCTCGGTGAGATTGGTTATGCACTCTCTTGATATCTTGATAAGTAATAACTTAACTCTCTGAGAATGAGTTTTGGCGTAGTGTTAATTAATGATAACATTACTGATAACTGATAATCTTTTTTTATTATTTACGCATTTAATGTTAAGTTTAGTGATGAATTCATTCGAATATAAAACCTCTCCATATTTCAAACTTTTAACTTTTTTTTTTGCGCCACATCTTACTATCTATCCGAGCTTTCCTCATTAAAAACCTATCAGAAGTTTAGGTTTTTATCTTTATTACTACTAAGAAAGAAGCTATACACTTATTTATGAGACTGGGTTGTGTTCATAGACATGTCCTTAAAAGTGTCCAGACTAAGTTTTAGTTCAAATCTCTCACCTTTCCGCAACAATATCAAACAATTTAGATTTTATTAAACAATTTTTCATTAACTTTTCCAAAATGTTCAAAGATTTTAACGTAGTTGATGATAGAAAACCTTTAGGCTTAGCACTAAATTTAAAATTCAAAGATAACTATCATTTTGTGACAAAAATGCGTTTACATATTATGTTTATGGTCAACATTTAGATCAAAGTGTAAGGTGTAATTTTAAGCTTTGCGCGACTGGTGAGATTAAATTTGAATGAAAATGTGAAAAGAGGCATCTATATATTGTCTAGTTTCTGCATCCAAAGCTTTTAATGGAAACTACTTAGCAATTGTGTGTGATCCAACACTTTTACTTAATAAATGACGAAATGTGCTAATTTTGGATTCTTGGAAGATTTATTTTATCCTCTTTCCCCTTTTACCTCTTATGCTATGCGCCTAGCCACCCCTTCATTCCATCTGTAATAGTTTTATTTATTTTACAGTGGCTAATGTGACTAATAGCACACTCTATGATATTGAAAAAATAAGAACAAAATTCACAAATATTTTAATGTTTACTTTTGTGATGATTAGAAAAATATTGTTTCCTTAGTAATTTCTATGCTATATGTTTTTATTATTAGTAATTGAATGTCTCTCCATTGAAAATAACGAGAAATTATGCAAAACTACCAGAATAGATTTATTTTATTTTAATATGTTGAAAGTAAAAATGTGTAAAGAGTAGCCTACCAACCTCTTTAATACGTTTACCATAAAAATGCTCTTCTACGAATTTGCATTTTGAGAAAAATAGAGCCTACTTTATATGCTCACTGTGTAAGAAATGGGGGTTGTTTGCACCGAATATAAGTCATCCCTCTTTCCCCATCTAGTTGCACTTTAGGGGTTGTTCAAATGCTTGTATATCACAAAATGGGTGTTTCCTTGTTAGCCAGAAGCCATGGTGGGTTGCCATGATCATGGGATTCATCGATCTTTGTACTCGATTGATTTATTGGCAGTGATCTCCACGGTAATTATTCTCAGGATGGGGAGGGGTGGGCGCGGCGATGTTCAATAAGTCTTCTTGCTCTTTTCATTCTTGGAGGCGTAGAGCGTCTCTTGTGCTATGCCCCAGAGTTCTGGAGGGCGTCGTTAAGGCTCCCATACCTTGCAACAAACAATGGCCGGCAGAAAACGACCACCCTCGTAGTATCTTCAACCGCCTTCTATATTCATTTTTTAACAGATTTCACCGCTTTCTTTGAGTTATGGTTCTTATGGCAGAGTTTTAAAGATCAAAAGAATAATTACTTGCAAAAATTAGGATGGATGTTATATTATGCGTGGACAAATTATTTTACTAGTAGTTCTGTGAACAGTATACCTCTCTCCCTCCATGTTCTTATTGTTAATACAGTCTTACTAGTATTTCTGTGAACAGTAGACCTCCCTCCATGTTCTTATCGTTACTACAGTCTTACTAGTATTTCTGTGAACAGTAGACCTCACTCC
>CABFOW010000316.1:136858-152755 GCA_902141385.1 Timema californicum | reverse complement strand
ATGAAATGAAGGACCTACAGTTTAACGTGGAATCCGAACCACGGTTGAGGCCTGGCATTCCTCACATTCACAAGATGTCTTGTCAGAGGTGAAGGAAGGGTTTGGTAATCAGATAAATCTTTACCGGGACCGGGGATCGAACCCCGGCCGCCAGCATATAAGTCTGACACCTTACCCCTAGACCGCCAGGTCACCCGGCTACTTAGAGCTATCATTGAAACCACAGCTACCGGCGATCCTATAGTCGGCTTTATGCCGGCACTTGAGCAATATTTAATTGTACATGATTAATGAAGTCCATTATTAGGTCTATGGAATGATCATTCAATAACATGTTTTGAATATTAATTTTATTTTAAAATAAAGGCATAGTTAATTACCTTAGCCATTACATTGATAATAAACAATATATATAATATAGATTTTTTTGCCACCGCGTCTTACTACCCGTTCGAGTTATACGCTTATGTATTATTTACGCTAATAGTTTTAGGGATTATGTAGGTTATACTTATAGGAAGTATACCCGCATTTGAGTGGAGGAAGAGTGGAAAACAATTTTGTTAAAACCACCCTCAATACACCCAACCGAGATTATAATCTCGATCTCTCCGTTATCGATTGTTTACACTAACACTAGAGTAACGCGTTTGATCATGAGCCCACCGAAGCCGGTCACATTTAAAATAGAATACAATAGGCCTAATTGGTTTTGTGTGTGTGTGTATATATATATATTATAAAAATATTTTTAAACAATCTGGCACATTTTAAAATTGAA
Source organism: Timema californicum (assembly GCA_902141385.1). Taxonomy (NCBI): domain Eukaryota; kingdom Metazoa; phylum Arthropoda; class Insecta; order Phasmatodea; family Timematidae; genus Timema; species Timema californicum. Next base: position 151,974 of record CABFOW010000316.1, on the reverse strand, counting down.
ATCACTTTCTTCAAATACTTTTTTTTAAACAAAGAAATTTTGTTTTGTATTTGTTTGGAGAAGAGGGAAATTATTATTCAGTTTGCTAATGTGAGACAACTTGTGTCTCTTCTGCGCATGTGTATCTACTTAAATATCGCTGAAAAGCATGACCTGCGCTTTTACCAAACTACGAACAAGCTACCCGCTTTTGTGGCCGTGTGTTCTAACGCGCTACTTTTGTGTTAGACTCTCTCGATGCCGATGACGGGGAGATCGAGGTTTGAATCTCGGTCAAGTGTGCTAAAGTTTTGTCTAAAATATTTTTCCACTCTCTCTCCACTCAAATGCGAATACACTTCATTTAAATATAATCTTCATCATCCCTAAAACTATTGTTATAATTAACATATAACCCGAACGGGTATTATGCCACGGTGCTAAAGAAAATTAAAAAAATACGCACAAGCTTCCTTGATCACTCACTACCTGTTTGTTGTTGTTGATAATAGTTGCCATGGTAATAATTGACTTATACGGAGTTCAACACTAAATTCAGTACAGAAACATCGCCACTGTGTGTGGGGCATTATATAGATGATATCTATTGCAAGGTCTTGTTAAAATAACCTTAGCTCACGATATAAGCGTGATCCACTGACTGCACGTTGTTTAATTTACTAGCTTAATCTATGTGCTCTTCCACGTCTTTATGATTCCAATGTATCTCTTTTTTCCCCTGCTCTCACTGGATGAAAAACTTTGCTGAGCACCTAAAATTTGAGTGATACTTACACCAAGACAGAAAGTTTGGATCGTGATATTGTTGAAACTCTTCAAGATACCTACAATCATTACATTACATTTAGTTGCGTTGAAAGTTCCTTGAAGTTGTATAGGTTTCCCTGCCGTCAACTGACCTTCTATCAAATCTCGAATACATGTAAATTTAACCAGTAATTGATCGAGTTGAAGTCACAAATCTTCTGACAGGGTTATTACTTTCTATACTCCTCTCCTCTAAAAAAAAACTAGCAAAACGTGTTAGATAGTGGATGGAGATTTCAAATTAATTCAATAAACCAGTACTGACCACTAGAGGGCAGGGGGACGTTGGTAACATTTTCTACACCTCTTTGCGATTTCCCGACATATTGGCTTGATTTAGAAAAGTATCACATGGGTAATGCCGTGACCCAGAGTAGTAAGCCTTGGAATACTCTAATTCAAATATCGGATTCAATGTTTAAGAGGAGGGGGCTACATTGGTTTTATAGTTCACTATGATCAGGTCGTTCATTTGAGGGCTTAACGCTCACTTTCAAATACTAATGAGCAGACGACTTTAAATAAAGAGAGTTGGGAGGACGTTAAATCCGTTTAACCTAAAACGTTACCTTGACCGATTACAGTATAGCATTTATCTTATAATCTACACCATAGTGTAACTCGTCAAGGTAGTTAAGTAAGGGTAAACGAAGAGGATGGACCAACAATTTAGATCAGACCATGATTAATTTACCTAAGATTGTTCGAAACTTCGAAATTTCGAATCCGAATCTTACTAAAATTCGGATTCGATTTGAAATTTTGAATCTTAATATTGGAATATTCGGATTCGACTCAAATTTTCGAATATAAATAAATATTAGATTCGGATTCGATGGGCTTAACTCAAAATTTGAATCTATAATTCATACTTACTTAACAAATTAATATAATCAGACTTGAAACCATTTGCGTGAATAGAGAACTTAATTTGAGTTGCAGGCCGTGCCAGTTATGACAATGGGTGACAGTGAGTGACAGTTATGACAATGAATATCTTGTATTTAAAAAAATCTAGGGCCACTTATTAGTATATATTAATCAACCTTTACACTATGATTAAATAAAGTGATTTGATCTTTATTTGAGTTTTGACCTTTTGAGAATAGTGCTTTTTTTTAAATAAACCTAAAATGTGTCTAAAATGTTTATCAACATTTTTTGAATTATTTTATTGTTGGATTGAATTCGGAAACTTAACAAAGCTAAATATTAAAATTATTATTATTATTATCATTCCGTTTATAATTCAGCTATTCCTGTCTTACCCTGCCCCGTTATTTAAACTAGTGTGCTCTTGTATTCATGCCACATTACACCCTTGAATGCTGCTAGTGCTATAAAAAAAATCGAGTTCTTCTAGGTGTGCAAGGACAGATGGAATTCCAAGTTTTATTGTTAAAGGCTGTACCCGCATTTTCAGCCCTTTGTTAGCCTATATCTTTAACATTAGCCTATCAAATGAAACTTTTCCTCTTACATGGAAACAATCTGTTGTCATACCTATCTATAAAAAAGGGGTAAGAACAAATGTTTGTAATTACAAACCAATTTCCCTCTTAAACACTTTCTCCAAAGTATTCGAGAAAATCATACATGAGCATACTTTCTACCACCTTAAAAATAAACTTTCAGATAATCAACATGGCTTTATAAAAAATAAGTCTACTGTAATTAATTTAGTAGAATTTCTTGGGCATGTTGCCCATCAAGTCTCTGCCCGAGGTCAGGTTGATGTTATTTATTTTGACCAAAGTAAGGCATTTAATTTATGTCAGCATAATATTACTCTCTCTAAACTTGGTAATTTTGTACTTTCTCACTCTTATGTAAATTGGTTTAGCAGTTATTTGCACGAAAGATAATTCATTATTAAGATTGATTCACACACCTCAAATACATTTTTAGCACCCTGTGGCATACCTCAGGGTTCTGATTTAGGTCCTCTTCTCTTTAATGTGTTTATTGATGACATTGGTAAATATTTGAACTCATCTAGTTATTTACTCTTTTCTGATGATTTAAAATTATTTAAAACTATCAAATCAAAAGCAGATTGTATAGATTTACAAAATGATGTAAATGGTATTTTACAATGGTCTTTTGAAAATGGAATGTCTATCAATAAATCTAAGACCAAATATATATCTTTTACCAGGAAAACTAATCCTTTCTTTTTTACTTATAAATTTGGCAGTGATAACATAGTTCGTACACTTTGTATTAATGATCTTGGTGTCCTCCTGGATAACAAACTTTATTTCCACTTTCATGTTGGCCATGCCATTTCACAGTCATTGAAATTACTTGGGCTTATTAAATTTATTACTTCATAATTTACGCTCTGGTTAGATCTTAGTTAGAATATGCTACTGTTGCTTGGAATTCCATTACCTTATCTGATTCTTAGGTTAGAAAACGTTCAAAGAAAATTCGTTGCTGCATGCTATAATAAATACTTTAGTAACTAGATTTATTATGATTATGACAGAATTCGAAACCTATTAGGGATCCAAACTTTCTTCTCGCGTAGACTTTATTGTGATGCCCTTTTTGTTTTTAATATTTTCAATAACAAAATTTATTTCAAATTTGCCCTTGATCATGTAAGCGTTCATATCCCTTCTCGGGCTTCTCGTAATCCTAAATTATTTTTTCTCGTTAGCTCTTATAAGATGAGGTCGTTGTATCCATAGCGCCAATTCTAGATTTGTCGAATTCGACTTTTATCATAAAAGGAAAGCTAAACTCAGAAAGTTATTTAAGGATATCCCATATCAATTATTTATCATGTAGAGGTTCTGCCTATATTATTTAAACTTACAATATTCTGATCTGTTTTTTGCATAATGTTACTGCTTACTATTTAGTTATTTGTTTTTAATGTTACTTTTTATTCTTATTATTAATAACTACTTTTTTTTATCTCGTAACTATTCATCAGTATATAACATTATTTAGCCATTTTTTGTCTATCATTTTTTCTTGTGTAAATATATGTACTGTAAGGTATGTACGTGTGTACTTTTCAGTGCTGTCCTGTTATAGGTCTTACGACTGTTGGCCAGCACTAAAATAAAGGAAATTGAAATTGAAATTATTAGCACCTCGTCTTACTACCCGATCGGGCTATACGCACTAATACTAAACACAGATTCTATTTCTTCAACGACTTCTCAATTTCGGTTATCCTGGTTTTGGTTATAAGTGTAATATTACACAAGTTTTGTCAATCTACATATTAACTGTTATGTACTTACTTTGGGGGCCATATGGCCTAAGGTGTCACTCTCTCAAGACAAGACTGCCGAAGACGGGGAGATTGAGGTTCAAATCATGGTTGGATGCACTGAGAGTGATTTTCCCAAAATGGATTTCCACTATCTCTCCACGCAAATTTGGGTACACTTCCGTTAAATTCAACATTCCTCGTCCCTAACTCATTATCGCAATTAGTACATATGCCATGGTGTCTCAGTAATGTATTTTTTTCCAGGGTTAAAGGGTTTCACAGTTGTATTTTTAAATAACCCCCCTCCCCCATAAAATATCCACTTTATTGTAAAAACTAAAATGTGTTAGATACTTTTTTATATTCGTATAGTTCTTATAGATAGGGTTGAGTATTGGTTCTTATGTGTTTTTTTCTAAAATTATTTTATGTTTAAAACAACACATTAAATAAAAATAGTGAAATATTTCTCCAAGTGTTGAAATAAAGAATTTTTCCCCTATGTAACTTGCTCGTGGGCTAGTTTTCCGCTAATAGCGTCACGCCAACATCCAACATGTGTGCACCCACCGCCTTAGCATACAAGTTATATTTAAACGATGTCTTCGGGCCAGCCGTTTTTTTTATTGCTTGCACCAATAGAGATGAAAGTTAAATGTGGACGCTGCATGATACCAGCCCATCGTTTTAAGAAGCTATTCCATTTCTTTGAAATGCTTCACATGGTGTTTGAATATGAGCCGTCACTGTATTTCTAATGGATCCAAGTCGTCGATGACACGTTCGTATAAAGATCCAGACTAGAAATTATGATTAATCTATGAGCCCTTAGCTCAGTGGTAAGGCGTTGACAAAGTAAATCATAGGTTCTTAACCTTGATTCCCATGTACACTTTTAACCTATATCATAAATTTTTACTAATAACATAATATTCTATACCGTATACTTAAATTATACATCACACGTGTGCAAGAAGAGAGCCATAAGTGTAAAAAATAAAATAAAGGATATGTGGACACGGAACTATAAAAAAGAGCACTTTTTTATGGAATATAGCGATAGTTCTATTTGATATTTTCTACAATAATGTCTAGGTAAAAATGTGTCCATATTATATTTAACATATTGATAAAATTATTCGTTTTTAAATGGCCGCATTTCACATATAGCTGTTTAGCTTGGTAAAGCTTCATTTGTTACAACTTGTTTTCAGACTATACTATCATATTCGCATTTATGACCATTTAGAATAAAATGTTTTATTTATTAAATAATAAAGTTGGTAGAGCTGATAACAAAATAACAGTAATGCATTTTTTTGCCGCTCATTTGATCTTAGGTTGTTTTATATAGTTCCTAGACCATATACGCTACTTATATTACTTACATATTATGAGCGTAAATTTTGCTTATCGATGATTAGTCGATCTGTGAGCAAGATCTATTATTTTGAAGTTGAAGGAAAATGGTTAAGTGCGTTGTCACGGAACCGTTTTATAATAAGGAGTGGGGGNNNNGTCATTTATCCAACGTATGCAATACAAGAGAGGAGGGATGGGTACTCCACCAGAAAATATTTTAGAGTTTGAAGTTCAAGGAAGCTATTCTCCAAAAATATTTTTTTTTTCGTGGTATTAAAGGTAATACAACAAAATGCTCGACAGTTGACGTTAAAAGCCAATTGCACAAGCAACACCTTCCTAGATATCCTGTTATCACGTTTTAAATTTATCCTGCATCACTTGACAATTATTGATCGGCTGTTAGTCAAAATAACGAACTTGTTAAAATATCATATTCTGTACCCCACTTCCTTATTTCTCCAAACACATACACACACTATAGATTTCTAATAAATATACAGATTTTGATTTCTACATTTATTGTTTAAAAAATATTTTTATGCAAGGCCAGCTTTCTGCTTCACTTTTGAGTGTATTAGAGGGAAATGAAATAAATCTTAGAGGTAAAAAATTGCGTCTTTGAATCCTAAACCCCTTTTCCTCTTCTCTTGGTTTTACCACCAATGGTTACGTGTTTACAAAAGCTACCCCATGTAAACTATAAGATTTGGTGATAAAATTATTAGAAATGTTATAAAAAATAGAATGGTTTCATTCAAGATAATCGTAGTAACCACCACAAGCATTAGATACATTATTCTAAAACATAAACTGTATAAAGTACTAAGAGTTGAGTCATATTAATTAAGACAATAGAAAACACTTTGATTATTTTGGAGCAAAACGTTTGATAAGCTTCATGGGACTTATGTTGCTGAATGTATTTAACAAAAAATACTTAATGTAAATAAAATTCAGAAAATATAGGACTATTTTAATGCCTGAATTTACAAAAGTTTTCGCCTCTAAAAAGACATACACACTTTCTGCGAGACATGGAAATATACTTATAACAATAAAGATGTTCGAGAAAATTAAGAAAATAATTCAGAAACAATGTGAGCTTAGCAGACACATAGAGTGTGCATGCAGACTATTCACTGGGCAGATTCACTAGACGCAGATGGGAGGATGACATTAGAATGGACTTGAAGAGATAGGGTGTGATGAGTTGGACTGGATAGAACTCTCTCACGATAGGGATAGGGTTTAATGAGGTGGACTGGATACCTCACTCCAGATAGGGATAGCTAGCGTACTTTTATAAGTGTGGCAATTAACTTTCGCGTTTCTAATGCCATAGCATAAGTAAGACTCTTCACTGGTTAAAGATAAATCAACTAAGATTCCTGCCTACACTGATCCTTCAGGTATTAATGTATTTAAAAAAAACAACTTATTTTACCCTTTGAATGAAACATCAATACAATATCATGATTTTTAATAAAACTGAAGAAATTTCCATCAAACTGAATTAGTTAACGCCGAAGATGACTGAGTCATAGAGGAGTTTTGGTGAGATACTGAAAAATAGCCAAGTGAAATACATATTAAAAGTTAAATATATTTTTTACGAGTACACACTAATACATTCTTTTAAAATTAAAAGCTATAACTTGATACTGTATAATTATTACAATAGTAAGAATTTAAAAAGTATATTATTTTGTGTTTGGTGTGTATTTAATAAGTATTGAATTAAAAATAACAGCGACCCAAAAAACTTGTAAATTATATTTTATAAAAATAACTACTAGTATCATGGGAAAAAAAAGAAGCTAAATGTCAACTCACAAATAAATATTAAAATATTTTATTGGGTATAAATATATTATATTTATAAATATAATATAATAAATACAAATATAATAATTACATATAAATATATTATACATATACTTTTCAAAATCTACAAATAATCTCATAATTGAATGTCTAGAATATTTTGAAGATTCAAAGCCCATTATCTCGGAATCAACTCTACAATAGATATCGACATAAAGCTCTGTGAATATAATTTTGTAATATAATAATGTGCAATGTGTTAGATTAAATTCAACAGTGAAACCAATGTAAATTTGTATAAGTTGAAATCCATTGTTCTAGTGTGGGACATCAACGCAGTAAACCATTTGACTAAATGAACAATATAGGGAGAATTAATTTTAAAGAAACGCGCGTTACACACCGTTGTCTATCAACTGGTTCCCACCCGCTCCGGTGGTCACATGGCTTTAGGCGCTGCTCTCAAGGTAGACTAGACTGCCGAAGACGGGAGGATTGAGGTTCTAATATAGGTTGGGTGTACTGGGGGTGGTTTTTATAAAATGGTTTTCCATTCTCTATCAACGCAAATGCTGGTACACTTCCCCTAAATACATAATCATTCTAATCCCTAAAACCATTAGTGTAATTAGTACATAGGCGTGCAACCTGAATAGATAATAAGACGTGTTGGTAAAAAAATAAACACTGGTTATTAATTGCTATGACGCCTGCTACGGTAGACTAAACGCGTTCTAAACCATTGTCCACGAACTGGTTCCAAACTCCACGTAGGGTTGGTACAAATTTTGAGATCATCAGTAAATTTGAATAAAGATCATTAGGTTGACCCCTTTTATTTCCTTTAGGGAAAATTTACAATACAAATAATAATAATATGTCGGGAAAAGGTTTAGTTTAAGTTCTATGCGACACGTCCCTGAAGATCAAACCCCTTCACCCTCTCTCCACTGTACAACACTTTTTGTGTGGAATAAATGAAAACCAAACTATTGGAACATGACTTTTGAAAAGGGCACTGGAAAACTTCACAGATGTCTGTCTATGTGTCTTAATTCCTCTTTTGGCTACCCGCTACACACACTAACACATTTATGAATAACGATGATTTCCGTAAGGGTGGGCACGCAAGATAAACGTCAAGCTCATCTAGTATACTTGGCTAGGGATGGGGAGGTCGAGGTTCGAATACCAGTAGAGTGTTCTGAATACGTTTTTTACTAAATTGTTTCCCAATCTCACTCTTACCATATTTACTCAAAATTATACCGTCTTCATCTCCATCCAATTAATATTATTAAATACAGGTAGCCTGGATGAGTAAAAAGGCTTGGCAAACAAACAAGAGAATCAATTTTAAGAGAATTCACAAGCTTTCAACCGAAGAGAAGCCGCACTAACCGCTAGTGGTGAATATATCCCCCAGTACACTCTTTGCAGAAAGAAATAGGTACGTAAGTTATTATTATTATTATTATTATTATTATTATTATTAGCACGTCTTACTACCCATCCGGGTTATACGCACTTACGTTAATGTGTTAATGGTAGGGTGATTGTGAGAAGAAATGGAGGACCTACAGTTTAACGTGGAATCCGAACCACGGTGGAGGCCTGACATTCCTCATATTCACGAGTTGTGATTAATACACGTCTTGTCAGAGTTGAAGGAAGGGTTTGGCAATCAGATAAGTCTGTGCCGGGACTGAGGATTGAACCCCGGACCTCTATCACAGAAGTCTGACACCTTACCCCTAGACCACCAGGTCACCGGTACGCAAGTTACTAAACTAAGAGTAGTATCATCTTCATTGCTATTATAGTTGTCCCCACACAAAGATCATAAATACAAAACAATTTCTTTTACACAAAGAGTATCGATATGAGGTGGCAATCCCTAACACACCCAGTGGAATAGGAACCCTGGTCTCCCGGCTCAGTCAAGCACGCAAGTACAAACCAAGCTACCTCTGTCGGTGTGGGCTGAGATATTACGAGAACGCTACAAAGAAGACAGTCTTTAACTGGTGACATAATTATTAAAGAACCTACACTTAGAGACTTACAGTTTTTACTCGAATTTGGGACTTTAAGAATTTAGAGTATAGTAAATTATTTATTTCCCCCTCAAAATGGTAAAATGTTGACTTTACACATTCATAGTGTCGGAAACCTAAATTCGGAGTTATTTTGGATAGCTAATCAGGAATAAGTATTTTCCTTTGGTCGTTTATAGTCCGCTAGTGCTATAGGATAAAATTAAGTCGTCAACCATCTTTTTATTGTAATTATAGTATGTGAAAATTAAACACGATTATGAAAGTAATGTTTGCTTTATAGTAGGAGATATTCGTTCAAATAATCGAATTATAAAAACTATTTAATAATAATAATTAGCACCGCGTCTTACTACCCGTTCGGGTTGTATGCTTTAAGTACTGATTACTCTAATGGATTAGGAATTGGGAAGGCTGAATTAAAGGAAGTGAACCCGCATTTGCGTGGAGGGAGAGTGGAAAACCATTTAGGAAAAACCACCCCCAGTTCACCGACCGAGATTCGAACCTTGATCTCCCCGTCCTCAGCAGTCGAGCAGCTCCACACGACAAGCACGTTTGCCAACTACGCCACCGAGGCGGGTAAAAAAACTATTTAAATTAGTATAAAATACGCCACTAGATTTCATCAATGTATTTTTTTTCCGTCAATCATTTGAACGTTAACATTTTGTAGTCATAGACAATTTTTGTGCAAATGCCCAATTTGTCAAAGTGAAAACTTTATGGCTATAAGTTTAAGTTATTTAATTGTTGAGCCAGCTTTAAGTGATTAAATCTAATCTGGTCATCAGGTATTATCTACTTCCTGGGTGGGGCATAGCCAGAGCTACTGACGTCAATGGAAGGAGTGGGACTGGTTTAGCTAGAGGAAAAGAAGGTATAACAACAAAGAGTAGTTCACATGGACGTAGTGAGAAAGTTACATATCTCTGTCAAATTGGGACAGCAATAATACAGTTGGTTTTCCATATCGTCAGTTTCATTGTAGTTTTCTCAATATATCTCAAGGCGTGATGTATTTCCTCTTAAGAGGGGCTCCTACTTAAGTGCAGAGGCTTATTGCGAACGTCAAAAATCCCGGGTTATTCAAGAAGTGATTGGTCATTTATATCCAAACTGGAGGCGAAAGATGTCTCTAGAAGATTAAACAACTTAAACTTTAAGGTGTGATAGAAGGAAGTATGAAGTTTGGTTAGTACCGTTTCTTACTACCCGTTCGGGTTATACGCTTATGTACTAATTATACTAATGGTTTTATGGATTGGTAGGACTATAATTTTAGGAATTGTATCAGCATTTGCGTGGAGGGAGATTGGAAAAACATTTTGGGAAAATAAACCTCAGTACACCTAACCAAGATTCAAACCTTGATCTCTCCGTCATTAGCAGTCTAGTATAATGCGAAAGTAGCGCGTTAGACCATGCGGCCATCGATGTTGATCGTAGCACGAGCTAAAAAAGGTCCGAGTTTTTGAAATTACTATATTATTATTATTATTATTATTATTATTATTATTATTATTATTTAGCACCGCGTCTTACTACCCGTTCGGATTATACGTACTTACGCTAATGTGTGATGGTAGGGTGATTGTGAGATGAAATGGAGGACCTACAGTTTAACGTGGAATCCGAACCACGGTGGAGGCCTGGCATTCCTCACATTCACAAGATGTCTTGTCAGAGGTGAAGGAAGGGTTTGGTAATCAGATAAATCTTTGCCGGGACCGAGGATTGAACCCCGGCCGCCAGCATAGAAGTCTGACACCTTACCCCCAGACCGCCAGGTCACCCGAAATTACTATAGCAAACAATTATTTTGGCCAAAACAAATAGACTAAAGAGTTTAATTTTAGGCACATGGCGATATCAACAGTTGTTGAATATCGGTCATAAGTATAGCGGCATTAGATGAGAAACTTTTTACGTGAAGAGAAAATATTGTCATTAAATTCCAGGACCCCCTTGACAAATATCCGACAAAATGTTGATATCCCCATGTAAATAAAATTAAATTTTTTGTTTCTACTGGAACAATATTTGATTTATTTTGGCCAACATTTTATTTTGCTATAAAAACTGAAAAAATACTGTCCTTAACTCGCGATCCTTACCACTCTACCTTAAGTTTTATATTAAAAAAAAAAAGTAAATTGTGAAATTATCTCATTTTTAACGACGTTCTTGCACGAAATGTTAAAGTTCTGAGATCAAAGCCAATAGTCCGAAACATAGTTCTAACGTTATCTAAACAAACAAAAGTTCTTTTTAACAGGGTCACAATAAGTTCTAAGACATAATCATAATTATTGAGGATCGTTTTAGTGTTTTTGAAACTCCAGAACTGTTATTCTCTCAAGAAATACCACAGTGTGAGCAGGGCCGTTTTAAGAAGATGTGAGGCCAGGGGCAAAAAAAAAGTGAGCGCCCACCCTCCCCCCTTGTACGGTGGTTTTTCAGTTTTAACACTAAACCGTTATAATATATTGGTATGTAGTACTTGGTATTTACGTTACACAATAGGCCTAATTTCTGATATTTTGGGAAATATTGATCAAACTATTAAATAACTACTTTATTAAATTCAAACAAATTAATTTAACAAGAGTAAATTCCTCTTTGCACCATTTTACTGTTAGTTTTCTGTGGACCGACAGTGGTAGCACAATGGTGGCGTATTCTACTGTACTGTAACACATTACTCGAATAACGTAAATATTAAATTATATAAAGTTAGGGTTTTCAGAAATCTGGAATAGAATCCTATCACTAAGTGAATACTAATTGCTGTTAATTATCTGTACATTATTTTATGAGAGTTTTAGAATAATGTCTGTAATTTAATTTAATAATATTTAGAGGAAATGTGGCCCCCTGAAATGTGAGGCCTGTTGAAATTGCCCCCTTTGCTCCCCCGACCCCCTTAGAAGTCGCCCCGAATGTGAGGATATTTAATATCTAGTAGGCGTCCGCCTTATTGGTCTCTTCATCTCTAATTTCAAAGTAAGTAGATTTCTACCAACATCGGTGGGCACGTGGACTAAAAGTAGTTCTCGTTTATTCTGGTTTTATGGCGACTGGGAGGTCTTGAATTCCTGCTGAGTGTATTGAGTTTTTTCCCCTAAATAGTTTCCAACTCTCCATCCACGCAAATTATGTTACATTTAATCTAAATGATACCTATTCCACTATCGTAAATAAATATTTATAACTTGGAAGGGTAGTAATATGGGGTTATAACAAATTAAATAGTTTTTAATTTTGTGCGCCGTGACTCAATACCCTTCCGGGCAATCTGCATATTTACATTAGGGCAAGAATGTTGAAGGTATAATTTTGAAGACATTTACCTTTATTTTCGTGAAAGGAGATTAGGAAATCATTCAGGGGGGGAAAAAAAATCTTAAGTCATTTGTCTGGGACTCGAATCCGTACCTCCCGTCATTGGCAAACATGGATAGATTAGACTGACGTGTTTGTCTGTGTAGTCACCGGTGTTGTTAAGTAAATAGTTTATAACTCTTGCGTTAAACGTTCAATAAAAATACATTTAGATTTAAATAACTTGTATAGTACCTAAATTCACCTCTGACAAGACATCTTGTGAATGTGGGGAATGCCAGGCCTCCACCGTGGTTCGGATTCCACGTTAAACTGTAGGTCCTCCATTTCATCTCACAATCACCCTACCATTACACATTAGCGTAAGTGCGTATAACCCGAACGGGTAGTAAGACGCGGTGCTAATAGTAATAATAATAATATAGTACCTAAAAGGATCCTTTTAAACAGGCTTGCTTTCCCAAAGTCCCATTATAAGTCGGATAGCAATTAGAAAAAAACAATTGAGAAGAAATGCCAAATGAATGAGTTTTATCGTCCAAATTCTGACCATATAGAACACTTAGTGTATCTGTATCCTAAGTATCAGTGGCATATTTAATGAGATATTTAACGAGCCTTTTCTAAACCGATTGATTACATCAACACGTAAATTATAAACGAACTTAAATCCAAAGCAGACACAACACCCATCCCCCGGCCTTTAATTCATCACTTTGAAAGGGGAAACCCACATATCTCCGATGAAAATTTTTTCGGCCATAACAGGAATCGATTCTGGGACCCCTAGCTAAGTAGACAGACACTTTACCGACTGAGCTAAGGTGTCGGACAGGTGTCTAATATCAAACTCCACTAGTTTGTTTTTCTATACTTCTTTCTTATTTCAGTCTTAACATAAATTCACACATCTTGTGATCCTATTAGCTTGCCCGTTAATAAATTCAGTACATTTCTTGTGTCTAATCCAACACTGACACATGACCTCGGTATGGATTTTAAAACTAGGGCAATTGACACCATCTCTCTAACTCATATTTTGAGCATATGTCTTGGCGTATGAATACTTACAAGTGGATGTAAAGTTTTGGATTGTCTGAAACGGTTATAACATGGCTATCCAAGGTTGCATATAACAGCTGCATTTGAATGAGTTTCATACTTCAAGAATAAACCGACTTTAATTTCTAATGTCACAAACCAATTATTATTATTACCTATACAGTAGTCTATGCTCATATTCTACAAGATTAATCTTTAAGCATGTTTTATAAACAAGCTTTATGATAAATTACTGAGCTAGTACCGGTAGAGTTGAACCTAGTGGCTTATATTCCTGACTATAAGGGTTTATATTCCTGTTTGGTGTAATGTTGATCAAGGGTGGAAGAGGGATAGTTATAAATTTTTTAGCACCACATCTGACTACCTGTTTGAATTACGCACTAATTACACTAGTGGTTTTAGGGATTTCGAAGGTTATATTTCTAGGAAGTGTACCCGCATTTGCATGGAGGGAGCGTGGGAAACCATTTTTGGGGGAAAAGCCTCAGTACACCCGACAGAGAGTACCTCGATCTTCTCGTCTTCGGCAGTCTAGTCTACTGCGAGAGTAGCGCCTTAGTCCATGCGGACACCGAAACGGGTTCTTCTTATAAAACTGCTCAAGTCACCTGGATAAGTGGATAAGGTGGTTGACCACAGATTTTGGGGACCTACAGTAGCCCCATGGCTTCTTTGGTGCCGACTGGCAGCTCACAGCTGACTTCTGACAGTCAACATTTAGGTATATACCTAAATTTTGACCGTCAAAAGTGAAAGCTGCTAAACACATGTTTTTGCAGATCATATGGTTTGGCATAAGAATATATAATTTGGCCTGGTAATGTGTCAAAGCTTTTAGTTGTCAACTCTGAGCTGTCAGTCAGCACCAAAGAAGCCATGGGGCTACTGTAGGATTGGTGACTAGTATATTTGCAAATAGTATGCTTGCAACTGCTGGTATTCATTTAGTAAATATATATACTTCCATTTAGAAAGTACACGTAGGATATTTAAATAAATAATAGTAATGAATATCTCTCCCTTAATCCTTTTTGACCCGCTTCGGTGGCCGCATGATCTAAAGCGCCACTCTCACTATAAAATTATGGGGAGGTCGAGGTTTGAATCCTGGTCGGCTGTACTGGGATTGTTCTCCCCCTAAATGGGGTTCACTCTCTTTTCCCGCAAATGTGTATACACTTCTTCTAAATTCAACCTTACTCATCCCTAACAATTAACGTAATTAGTACATACGTGTAAACTAGGCCCTACAGGTGTTCAAGCCTTGCCCGGTAACAGGGGACAAGCGTGGGCCCCCTCTCTTTGTCCTACTTTACTTTAATGTTGGCAGAACCTTATCTGTTTGGGGGGGTGGGGGTTTGATTAGCAACAAAAAAAGGGGGGGTGAGGGGCTTTGACCTCCAAGCCAAAGGAAAGCCTTG
>CABFOW010000316.1:119187-136576 GCA_902141385.1 Timema californicum | reverse complement strand
TTTTTTTTTTTTTTCAAAAACTAGGTTTTCTTGGAAGCTATTTGGAATGGTTCTCCTCCAATTTTTTTTTCTTTTGAAATTTTAATGTCCCTAGAAGATATTTATAGTGGTCTTCGCCTGGAATGTTTTGTAAAATTAGAGACCTATTATAGAAACAATCTTAAGTTGTTTTCTCCCAGAAAGTCTTTAAGCATTGAATGCCTCTTGAAGCTATTTAGAATGGTCTACACTTGGATTTCTTTTAAAATTAAATGTTTCTTATCGATATTTGTAGTGGTCCTTCCTTGACAAAGTTTTGACAATTTAATGCATTTAGAAGCTATTTTGAATTTTATACAAAGCTATTTTGAATTTTATACAAAGCTATTTTTCATCTTAATATTTGAGTCCATCCGAGGGGAGTGAAATAATTATAGAGAATGGTGGAGTTTTTTTTATTTGCGAAGAGGATGAGGACAAATTCTTTCCAAGAGTAGAAATTCCTCTCCTCCCCTAGTTATGATACTCTTGCTCGACTTAATTTTGTACTTCTAGTAGCACCTCGTCTTTCGACTTGTACAATTTTTTTAAAACGTCACTTTAACAAAACAAAATAAATGCACGCAAATGCATACGTAACTGAACACTGAAATGTTACGTTATTGATGCAATAATTAATTACAATTAAGATTGATTCACTGCCAGACTCTCTTCACGTGCCAAATTTAATTTAATTACAAAAATAATAGACTCCGTGAAACTTCAAAATAATTTGAAATGAAAGACAAGAATGGACCGAGCCAGTGATATCATTGTGATAAATGCCAATGACAGTTTCCTTCGGAGGGAACCCCAACTTGTGGGCTGGGCATGCACTGTTATTTAGTATGGATAGGTGTTTTATTACTTATCATTCAGGTTTGACTTTATATTTTATTTTATTTAAATACTACACTTTGTTTATATTAGTCCCGGTACCATGATAACTCTAGTCTCCCACCCCTCTTCGTGGAGGTCCTGCTTATACTGTAACCTGATCGCGTAGTAAGACGCGGTAGAAAATAAATAAGTTTGCTTTGCACAGATACTAAAATAATTTGAGTTGCAACTTTATCAAGCTTGTCAGGTCTTCCAGTAACGATAAGGGCAAGGTTTGGATCCTGCTGGCTATACTGAAGGTAAATTTTCACTGAAGGTTTTCCATTCTACCTCCACTCTAAGCTGGGTACATTTAATTTATACGCTACCTTAATCATCCCTACCCACTAGAGTAAATATACGAATAGATTGGATGGGTAGAAAAACGCAGGGCACTAAGTAAGTAAAATACGTCACTTATGGATTACACACTTAAATCTTTAAATGAAAATTTGTTAAAAATTACATTTTGTTCCTTTTTATATTTTATCACCCCGTCTTACCACCTATTCAGTGTATATGTATGCATATGTACTAATGTCGCTGATGTGTTAGTGATTAGAACGATTGAATCTATTGGAAGTGTACCCGTATTTCCGTGAAAGATGAGTGGAAAACCATTAAGGAAAAAACCACTTTCAGTACACCCAACCAGGATTAAAGCCTCGATCTCATTATCCTCAGCAGGCCAGTCTTTTTGCTAGAATGACGCCTTAGATCATGCGGCCACCAAAGCAGCTTTGTGTGTACTGATAATGTATTTTTTCTATCAGGCCTACACTCACTATTTCCACGAAGTTTTATTTTGGTGTCGGTATTTTTGAGATCACAAACGTATTAGGCGCGCTCTACTGTATTTCTGCTCTAGGGCCAGAAATATTTTCCACGTGTTGCTTGGTTATGCCACCAAGAGATGTCACCACTAGTGTAGTGACTTTAGAGCATGGTGGTTGTACGGTTCTCCCTCCACATTTAGAGGAGAAAAATCTATTTTGGAAAGTTGATGAGAGTACGAACACAATTAATTTGGTCGATGTTTTTATAATATATTTCTGAAAAAAAGGCAACGGAAGAGTCAAACATTTAATTGGGGCAGATACCATTATTTACAGCAATATAAATTGTCCGCGACTAATAATGTAACATTTATGAAAATTTATTTTAAAATATGCATACATTTAGTTTAATTTACAACATTTACTGTTTAGTCTATCCAATACAGTAATAAGAAAAAAAACTTTAAGGAATGGCAAATAAGTGTATTCTTGTTAAATTTTTATAGTATGCATTTAAAATTATTAACTTGAATTGTTCTATAAAATGCAAAGCTGATTAAATACTGGTATTTTTCCGAGCTGTTAAATACAAATGTTTCATTTTAAACGGCTAAACTACATTAAGTTCCTTACAGAACTATGATTTATATATAACTCTCATATGAATTCATACAAAACGCGGTTTTTTACCAAAAAATTTCTAACTTTACGAGAAATGGATTTTTTTAGATTCAATTGACAAAACAAACACACAAACGATTTTATCCAAAAAAGTATTTATCGGTTCGACTTCCAGTCAGGACGAAGTCTTAACTCTATTAGAATGTAGGTGTAGTACGAGGAGTTTTGAAGTATCTCTAAGTGCGGTTCTAAGTTTAATAAATATTAGCTTGTCTTGAAAGCCTTAAGAATTAATAGTCTTCTTAAACATCACCATGATGGCTACTAGTTGTAGATATTTTCTTGTGCCAACCTTTATTTGATTGTTGTTTAAAGCGTAAATAATGCGGTAGTAATTATATTCATATCTAGCCACGGCCTTGCATACAAAAGTAGAGATTTTTGTTGTTGTTGTTGTTGTTGCTCTTTTCAATTAGGGAATCTTAGGGGTATTTTTTTAATGTGTATAACGTTCTCACTTTTTGAATATCAGTTCATAAGCCTACTCTTAAGATGTAGCTTATGTATTTTACACATTCTGTGCTTTATATTTTAGTTCAGTTTCATATTATATAAGTTTTATTACAAATATTTGGGCTCTTTGGAGGAGAGGAAAAAATGTCCCGTGAGCCCCCCTTGGATAATCCACTTATTTTATTACTATAGTTGTCGTAGTGATCTTTAGAAATTATTACCAAATGCCTAGGCCTATACGGTAAAGGACCCCACATCCCAAATTCTAACACTATAATTTTTTTTATTTCCTCAAACTAGATTATATTCCTTCATGCATATTTTGGTTTTTTGGAAGGCCAAGTTAAGTATAGTTTCCTCCATTCGTTCTCTATCTAATTATAATGTTGGATCTCTTATACCAAAATAAAAGCTTTGTTTTGCGACATAATATGTGGCTTTTCATCTTACTAATTTTTCATCTTTATTTAAATCAGATTTTTTTTATTGATGTAAAATAAGTCTGGTTGTATACCTTATATCATTACAAGGAAAAAAGGTTAAAGCGAGAAAAAGAGTAACCAAGAGATTTTTTTATTACAAAATAAATGTATAGTTTTGTACTTTTTTTCACCCTGCTAATTTGCACCAAAGTGTTGTGCTTTACACCCTAACCCCAGAAATGATACGCCCATTTTTAGAGGTGGAAGGGAAGGAAAGAAAACTAGGCTTATTTTGGCTAGTAAACCTTATTTCATATTAAATATTCTCTCTTTTAAAGCAATAAAGGTGAAAAACGTCATAATTAGGTGCAACTTGGGATAGAATTATTAGAAAAGTAGTATTAGTTCATGTGAGAATAGTACGTTGCATTTTATCCTCTTCTTTTTCGCATTGTATTTTTTTATTGCAAAACTATTAAGGTGGAATACTGGCACGGAAAACTGTTCAAAACAAAAAATTAATATACATATTTATACTTTTAAAGTTCATGCATATCTCTGGCATTATACATTTAAAAAAAATTGTTCCGACTATAATAATTGAATTTATAACGCCATATTTGGTTCCTAGATTATACAAAATATGACAATTTATATTGATATAAGAAAAAATAAATAATACAATTTTTAATTTTGACCCCAAATGTATATAATATTAAAATAATGTTTTTTTCATTAAACTATTAAGGTAAAAAATGCCATACTTGAGTTAAAAATGATGTATAATAATATATAACAATATATTCATGTTGATGTAAGAAAAACTAAAATTATTGGATAGGGCGGGAGATACACTTAATTTTGGCTCCCCAACATGTATAATACTAAATATATTATATATATATATATATTTTTTTTTTTTGCAAAACTATAAAAGTTCAAAACGCCATATTTGGGTGAAAAATGTTGCAAAACAAGTTATTTATTTTGCCATAAAAACACCAAATTATCGTTTAGGGGAGGGGAGCTACACTTAACTTGGACTCCCACCTTTTACCATATTAATTTTTTTTTATTGCAAAACTATTAA
Source organism: Timema californicum (assembly GCA_902141385.1). Classification (NCBI taxonomy): domain Eukaryota; kingdom Metazoa; phylum Arthropoda; class Insecta; order Phasmatodea; family Timematidae; genus Timema; species Timema californicum. The sequence continues at coordinate 132,257 of CABFOW010000316.1, read as the reverse complement.
GGTACAAAACACCGTTTTAAAAACAAGGCGTTTAAATTGGCACCAAATGAAACTAATATCTTAATTAGGGGAGAGCTACACTTAAATTAGCTCCCTCTAAACAAAAACGGCTGCACCGTCTCTGGAGTTGGGACTCCAAACACCTTGAGCGTAAATCGTGGTATATCTACATTTTAAATTTTAGATGGTTGGGGAAACTTAAGTGATCTCCCGCGCAATTTAACCACACTCAAGATTTTTAACATACCTCTGTTTCTCTCGCTCCCATGAGCGTCACAAAATTTCTTACATGCAAGTCCAAATTTTCAAACAGTTCTTGTATCCATTCTTGTTAGTGGAAACACTTGACTAATGCGTCCAATTGAGAGATTAACAAGAGTAAGTCCAGAGTAATACAAAATTTCATTGTATGAATTGACCATTTCATGTTAAAAAATATTTTTCCCTTGTATTCATCTACGATAGATAGTACTGGATACTATCACGCTTACGCTTTCGCCATTGCTTATGGATGAAAGTTATACAGTACTGAGACCAAATTCAATATGGGGGGATATGTGGGGGATGGTTATAATCCTCATATAAGAAACCACTGATCTGAAACTTAGTGTGAGGGCTAGCGGTCAAGTAAATGTAATTCATTTTACTCTAATAAATAAGCGATTCGCCCCTTCTTCCAAACAGGAATGGTTGTACTGACTTTGGAGTTGAGCTTTGTTGCAAAACAGTTGAAAAGGATGGCATATTCACATGATTTATACAAGGTATCCAGTGGAAGGGGTATCTAACTTAAATTACTTTCATGTTTTTACCACCACGTCTTACTACCCGCCTGAGATAAATGCAGTTAAGTTAAGCTACTAAGGTATGAGGAAGGTAGAATTTAGATTAAATATATCAACATTTAGTTGGGAGGAAAGTGGAAAACTATTTTGGAAAATAAACTCAGTTCACCCACTTGGAACTCATGAAAATAATTATCTTAGTCTTGGATACTCAACGGACACCCTCACACTTTTATAAAACTACCCGATATTTTGAAAACGACTACAGAGTATCGAGATTATAAACCCAAGTGAACATATTTTGCGAAGCCATATATATCGTTCGAGAATATGAATCATCCTCAAACACACCCCTTTTCCCCATTGAACACCCTTTCTCTCTCACAAATAGTACAAGAAACAATCAAACAATCAATCAACGAATCGAATCGAAACGTACAACCGATTAATCAAAGCGTCAATTCATCAAAGTTCCCCCACTCCCCCATCTCCCTACATTGTTGCAGGGTGGCAGACAATAACCGTACTCTTGTTCCAGAGTTGGGTAGTCGGCGGTGAGGGGGAGGGGGCGCGTGCCCCTACGCGCTTGTTGTTAACTGAACATAATGAAGAGTGGTGTCCGTTGTCCATCAACTAGGAGCTATGGCCGTGTCAAGGGATATAGCTGAACGACAATACGGTCCGTAGAATTACATGGACAACTCGAAATCAGCACTGTGATTTCCTATCCACTAAATAATGAGCCAGTTATCACGGGGATTTGGTGTTTTGTTGATCGCTCGATACATTTTTTTTATTTTCGAAAGTCGACAAGTTCCATCACATTTTACTATCGGCATTATTCAATTGGATTGTTATGTTTGTGGGTTTGAGGGAGATGGGGTTGATTGTTTGGATCGCATGTCAGTATAGGGTTTCCCAAAAATCGGGTCTTGGATTCACTATAGGGTGCAAAACCTGATTGTCCAGCGAAAGTTGAAAGATATTATCTCAATTTTTGAAATATTTGACCCACTTGTCTGACATTCTATAACGTTTAAAAACGTAACCTTAAAGTTAAATTATTTTCTTATCTTGTATGGGTTTATCCCAATTTACATTATTAACAACTTTGATATGTAAAATAATTCTTTTAAACTATCTTTAAACATAATTCCTCACATTTATTTTATGACCAGTTTGAATGTAATGTAATAAACACTAATTACTTATTTAAGTATTTGATCAACTGTACCTTAGCAAATGACGTGCTTCGTTTAGTGAATTTATTGAGGAGTGTTTTCTCTGGATTGGATTTCACCATACTCTCTTTTTAAACATTCTCCATTAGTATAGAATAAAAGGGATGACAACATTTGCCAACAAGTTAGAGCATCCAGTACAGACTAAAAGGAGTGGAAAGCAGGCTAATAGTGTGGAAAATCCGATAGAGACTATAGGGATGGAAACACTGGCTCTTAGTTAGAACATACAGTATAGACTAGGAGTGGAAAAACTGGCTAATAGTGTAGAGAATCCAGTTCTTTAAATTGTTTTTATTTTGTTAAGTAAATTTTCTCTAAACCTTTGACTGTCATATCACTGTCACATCGTCGGAAACATGTTATTGACTTGTCAGTTTACGGTTCGAATCCTTGTTGAGTTGTGACCAGTGAAGGAGCACTCACTCGTCTTTTGTGTGGCATAGAAATGAGAAGATGGAAACGCACGAATTCTTTCCTCACACTTCGCTGGTCCTCTCTCTACCTCATTAGCATTCAAGAGATAGACTAGGGGAGGTTTCGGACGTTATTTCCAAAGGACTATGACCTGGCGGTCTTCTTATATACACAGTGTGCGGGGTTCTAAAAGAACAATGAAGGGCTATTGAACACTACACTGAATATCATCGCTGAGGCCGCTTCATGGCTACTATTGGGAAACAGCGTTGTCATTCTATTGTTTTCGTGTGGCTAATCTTAGCTTAAATACGTTACAAGTTTAGCAACGCTGGTTCTTTATGTTGCCAGTATCGCCTCCTTACCCCAGCACACCACCTTCCGATATAACTTCAAGCGATGATAATTTACGACAGTTAACCGAGAGAGAGCGAAGAGAAATCTTTTCTCTAGAAGACCTGCAGATCATTTCCCACTCTCTCGCCACGCAAGTGCGGGCAAACTCCCTCTGAATTAGGTCTTTCTCATTCCTAAAATCATCAGCGTAATTAGTACATAAGCGTATAGCCCAAATAGGCATGCGGCCACCGAAGTGGGCTATATTATTCATTTTATATATTGTTCACGTCCAATATTACTCTGCCCTAAATTAATAAGTGGTGTACCGGTGATGTGTTAATAAACTTAAGGAAGAAAGAGGAGGGGCTATTTGAAGACTGGGTGTCTCTCAAAGCTATTTATAGGAGCTTTTAACTATAATGTTGTAGTTAAAGGCGTTTTATCATAGTTGAATTAAAGTGTTATTTTACACAGTTTATTATTTTATTTTTTTCTTGTCTTTAATTATTTATATTTAGCTAGGGTAAAACTAAATTGCCTTGTCTCACGTTAAGCCAAAACAATGTCTATTACATAATTACTTATTATAATAGTAGTCCACCTATTTACTCTTTGGCATTAGTTCATTGCCGCCCTTAAATAAGTATGCAACCTATCCCTATATTGAGCCAGTTCTATCCAGTCTACCTCATTACACCCTCTTCCTATCTTGAGATAGTTCTATCTAGTATCCAGTCCACCTCAATACACCCTATCCCTATCTTGAGCTTGTTCTATCCAGTCCACCTCATTACACCCTACCCCTATCTTGAGTTAGTTCTATTCAGTCCACCACATTACACCGTATCTCTTTCTGGTCTATTCTAATGTTATCCTCCTATCTGCGCCTAGATCTCTGCACAGAATTTATACAGACCATGTGAGGATATTTTATGGTTTCCAGTAGTATATTTTTTTGTTTTGCCTATTGACGGCAATATTAGTAGTTGTTGATCACACTGCTGTTGCAATAGTGTAAAATACATTATATTTTGATAACTGTACAATAATTCATCTCGTATGTATAAGTAGTATGTTTACATTCAATTGGATAAAAATTATACAATGTAACTATCAACCAAAATTTTGGGTTTGGGAGGGGGGATTTGTATTTATGTATCATCCTTGTTCATGGACCACTGCTTTTATTTTATATAGTTTTATTGATTTTTGTTGCACGACATTTAACTACCCTTATCGGCTATCCAAATTTAACCACACTAATGGAATAGGAATGATGAAGGTAGGATGTATAGGAAATGTACCCACATTTGCGTGGAAGAATAATGAGAAACCATTTAGGAAAATCCATCCACATTATGCATATTAGGAATTCGAACCCCCCCTCCCCATCCTCCCCTCAATCAATGGAAGACCAGAATTGATGAGCCTGATGTTTAGTCCGTGTGTCCAGCGTCGTGCCAATAAACTATTATGTTTCATTATAATTGACCTCGGTGGTCTTGGGGTAAAGTTCTCGCCTCATAATCTGAGGTACATGGGTTCAAACTCAGCCGGGGTTGACGGATTTTTCTTTAACGATAAAAATCCATAGCAGACATTTTTTCGGAGGGGAAGTAAAGCCGTGGCGTTGGTCCCATGGTCGATTGTGGCACGTAAAAAAGCCTGGAAGGTATGTGAAAATATATTTCCTGGTGAAATTGATAGACCCTTTCACTTTCGCTCTCGCTCATAAACATTCTCGTGTGCGGATATAATCAGTCGGTTCAGAAAATGCACGTTTAATACCTCACATAATAAATATCTTATTTTTAAAATTATATCTACCGAAGCTATGTAAAACGATTCCAGTATGTAATGGATTGCAGTATTCCGGTGTGGTGACAATAGGAAGAAATGGGAAGCATTATAGATTCAGATCAGACCTGCTAGTTTCATTAGCTATGGCAGGCGTGACATGAAGTCGTGGAGGGGCTTGTCAAGGCATGGAATGTCATGTGCATCAAACATCAATGTTCAGGAACTAACTGGGCTGGCTTGGATTTTTTTTAACAGGATTCTAGTTACGGTATTAACACTTCTCTTCGTGTTTTATTGACCTACGTGAATCTGAGGATATCCAATTCGATTCTACAACTTAAACATATAAATTACTATATTATGTTCATGGGTCCGTTTTGCTAGACTAATTATTCTAAGGTGGGGATGCAGGGAACGTGAGGAAAAGTCAGTATTTTTGCTTTTTATTGCATAGCAAAATTTTTTTTGGACAAAATAAATAAAATAATGCTTCAGTACAAACATAAAGTTTAATTTTCTTGACATTGTGATATCAACAATAAATTGTTGAAAATCTCTCTTGACTCATGAACATGACAAACTTTTTAAATGATGAGAAAAGTTGTCATTTAATTGCAGGACACCCTTGACGGGTATACAAGAATTGTTGACATCACTATGTGAAGAAAATTAAACTTTATATTTCTATTGGAGAATTATTTGATTTATTTTTACGAAAACATCTGATACAGGAACCTTTATTGGATCTTTGTGAATTGAATAATTATTTGTATTTGTATTTTCCTCCTTCTTTGTTTGTTCTCCTATTGGTGGACAGATCTGCACAGTAAAGTTTTAAACACACATGGTTTCTGGCGTTTATTAATTTCTGCTTGTCTAGTCTAGCGCAATAAGACTCATGCTCATTTGAAGAGAAATATCTCCACACTTCAGCATTTATTATGGGGATAGCAGTTCTGAAGTCTCACATTTTACTTAAACAATCCTCAATCATCTCAGAATTTTCTGTTATGAACCTATTTAAAAATATTTTATTGTTAGAGGAAGGCTAAATATATGTTTCTAACTTATTTCCTTGATCCCAAAACTGAAAAATTTGGCAGTAAACGCCGCTAAAAATGAGTTAATTTTACCTTTTATATTATTTTTATACATGTTAAGACATGTTGATACTTTTCTACACTATTTTGGAGAGAACCATATTTTAGAATAATATTGGCGTGCCTGGGCTACATCAATCTGTAGCCCAGCAGTAAAGATTAGACCGTACTAATGTACCGTTGCCCAGGGGTCGCCCGAGTGTACTAATCATAGCTACATCCTTTCCGTGGAGGTTCTTTCCATGTCCCGATGAGATGAGATGCTGATAATAAATTTGACGGGGTGGAGCTAATGAAGATCTTAACCTAGCTCAAACCTAATTAATCAAACCCTGGTGACCATGTGAATAATTCCCCTTTCGAGGAAAATCCCCCGGTATGAGTCGGGAATCAAACCCGGGTCATCTATGTCAGCAAACGGGCTCTGAGCACCCCTATACCACGGGGCCGGTTATTCTAGCATAGCAAACTATTTACAAACCATATCCTAATAACGCGGGATTTCCGGACGTGTTTGACACCTCATCTCAGATGGTAGTATGTCTGCCAACTGATCTAAAGGACTTGGTTTAGATTCCCGGTATGGTTGGAAAATTATATCATAGGTGAAATGTGGGTTTACCCTTTCACAGTGATGACGGTTAGGGGCTGGATGTTGCGTCTCTTCCAGATTTTAGTTAGTAAATAAGTTTTGGGCTGATACAATCAGTCATGTCAGAAAGTGTACATTAAATACCTCAAATAGTAATAATAATAATAATAATAATAATGTCTGCAGAAGGTCTCATCGTTCCAATAGGTGTTTCTCTTAAGTTTAATTTTATAGGCTAAGCTAATGTTTAAGTAACGTGCTGAAAATAATGCGTTGTCAAAAGTATTCTTTGGTTTCCTAAAATAATCAGAAAAGTTCATTAAAGTAAAAAGTTATTTGCTTTTATAACAAATAATGAAAAATCTAAAGCTATAGTTTACCATTCACGCTATACGATAATGACATTCATGTGCTTATTTCACCTCTAAATCCTTCTGTCTTAATACAAACATTTTAAAATGTTCTGTACGAATTTTGAATTAACGTTTAGGAAATATAATAGATTATCTCTTGTAAACGTTTAGTTTTCAATTCCTCTGAATATATAAATGTTACTTACAGGCACACCCCAATGTGTTTTATGTATTAGGGATTGAGAGGGTCAAGGAAAAACATGATAAACCTGATTTTATGGAAATATATGTTAACAGATATTTCTGGTAGTTTACCTTTTGAACTACAAGCTATTTTTATAATCAGTCAAGACCTAGAAGATAACTAGTATCTACGAGCATTTTGTCGATTTTTTTATAGCTAGATTTACGGAACTCAAAGAAGTTTAAATAGTGAATATATCCCATCTCTCTCTACGAAGATTATCGTATTTTTTCCCTACCCCCTCAATTGTGGAAGATAATACCTGAGACGAGTTATATTTGAAAAACGAACTCTCTCTAAATATATTATTTTTATTTGGTATTTTTTCTGGATATCTTTGACGTAGTTTTATGCTTTCGTAGAAAGTTTCTTATCTTTAAATGTAGAGGTACCCTCTTAGATGGCCGCATGGTCTAAGGCGCTACTCTCGGAGCAGATTAGACTGCTGATGCCGGGAAGATCGATATTTGAATCTCGGTCGGTTGTACTAAGGGTGGTTTTTCCAAAATGCTTTTCCACCTTCCCCCTACGCAAATGCCAGTACATAAACATATAACCCGAGTGGGTGGTAAGACGCGGTGGTAAAAAATAATAATTGAAAGATGCCGTGAACAACTTTACGTTCTCGAGTGAGATCAGCATCTGACACGGCCACACTTTTTTGGGGTTCCTTGGAACATCGGTTATCTAACCTTCATTGATCTGGATTTCCGGTTCATCCGGCCTGAAATTTCGCATCACATAATTTTTATAACAATTTTCATGGGACAAATAATTGATATTTTATTTTTAAAAAAACTTCATTATTTTATGAATGAACAATGGCTTTAGCATGTTTCAAGTGTTTTATAATATGTTATTGTGAAAATAAATGGTGAGTGATACTAATATCTATTTTTTTAGTGCATTTTTTCTATAATTTCTGGACTATCCAAATTTTATTTAATCTGGATAACACCCGGTCCCAGTAAGGCCGGATAAACGAGGTTCCACTCTATTTGCTAGTTTAGTCACTCATTACGTAATATTTATTAAGTCACTCGTTTGAGATTACTTTACTGTCCCTAGCACATTAGAGTAAACGTGCAGACAGCCTGGAAGGGTCGTAAGATGTGGTGCACAAGAAAAATAAAATACATTGATACGTTCTATGAAAATCGACTTAAGCTTTAGCCCAGTGTTTCTCAAAGTGTGGTCCACGGTATTCTATCAAGTGGTCCGCAGGATCACAGGAAGTTTTAAAAAAAATAAAAATGAACTAAGAATGTTGATCATATAAAATTACAAAAAAAAATTGAAATGTAAAAGATTAATTATGAAATATCCGTACTATAAAGTATTTATATACTCACTTGACACAAAATTGCCTTCTCCAAATCACAAATAAGTTTTATTTTATTATATTTATTATGATGTGCATTGTTAAGCATTTATTATGGGGTGATTGCCAATTGTTTTGAGTGTAAAATTGTATGTAGTGAGAGTAAAATTAGTAGATCCTTTCGCTCTCGCTCATAGAAATTCTCGTGTGTTGATATCAATCGGTTCAGAATGTGGACGTTAAATAACTCAAATACAAAAATTAAATGATTAACTTAGATATGTTTGGCTATTATTTGCCCTTGTTCTTGTCACGTTCATTAATTTACTTTAAGCCTTTTCTTAACTCGGTAAAATAGGTGCAGTCAAACTTGGTCTTTGTTTACAGTACATCCATCTTTGAGGCATTATAATATATTTGAAGAACCGTAAATCTACTCTTTTATACAGACTAATGAGTCAATAGTGCACCAAAATGTACACTCAGGTGATATTAAACTATTACTGATATTAAAAAGTTTGTTAAGTATATTGTATGTAAGCCACCTCGGTGGCGTAGTTGGCTAACGCGCTTGTCGTGTAGAGCTCGACTGCTGAGGACGGAGAGATCGAGTTTCGAATCTCGGTCGGGTGAACTCGGGGTGTTTTTTCTTAAATGGTTTTCCACTTTCCCTCCACGCAAATGCGGGCTCACTTCCTATAATTCAATTTTCCCCATTCCTAATCCATTAGAGTAATTAGTAATTAAAGCGTATAAGCCGAACGGATAGTAAGACGCAGTGCTAAATATTATTATATTGTATGTAATTTTTGAGATTTTATCAATGCATTTTTAATCATTATGATAGTGAATATGATACTTAGAAACAAGTTGTTTACCGAATTCCTTTCAATTATAGTTTGAAACGTACATTTACTATTTTTTATTATTTAGTTGCACATCGTCTTGACGTAGGGATTAGAGAGGTCAAATACAGTTTCAAGAGTTTCATAGTCAGACTGAGTACTCCTCAAATGTGGCGTTACACTAAATACAAGACAAAACCTAATTAAAACTCGAATGGAATGAGCCAGTTTCATATGAGAAACTGGCTCGTTACGTTCTGGTGTGTGGAAGGTGTCCTGCATTTAGTATATAGTGGCGCACTTGAGGCGCACTCAGTCTGACTATGAAACTTGTAACGAACACTTTCCCTACGAGCGAGTAGTAATGAAATATAATGTCACAATGTTCGGGTGACACTTTTGTATAACACTCTATTTTATTACGTTGGCGTAACACTATTGCATTACTGTATTATATTACGAGGTACCTTTTTATTTGGGGCTTTATCATTGTTGATTTTAATAATAAGCCATAAATATGATTGATTAGTTTAATTAATTGTTGTTATGAGTCTAAACACCTGGGATTGGATATCACAAGTGCTGATGATTACCTCTGCAGGGAGTTGTGTGGACTAGAATGTTTGGATCATGATTGATCCTAGATTGTGCCCGGCGCGGAATGTGTAAAGTCCCGATTAAGATTCGGTGATTTCGATGAAAATATGTATTCTTATGACGGACTAACGCCCTGATAGCTCGGCGACTAACGAGCTATTGGAAACTTACGTTTGCAAATAGGTATATCTATGAAGTATTAGCTTCTAGAACATTCCTTGAGTAACGGATGCAGCCGTCCTTTGTTTTCCTCCCTTGCTTGCTTTCGGATAATATTTCGCTTGGGTGGCCGAAAGGTAGAGACAGAAAGATTTTGCACTACGTTGACATTCACTGCCAATAGTGAATTTTGAATATCATCATGTTGGATCAGATCTTATTATATATTAAATTAATCAAAAGGGATGTATACAATATCATTATTACAAACTGGCCCTAAGACTCATTTCAAGTATTGCCTAAAAGAATACAGAATTTTTTTAAGGCGTCTTTCAATTAATCAGATGGATACATACCTACCGCTTGGGAAGGTGATAATTGTTGCTCTCTTATGTTAAACTAATTTACAACTACAATCTGCATGCTTATTTACCTGTGTGTTCATAAAATGCCTCTTATGGACTTTAGGGAATAATTATTACAGTTATTGATTGCTATCCCTTCTTAGGACTCTCGAAAAAAAAGTTTATTTCTCAGTAATTATTACAATCTCAGCCCTCTTGGCCGTTGTGTCCGTAGAGCAAACTCTATATTTGCAGAATTTGACTTCTATCACAAAATAAGAGCCAAATTGGAGAGTTATTTAAGGAACTTCTCTATCATAAATATGCTTAGATCTATGTTCAGCAGAATTTTGTTTTTCTAAGTTTTACTTAAATAGTGATAATATTAATTGTTTTTAGTTACGGTTCTTCGCTGTATCTGTTTTAACCATCATTTACTTTTTTAAACCATTATTTGGTTAATATTGTTTTCTTAAGTAATTATTTTTACATATTGTATTATTAAATATGTCTCAGTGCTGACCAACTTTTATATGTCCCATGACTGTTGGTCAACACTATGATAAAGGGATTATTTTTCTTTTTAGCACCACGTTTTACTAACCGTTCGGGTTATACGCCTATGTATTAATTACACTAGGAGTTTAGAGATTAGGAAGTTTAAAATTGATAATAAGTTCACTCTAATCTACTTCGAAGGAGAGTACAAAATCATTTAGGGAAAAATCACCTTCAGTGCACCCGATCGAGATTTAACCCTGATATCCCCGTCTTTGGCAGTCTAGCCCAACACGAGAGTGGTGTGTTAGACTATGCGGCCACCGAGGCGGGTATAAAGTACATATATATATATATATATATACTTAGTACCGCGTCTTACTACCCGTTTGGTTTATACGCTAATGGATTAGGAATTGGGAAGGTTGAATATATAGAAAGTGAACCCGCATTTGTGTAAAGGGAGAGTGGAAAACCATTAAGGGAAAACCACCCCCAGCTCACCCGAGTGAGGTTTGAACCTCAATCTCCCCGTCCTTGGCAGTCTAGCTCAACACGAAACCATCGCGTTAGATAACTACGCCACCGAGGCGGGGGTTGGTATAGAGGAAAATTGAAATTGAAATAAGATACTGCTAAAATATATGTTTAAACTAATGTATTTTTATTAAAAGTTTAAAACGCTCTTCGGTGGCCGTATGGTACAAGGTACTATATTCGCAGTAGACTAGACTACCGATGACGGAGAGATCGAGGTTCGAATATCGGTCGGTTGTACTGAGGGTGAATTTTCCTAAATGGTTTTCCACTATCCCTCCACTCAATTTCGGGTACACTTCCTCTGAATATAAACTTACTAATCCTTAAAACCATTAGCGTAATTAGTACATAAGCGTATAGCCCAAACGGTTAGTAAGACATGGTGCTAAAAAAAATCAAGACTTTAAAAACGAGTCAGCCTTATCTCGCAGACCAAAGTTTGGTCACCCGCTCCATTCTACGGATAGACTTATCAAATTTAAACGAATTTCAAAATGAATTGAATATTGGACGCCTTCCTGTCGCCTCCCGCGATTCATGTAGAGATGCCGTTTCGCTGAAGTGGCGCTTTTTGAGCTAACAATCACGAATTGCAACGGAAGCAGTCGTAACCGAGTTTACATCAACTAGCAGTTCCAAAAGATGTGACCATCGACATGAACAAACATTGAATGCTCTTAACAAAGCTTCTTTCTCTCCGTCATCGTTTTCAAAAAAATCATCTCTATGACTCTTTGCTTATAAAATATTATAAGATTATCAGATTATAAAAGAGTGAGTGTCTCATATAATATCAACCCTAGTGTTTTGCCATAACTTCAGAGAATACGAACTCAAAGTTTTATTTATTTACAAAGCTTTTATTACAAATCTTAAATAGATTTTCAATTGTCGTAACTTAATACCTGTTTAGGCTATACACATATATAGTAATTATAACTCTAGTGGGATAGGGATGAGGAAGGAAGCATTTTAGATTTAATCCACCCGGATTTGGGTGGAAGGAAACCATATTAGGAAAAAACCACCCTCAGTAGTCGCGACTGTGATTCGAACCAGATCTCTCCGTCATCAGCAAGCCAGTCTAACAAGAAAGGGACACCTTAGACCATTCATCCACTGAGGTGGGCTCTCTTAAATATAAATGTTTACAATGAATCGGTTGTCTAATATAACTTATACTATTTTATTAAGCTACAATAGACATAGCTTAATAGGTCAAACTGTGCATGCTTTTGTTGACTGATTATTTATAAAATACAATCTGCTTTGTTTTAATATTTTGATGTCAGAACACGCAAATACTTAAGTTCTAACTGATTCATTCTTTTTTCTAAATTCATTTAGACGAATGAAATTATCATAATATATCGAACACAACTTTTTATTTCCACGTGTATTAATTTGTTTGAAAGCGTAGCCACTTTCTAGCCTTTTATTTGTTGACGTAAAACGTAATGACTCTTGCACTACTGTGACACAAAAATTAATGTCATTTTGTTGCCTTCAGCCTCGATAGGAATTATATTTATATGAATAATGCGCTTAGTTTATTTCAACAATAATTAGCAAGGACGTCCATGATCGTTTTATTGTTTTGTATCGTATTAGTATTGCGTGTAATCACTCCCAAACTTTTACGATGTTAATTAAATATACTTAGAGGAATACAACTGCAATCAATTTTTGCTATTTAAATCAAAATCTATCGCAATAAAAATGTAGTTAATTATCCTAATCCAATTTGGTATAGAGCGTTAGGTAGAAATTAGTTTGGTCTTCATAGTTTTTACTTTTATCGTTTATTAAAATGTTGAGTATGAAACGTAATTAATGTTATTACATTCGGAACGTGTTTGTGGGTGAAAGACAGGAAGGAGAAATATATATATATA
>CABFOW010000316.1:107568-119003 GCA_902141385.1 Timema californicum | reverse complement strand
AGATATATATATATATATATATATATATATATATATATATATATATATATATATATAAACGTAAAGTGGGTTATGTATTTTCTCTTTTCTGTCTATCTGGAACATTTGAGTTGAAGTCGTTGTTCGTTTGTGGGGAAAACGTACTTTTCTACAGGACAAATTCACTGAAGCTCTCTTCTCCCACAAACACAATGTCCCTCTTCCGTAGAGATGCCTTGGGGACGATGACAAGCTAGAAATTATTGCTAAGCGCTTGTAAAAAGTTGGCATGCAGAGGAAATGTGAACGAGTAGTACCCCCTTCCCCCACTTCAGCGTCCTAGGCCGCCCTTTCACACCCTTCCTGAGGGTCGGGGGTGTGCCCGGCAATATCTCCAGAGTAGACTATATAATTGCCTTGAGGCTAATGGGGTTACTTTACCTACCCTATCAAAAACAGTTTTTCTCTTCCGACCCACCCCCACAATGTAAAGAAATATGACCACGAAAATAGCTGCAGAGAGCTTTCCTCGTACATGTTATTTATTCAGAAAGCATAGCCAGTTTGGGTGTCATTATCGTACGTGAAAGATACCGTAAGATTTACAAGGTTACTTTTTTTTTTACTCAACAAAGCCATTTTTTTCCTAGTTTAATGCAATTTAATACTTACTCTTGGGTTTATGGGAACTATTTATTTGGTGACTTCAGCAAAACGGTAGACAGAATAATCAAGGACCTAAGCTACGGTACACCTCTATATTCTTGGAATAGCTTTTACATGTAAGGTCCCATATTAATACAATTTAAGTTTTCATTCACAATCATGCATTAATTTATTCATGTCAAATTTGAAATTACAATCTTTAGGGAAGTAAATTGATTGCCTAAAAGCTATGATTCTTAATATAGATTATTGAACTATGTTAATTGATATAAGCCTAAACACTATGATTCTTAAAGTAGATTATTGTACTTACTAATTGATATACCACTTCCATATAATAATAACAATAGTAACATTTAAATTGGCAATATAAATTGTATGGATAAAATATAAAAGTTTTTAATATAATATATAATATGAGTAAAAAATGCATTTTTTCGTCTTATTATTTTTCCAAGCAACCACGAAAGTTAATTAAAGCATAATCTCATTGTTTAAAGAGATAGGTATACTACTATTATTATTATTAGCACCGCGTCTTACTACCCGTTCGGGTTATACGCAAGGTATACTACTAATTGCTCTTGAAAATGATTGTTCTTAGACTAGATCAGACCCTTGGAAAATATATCCATAACATTAAAACGGTAAACATTAGGCAGTATATCAAGCAGATGAGTGGACCTTTGAATTTTTGTTCAATAAAAATAACTCATGGGTTTATTTTTTTGGTGAAATACGGCATTTTTCCCTAGATGACTCTTGTCTTTATGTGAGAAGGAGTTTTAACAACGACATAAATTGCCTCTATTTTAAAAATGTAATATTGTCGAATAGCTCTTTGTGTTCGCACCTACACTTAACTATAAAGTTATTAGTGAATGTGTCTTTTCTCCAGTCTTAATTTGTGTAAACATTTTGTTTTAATAGGGGGCATACAGGAGCTTTGGTTGCTTCCTCTTTCCCAATATAAAAAAAAATCCTACATACTGATATCACATACATTTAATTAAAATAAACCCCCATTGTCGATTTGATGAAATATAATTGAAATTCATCTCATTTGTAGATAACGCAGATGGTGCTACAGTACTAAATGATGCTAAGGGACTAGATGATGCTAAAGTACTAGCTGATGCTAAGATACTAGATGATGCTAAAGTACTAGATGATGCTAAGGTACTAGAGGATGCCAAGGGACTAGATGATTCTAAGGGACTAGATGATGCTAAGGTACTAGATGATGCTAAGGGACTAGATGATGCTAAGGAACTAGATGATGCTAAGGGACTAGAGGATTCTAAGGTACTAGATGATGCTAAGGGACTAGATGATGCTAAGGTACTAGATGATGCTAAAGTACTAGATGATGCTAAGGCACTAGAGGATGCCAAGGGACTAGATGATTCTAAGGGACTAGATGATGCTAAAGTACTAGCTGATGCTAAGATACTAGATGATGCTAAAGTACTAGCTGATGCTAAGGTACTAGAGGATGCCAAGGGACTAGATGATTCTAAGGTACTAGATGATGCTAAGGGACTAGATGATGCTAAGGTAATAGATGATGCTAAGATACTAGATGATGCTAAGGGACTAGATGATGCTAAGGGACTAGATGATGCTAAGGTACTAGAATATGCTGAGGGACTGGATGATGCTAAGGTACTAGATGATGATAAGGGACTAGAGGATTCTAAGGTACTAGATGTTGCTAAGGGACTAGATGATGCTAAGGTACTAGATGATGCTAAAGTACTAGATGATGCTAAGGTACTAGATGATGCTAAAGTACTAGATGATGCTAAGGCACTAGAGGATGCCAAGGGACTAGATGATTACTAGATGATGCTAAGGGACTAGATGATGCTAAGGTACTAGATGATGCTAAGGGACTAGATGATGCTAAGGTACTAGATGATACTAAGGGACTAGATGATACTAAGGGACTAGATGATGCTAAGGGACTAGATGATGATAAAGTACTAGATGATGCTAAGGGACTAGATGATGCTAAGGGACTAGATGATGCTAAGGGACTAGATGATGCTTAGGGACTAGATGATGCTAAGGTACTAGATGATGCTAAGGAACTAGATTATGATAAAGTACTAGATGATGCTAAGGTATTAGATGATGCTAAGGTACTAGATTATGCTAAGGGTACTAGATGATGCTAAGGGACTAGATGATGCTAAGGTACTAGATGATGCTAAGGGACTAGATGATGCTAAGGTACTAGATGATGCTAAGGTACTAGATGATGCTAAGGTACTAGATGATGCTAAGATACTAGATGATGCTAAGGGACTAGATGATGCTAAGGTACTAGATGATGCTAAGGTACTAAATTATGCCAAGGTACTAGAGGATGCTAAGATATTCGATGATGCTAAGGTACTAGATAGTGCTAGGGTACTATTGTGGTGACTATCTGACAAATTTTATCAATTGCGCATAGTTGTAAATATCTTACCCAAGACAAGGTAAATATAAAATACTGTTGTAATACTTCTTTGACTATGAGATACACCTTTATGGCTCTATGGTTCTTATTTTAAATAATTTACTACGTACTTCAGTGGCTGAACGGCCTGCTGAAGATGGGGAAATCGGGGCTTGAATCCCACTCAGGTCTACTGAGGGTGATTTTTCTTAAATTGTTTCCTACTCTCCTTATACGCAAATGTGGGTAGATCACCTCTAAAATTCTTCCTTCCTCATCACTGCTCCATTAGAGTAATCATCATAAATGCAAATAACCTTTATAGGTAGTAAGACGTAATGATAGAAACATTGATAATAATAATAATAATAATAATAATTTATTTATAAAAAAAATTCCAGGGTACTAAACAATTTATTGAAACACATACAGTGTACAAAAACTTACGAAATTATTATTATTATTAGCACCGCGTCTCACTACCCGTTCGGGTTATACGCACTTACGCTAATGTGTAATGGTAGGGTGATTTAGGGTGATTGTGAGATGAAACGGAGGACCTACAGTTTAACGTGGAATCCGAACCACGGTGGAGACCTGGCATTCCTCACATCTTACGAAATTACTTTTCATAGTGCGAGCTGAAACGATAAAACAACGAACATCGTCTGATGCTAAGTCTTCGTTTTGCTTACACCATTAATTGGGTTCGCAACATTTCTTCCTGGCAAGATAGTGAAAGTAATAACGTGAAGAAAGAAGATAGTTACAGGTATTATCTTTCTCCTCACAACAAATGACATCAATAATGAAAAATAATCATTATTAAAAATTTA
Organism: Timema californicum; assembly: GCA_902141385.1. Taxonomy (NCBI): domain Eukaryota; kingdom Metazoa; phylum Arthropoda; class Insecta; order Phasmatodea; family Timematidae; genus Timema; species Timema californicum. The sequence continues at coordinate 115,076 of CABFOW010000316.1, read as the reverse complement.
TTATAGTAATTATAATTATTAATTGATGCACTTGCTAAAATTATTAAGAAACAAATCCAAGATCTTAGCAAAATAAATCTATAAGAAATAACATCACATCATATATAAAAAAAACTTAAACTACATCAAGTGTTCCATTTAACATTAGCAAAAATATATATAAAAAAACAACTTTTTTACTATGCAAACCAATAATCAATTTGTTTTATTAAACTTAATGAAATAAACAAATAAAAAATGTTAACATTTTGTACTACATCAAAAGATCGAAAATAATCACTACCGTCTTTACGAATTATTGGAACCAAAATTGATAACCATAAAGAACCTTCACAAGCCCTTGATGTTAAAAATACTATTATGTATTCAAATTGGCTACCGGACATTTTTAGACAGGGGGATTGCGTTGCATTATTCTATCTTGTACACATCGCACCGGGCCAGCATTGGCGGTTGTACAATACAAGCACCATTCAATTTTTATAGCTGACCATCAATATCCATGGGAGGACCTGCGGGCACATGTTTATTTTTTAAAGTGTCCTTATAGAAATAAATCAAATAACAGAGTTCAGGTAATGAACGAATTCACAAAACGGCCCCTCCATGCCCAATCAACCTCTTTGGGTAAGTCATATCTAGCTACTCTTGGGTGATGTGTTACATTTTTGGCTTGTTTTTGTTTAAAAGAAATCCGCTCTGAAGAGAAACTACGTGAATTTGTATACACCCTGTATATACATTATTCTATTCGCTAAGACACCCGCAATAATAAGTTCACAATCAAATTTTATATACGTAACAATAATTATAAGCTCTAAACTACCATTGAAATAATCTATTTAATCTGTACATCTACAATCGGTCCCCCAAAATCCCTGCAAAGTAAGTCTTGCAGCAGAATATCCGACCGACATCATCATTCAGAGTAAATAAATTACCTATACATGTCTGAATACAACTGGTTTGATAAAATTCAACCAATTACTTCAACGTATTTACGTATAAAGTATAGCAAACTTATTGCAGAACTGTGCTTCACACATTTCAATATTACTTTGCTATTTTATTATAGAAATAAGAATTAAGACAAAGTACTACTGCTCAAATGTAGTAAACGGAGTATCTATTTATTATTTTCAATCTTTAAAAACGGCCTAAAACTGTAAAAAACTATTGGTTTAAAAAAATACTGCTCAATATTTTCTGAAGGAAATATTTTTTTTTTTTTATTTAGCACCGCTTTCTTGCTAGCCGTTCGGGTTATACGGTTAAGTACTAATTACGCTAATGGGCTAGGAATTGTGAAGGTTGACTTTAGAGGAAGGGAACCAGCATTTGCGCGGAGGGAGAGTGGAAAAATCACCCTCAGTTCAACCGACTTGGATTCAAACCTCAATCTCCCCGTCCTTGGCGGTCTGGTTCTACAAGAAATTAACGTTAGCCAACTAAGCCACCAAGGTGGGTAATTAAACTGTAAACAGCTGCACTTTTTTGCACACATCTAGCTAATAATATAGCTAGATATTTATTATTGATTTGTTTCTTTAAAGATTTGTTCTTCTGCAACATTATGCTAAAACAATATGTTTTAGACAAATTAGATGGTGTTTGAAGTTGTCATTTTGTTTTAAATTGATTTGAAAATAATTATTTATTTAAAATGAGACAGATTAAAAACAAATGCAGTTCCGGTGAATGCCACATATACATTTATTTTTCAATTAACTTTAGTAAACCATTATTTTCAATCGATAAATAATCAAATAAAACGTATACAACTTTTTCTAAGACAACTTGATGCTCCATCTTTTCTTTAGATAAAAGTGATATGCTTTTATTATAATGTCTTTGACTACAGGTGACTCTATTCCAAACGTTCTTCAAACAGACGCTTAGTTTTAATATGAATTAATAACCAGACACACCGACATTTCGCAAGACTAGTGTTTATGAACTGTCGCTTACTACATTAAAACTACTATCAAAACATATTTAACATTTCTTGATGCCTTGATCGACCTGTGGTCTTGGGGTAAAGTGCTCACCTCAGAACACTATGTCCGTGGGTTCAAACTCAGTTGGGGTCAACGGATTTATTTTGAGTGATACAAATTCATAGCACAACTTCCTTCGGAGGGAAAGTAAAGCAGTCGGGTCCATTGTGAAATGTAAAAGAACCCTTGGATGGTATGTGAAAATACCTTTCCCGGGAAAATTTGTAGGTCCTCTCTCTCTCACTTATAGAAATTTTCGTGTACTGATAAAATCAGTCGGCTCAGAAAGTGAATGTTAAAATCCACAAAACAATAAATAAAACAATGCATAGCCTTTTTTTGAATGAAATCCAAACAAAACTAAAATTAAATGAAATACTTTCTAGAAATTGACCAATTGACCTTTTAAATTCAAATAGAGTAATTTGGGTCGATTTAAATGTGAACAAATTATATCAAAACTATACATGTTAAAGAACCGTTATTCTTTTTTAAAATAAATATTAAATGGGGCTATTAATTATTTTATAATTTTGTTATCTAATTAGTTAGCGATCTTGTATTCCTACATAAATAATTTAACATAAATACACAATTTAGCCGCAATTTTTCTAGTCATGGTTACCAAATAAATGAGTTAATTTTTTAAATATTTAACAAAAACAAATATTTACAATTTTTTTATACCTTAACACAACGTTTTATCTAACTAAATCAAATAACTTTAGTAACCAAATATCTGACAGAATCTCTCTGACTGAAAAGCTACTTGAAGAACTTTGAAAACAGACATGGTAAGACTTTCAGTTTTGGTATATTCTATAAGCTCTATCAAACGCTGTTGATATGTAACAAGGCTGGGCAAGAAATTTCAAGGTCTAACTTGGGAACGGAAAATATATTAACTATATAAATGGAAACTACAAATATCATTGAGAAATAAAACAGATAAGTAAGTCACGACATGTTTTTATATGTATAAAGTTTTTTCGAGTGTTGAAAGTGAAACTATTTGAATCATTGCCAACAAGATCGATCCGTTTTAAAATGCACTCTTTGATTATTTTTTTAAATGAGAAAAGTTAATTTAAGTATTTTCTGTACACCGCGTCCTACTAACCATCTTGAACATCTTCATATCAACACTAATTGTGTGGAAGAGAGAAAGGGAGATTTAAAAGGAAATGTATATAAATCTGCATGTGTGGAGGAGAGTGAAAACCAACTAGAAATAACCACCTCACTCCATCAGTTAGGATTTAAATCATGACTTCAATGTCACAAGAAAACCAGGTTAGACAAGTTGACACCCTTGCCTGCTCGTCCATCGGTGTGATTATTATTTAGTTGCTGACCAACACAATAATAATATGTTATTACGTTTAATGGTTTTTCTATTTGCATATCGGTTTGTGTAATTAATTTATTGTACCTTTTGTGGATGACCTGGATAATGAGTAATACACTGTAAAAAAAAATTGTACATTGCATCTCTGAATAAAACATCAATACACATTAATCATATTAAGATACTTTCGAAGTCTTAATGAAGGTAATAACCTAGGAATATTAATGAATATAATAACAAATTTAAACTTACTTTTAGATTATACAATCATTAATATTGTTTTTATAATTTTATCATTACTTTCCGAACCAAATTAAATTTTTAATGATAGGTGTTTTTGGAAAAATGACGCTTTTATTTAAATTGGTCACTATCAGAGTTTGATCATAAATACCTTAAATATGTTTTAAACAATTTACATAAATTTGGTCGGCCACCTAAATATATCGTGTCGAAATCTCATATTATTTTATATTACAATTCTAATAGTTTCTATTTGATTTATAAATCAATATCCTCTCTCAAGGCTGATTAACATTAAATTAGATATATACTCTAGCTATATTTATAAATAGCATACAAATATAGTATTTTCTCGTTAACTATGAAATTAGGACGAATTATATATATATATATCATAAATGGTTAAATTATTTCACTCTTTTCATTTCCACTTTCATTTAATGAAGACTACATAAAATCGTTCAAAAATACACTGTCCAGTTTGAGTTATCGGTGGGGTTGGACAGGCTCTTAGCAACTTATGTAAAGCATTTATACTTTACTATTTACACCAGCTGTAAGACAAATTAAATAAACTCCATACGTGCGAGTGTTGATCGATACAATATTTTATTTTAATCGCTTCTAAAAGTAATAACGGATTTTCCAAAATAGTTTTAAACTGTAAGATATAATCCTGAATAAACAACATCAAATAAGTTAAAATATGAAACAAACTACCCCTCCAAATATAATGGCTTTTAATGTAACGTTAAAAACAATTTAATTTCTCGGAATTGTTGATCAATAAACATTCATATCGCTTCTAAAGACATTATTATTACGTGTTCTGTCTTAAGGCAGGTTCATTCCTAATGTCAGTGAACTTAGGCTGCCAATGATTCGTGTCCTTTGCCTCCTCCTTCAGCTCCCAGAATTTTCTTCTTTCCTTCAAGTCATCCAATATTTGAATCCTCCTCCTTCTTAAGCTCCTCTTGCCCTCAACCTTGCCTTTCAATATGAAACAAAACTACATCCTTCCCCCAGTTCACAAGGCCTTAACCGGGAGAGGGGGATGTTTGGGGGTTCAACTCCCTCAACCTCAAAATTCCGCCAAAAAAATGTATATTGCCTCATTATGGCTTAAACAAACAATAAACTACGCGTTATTTGCTTTTTGCCACGATTGTAACGTTAAAGTATTTTTTTTAAATAGTTTGTGATTGTGTTCATTAGTCAGGCAATAAAACTGTATATATTATGGAACATATTCAATAAGGCCTATAAGTGTATGCTTAGTGGCGTTGGTTTGCCTACGTCATCATAGGCTAAAACAATGGTTCTCAAACTGGGTTCCGGGAAGGAGTGTTAGGAATTCCGTGAGACGATTATTCATAATTGTGGTAAAAATGATTAATAATACTTCTAAATTGATATGCTACAAATTCATAAACCTAATAATTTTAATTGGATAAAACTGAAAAAATATATATATAATTATGCACAAAACATTTCACACTTATTAATGTCAAATTCCAGATCACAATATCATTTACCTTTGAGTATTACAAATAATAATATCAAAATAATTGAGTGTTAACTTATGTTTAGACCAAACACTAATAACACCGAAACATGTTGTCATTGAAGACTAAACTACTATCAAATAAGGAGAAGGGAATACAAATTGCCAAACATGACTGGCTGTAGCAAGGTCCATATATTAATGCCCTTGCTTGGACCTATCGTGAAATCTTTTAAACGCTGAAAACAAAGAATCGATCTATAGAAATTGAAATTTAAATATCGTAATGTGTAAAAGTAGAAATCGTGATTTTTAATGTTACCTAAAAAGAGCAACAAAAAAAAACACCTAAATATCCGTGAAAATACTCATATAGCCTGTGATCCGTTTTATACTTTTAAACTCACCAAAAACTGATCTTATCCATATAAACGCCAGTGTTACCACGTTGAAAATTATATTGAATGGCGTGGTATTTTCCAAATTACAAATAAATTGTGTTAATTTAGAAAAAAACTTAAATTCGTGCTATTCGCGTGAAATGAGTAGAATTCGCGTAAAGATTTGCACTATCGCAAATACAAATTTTGTATTTCCCTAGGTTCCGAGCGATGAAATTATTTGAGAACCACTGGGCTAGAAGGTGGACTGTGAGAGTGCTAGGGACAACACTAACGCACCACTAAGCATCCACTCACAATTAATGGAGTTCTTACATAACGCTCTGTGATCTATGAATGTGGGGATAATTGTGAAGTGGTTAAGTCTTTGAGATTATGAAACAACAAAATCTTTCAACTGTAAAATATTCAAACTGTAATGCCGAGAATACTTTGAAAATGAGTCGGCAAGGAAAGAAGAATGATAGGTTAAGAAGGGAGAAGGGGGCAGGGGTATCTATCAGCCCCCAAATGGTTTGTAGTTTGCTAAAATATAAACAGTGGCTTTAGCACCCTGTCTTACTATACGTTCGGGCTATACGCTTATGTACTAATTATGTTAATAGTTTATTATGAAAAAGGTTACAGTTATGGGAAGTGTACCCGCATGTGCGTGGAGGTAGAGTGGAACACCATTTTGAAAAAAAAAATCCTCAGTACATCCTACCGAGATTGAAACCTCGATCTCTCCGACATCGTGTATACTAGTTAATTAGTTAGTTATTGTCTAGGTAAAACTGTAGTATACTTATTCCGAATGATAAACTTTGTTTTCTAAGTTAACACTATGAATTCCAGTAAAAGAACAAAACAATCTTAGTCTACTCTCGTTTTTAATAGTCAGACCCTTTTAGAAATAAATGGTACGGCGCACCGCACAGAATTTCTCTCTCTTTCTATAAACTCGTAAGATTTCTGAACAGAATAATGTACATTGTATCATCACCACTCCACATAATAACACGAATAAAATAATATACAATGATATAGAATCTAATTGAGTCTAAAATGGAGATAGATCATTGTTGTACAAACATTTCTCCTAAGATGTTTAAGGAAAAATAACATACTTTTTTAGATACTTACTTATATTTAATTACTCTATGGCATTGGAGAATTATTGCGTTAAGACTTAAGTAGTATATGTTTACAACTAAAGCTCACAAAATTGTATTAATATATTTGTCAATATCTCAGAAACTGCTGCTTTTATAAAAATATATGTCAAATAAAAGTTTTTTATTTCTAATAGTCCTACAATTTTGCAATGATAAGTTGTTTAGTATCTCAAATAGTTGTGGAAATACGGAAATTAACGCTTCTGTAAAGTACCCTACAAATCATTTTCATGGGAAAATGAAAATAGCCAGTTTATTTATAATCTTAATCAACGCCTAGATACGAATTTTAATCAAAATCTTTGGAGCAGATTTTGAGAAAACCTATTTTTCCTCTTTTCGCCCCTTATAAAACTACTCTTAATTTTAAGTTTTAATAGACACACAGACAGACGGCACTGCAAAGACTATTTTTTAGGGTTCGGGGGGTCATGAGACGTCGACATCCATCAACATTTTAGGTTAGATTTTTTTACGGTCGCAATACTTAAACTTTAATGTCCATACAGTTAAAATATATTATTATTAGCACCGCGTCTTACTATCTGTTCGGGTTGTACGCACTTACGCTAATGTGTAATGGTAGGATGATTGTGAGATGAAATGGAGGACCTACAGTTTAACGTGGGACCCGAACCACGGTGGAGGTCTGGCATTCCCCACATTCACAAGATGTCTTGTCAGAGGTGAAGGAAGGGTTTGGTAATCAGATAAATCTGTGCCACGACCGAGGATTGAACCCCGGCCGCCAGCATAGAAGTCTGACACCTTACCCCTAGACTGCCAGGTCACCATTACAGTTAAAAAATAGATATAATTGCGTATAGATTGAAAGTTATTGATTTTATAAAAATATGT